>VZSC01002589.1:18141-28399 GCA_013398225.1 Steatornis caripensis
GGGGGGGGGGGGGGGTGAGGGGCAAGGGTGGTTAACTTTGCGTATCCAAAGGCTCTTTTGTAGAGAGGAGGAATGTGAAATGCCGGAGCATGTTGCAGAAACGAGGATTTCACAAAAAGACATGGCTGCAGATGTTATTACAGCCTGGAACCATGGTAAGAGTATAGTCCGGACTCCTTGTGATGGGTGGGGAAGGCAACATTCTGCTCTCTTGTTTCTTTCTGCTTTCTTGGGTTCTTTGAGTTTCTTGAGTGCCAAGTGTTAACAGGCTTTGGGCATTTTCCTTTGTTCTTTTTTAGCTGTGAGTTGGGAAATTATTTTCCTCTATGTATCTTTGTGAATAGAAGGTATGTATGTATACACACAATCTAAGTATGTATAGATCTAAATATATGCATGTGTATACATACAAAAACTTCTTTAAGAATATAACTTTTTATATACCGAGTTGTGTAAAAGTACAGCCACAGTCTTTGTAATCATAAAGAATCCTACTGAAATCAGTAGACTTTTTCCAGCAGTAGCAAATGCATGGGGTACATTTCGACAGTTCAGAGTAGAGGTTAACTTTTTTGTTCTGAGCCCAAATCCCGTTCATTCGAAAGCTGTTGCATCTCTGTTATCTTTGGAGGAACCGCCTAAGGGAGCAAGAATCTACCTGAATCTTTGCTCCTGCTTTTCCTGACTTGTATGAGCCAGTGCTTTACAAGGTTACTTGTTTTCTCTGAAACCGTTGCTGCACTGCATGTCACTGTAGCTGCTGTCCATCTACGAGATTTAAAGCAAGACTCTTGACAGTATGTGCCGTTGACAATGGAAAAAGCAGATTTGTTCTGGCTTTCTATTTTTTTGGTGGGGTAGGACTATATTTGATATATGAAAACATTTTTCAAAATGATTAGATCAATCCCTCTGCAATTTGATTTGTTGGGTGGGAGGAGGGGAGGTGGAGGAAAAAAATCTATTGTAGAGTGTTTTTCAATAAAACTGCAACAACTAAAACTCCAGACCAACAAACACTTACATATGTGCTTAGCTTTAAATATGAGTTAGACCCATGGGGCCTATATTTGTGTTTGATTAATGACAATTACTTGAAGAAAGATGGACTGGGTGGAATCAACTGGAAAAAATATGTAGCTATAAAAATGTATGCTTACTATAACCTATTTATATACTCTTTCAGTTCTGTTATATTCTTTTATCTTGCATATTTGGCACACAGCTGTACATTTCTAGCATAAGGAAAATGTTGCTCTGTCACATTCGGTTTAGTTTTAATCAGAAGTGTGTAACTAAGTCTCCATTTGCCAACATGAGCCAAAGCTAAAACCCTATCAAGACTGGGGAACCTGGTTGCAGAACTGGGACCTTAATTTCAATGAGTTCCAGGAGATGATCTCCCTTTCTTCCTTCGTCTGGTGACTTCAGTAGCCCGGTTTGTATGCTTACAAGTTTGAGCTTACACCACAATAGCAGGATCATTAACAATGTCCTCAACTCATAAGTGTTTCATCTTATTTGTACATAAACTTGGCTTTTTGCAACCAGGCATTTGGGAGCAAAGCTAGGTGGAGCCAGCACCTTTCAGGTAAGAGCTTGTCACAGGATCCCCACAATCCTGCAAGAGTTAATTTTAATAATGTGAGAAGTTGCAGAGTGCTGAGGTCCTACTGTGATAGCACTAGCAGAGCACAACTCTAAAGTAAATAAACTGAACAGTGCTTGAGTACCCTAATGTAGTTGTTGTTATGTCAGTTGTTTAGAAATATTCTTGTATTTAACAGTACCTTCCGGAGCCAAGCAGGTAAGCCTGTTCTAGCACTGTGGCATGGATATATAATTTTAATATATAAACTACTAATGCAACAGAACAAAGTGTATGTGTAGTAATGGCAAATTAAATTCCACATACGTTATCAAGTGAAAATAATTATTGGGCCCTATCGAGTGCAAATTTCAGCAGTTGCCTATGGTGACAAGCTATAGAAAACGAAAGGTTTGGCTTCCAGATATCATCTCATCTTTTTCCAGCTATTGGACCTGTAAGTCTTTGTGACTGATGAGCAGAATCTGGACTGGAGCAATGGCTTGAACCCCAGACCTCCCTCACCTAAGGAGACTACTCTGAGAGCTGGGTTTTTGCCTATTCAGTGGTGGTCCTCTGTCTGTAGTTTTGAGCAGAAATTCCGTCCTCGAGTGGAGAACGCTTTCCCAATCACCGTTTTATTGAAGCTGACACACACTGTGAAAAGCTTTATTTTCAGTAAGTCAGCACTTTCTGAGTAAAATCCGTTTTGTCAGAAAATTGCCTACTGGTTTTCACCTTCTGCTAGCTGCACACATTCCCTGTAAGGAAAAAAAACAGCTGAGAAGGATGTTCCAGCTGCTGTAGGTGAAGTCTCACAGGTGATATACCTGGTCTTTTGCATTCCCACCCATGGATGCATCCAACAACTACTCTGGCTTTTCTCTGCTTCCCAGCCAGGAACCTGATCCCTGTTTCATGTGGTTGTGACTGATTGAGAAAAGAGGCCTCTGACAGCACCAAGGCTTGGTTAAAGGCATGACACATGAGGGTGCGCTGAGAGGGGTGAAACAGGGAATAATCCTGCACAATAAATTAGTCATGAACTTAATGCAAGATGTGTGCTGCTGTTAAAGCAATGATTTCTGTATGGTAATGAGCATCACAGGTGAGATCAGGGTCTTACCAATCTTTAGCACATACCCTCCATTGTCCTCCAGTGTAGGTACTCCATTTTTAATTTTTTTTTTTTTTAAGAAAATAAAATAAAATAAACATGTATATATATGTACTCTTAATACAAATGGGAACAAAAAGTGAATGCAAAAAAATCATTAAAATGACAATTGCGTGTGACCAACTGAGAAAGATGTCACGGTTTAAAGGTTAATAGATTTTAATATACGTAGCTTAGGAAAGACACAGAAGGAAGAGGGAGGAAATTATTTTTTTTTCCCCATCTTAGGATGATGACAAAATTCTCAGTAGTTTCAGTAGGAGCTGGTTTGTGCTGTCCCAAAGGGTTAACCGTAGTTCAGCTCTGGGGGTGGAAAGTATCTCCTAGCAGTAGGGCTGAAGGAGAGAGGTGAAAGGCCTGAGTGGCAGAAAGGTGGTGCTGTATCATCTTCCCTCTTCCTCCTCTCTCCTCCCTCCAAAAGGAGGATGTAACACCAAAAAAACTGCTGCAATGTTAACAATAATTTTCTTAATTTAAAGGCTGCTCATACACAACCTAAAGGTTGGGTTGAATTAAGCTACAGTTCACAAGCTACTTTGCCTTATTCTGAGTGGTATGAAACATGAGGAGCAGGAGTTGATATTTATAACCTTACAATAAATTATTCTGATCAAGAACAGGCTGATAGCAAAGCATGTATATTCTATTTCTTATAATCTGTCTTGAAGGTCATTTACATAATCAGTTAACTGAGAAATGCAGTGTGGTTGTATTATCCTACTGCTTTCATTCACAAGTATTTTGCCTTAATCAGGGTGGAAAGCTAAGCTGACACTACATTTCCAACAGTAATCACACCTTCTCCTCATCTCACAAGGCTCCTTTACTTTCGTCGGAGAGTAGTGCTAAATACATTGACATTCTTCATACATGGCATTAGCTTCCTTAGGTTTGGGGATATAAACTCTCAAGTCTTGAATGTTTCATAGTTCTGCTTAAATGTGTTTCCTCAATTCAGTTTGGGAGAGAATGAAAATTACTGAGCTCTGTTAAAAAAAAAGAAAAAAGAAAAAGTTTTGAGCTAGCAGAGGGAGAAATATTTTTGTAGTATATAAGTGTGAGTTTTCATGGAATATCATGGCAGGGATATTCCAGGAGAATGCCTCTGCTCTGCACTTTTAGGGAACATGCACTGGGATACCACATAGATGAGTGGAAAAAGACATCCCAGAACTTTGAGAGGGAAATAATTGCATTTTATTACCCATTTGGGCAGCATAAAGCAACACCACTTCTAGTTTGACCCTTTAGTGTTACTAAGAAGTGTTGGTTAGTTTAATAAAAATATCATTATCTTTTACTTAAACTACAACTCTAAGTCGTTATTAGAGCTGGGCAGAAGAAGGAAATTCCATTTCATGTAGTACTTTGCTATTTCAAATTAGACTTTATTCTGATTTGGCAATGAAAATAAATGTGAACTTTCTCCAAGAGAAGGAAGTGAGGGTTGGCCAGAAGGCCTTGGAGCTGTTGTTGGACCCACCTGGTTGGAGGCTGAGGAGCCAAAGCAGAAGGCAGTAGAAACCCTACAGAATTCTTCTCCTGTAACCATTTTTGTTTTGCAAACCCGTGCTTAGCTTTCTGTATGTGTTTAAGTACCATTGACTTTACTGGGATTAGGCTCATGTTTAAGTTTCAATGGGGATGAATCCAAGAGAGTTCATAAATCCTCTCTTCTGAACTAGGAGGTTGATGGCTGGAAGCCAGCACAGCTGTGGTTGTGGTGCTCCCCAAGTATGCATAAGGACGTGGTAGGCCTGCCAACTGAGAAAAACATACGTTCCTTCGCTTGAAAAGGTTCTGCTGGAGTTTGGAAACTCCACCTCACCATTGTACACTCTTACAAAACAGAACTAACTGATGCAGTGATATCATGTGCTAGGCAAGGGACCTGCTTCTAAGCATAGAAGAAGATTGCAGTTCACCCAATTTTAGATAACGAAGTTTGTTTAGGAGTGAGCTAAGAGTTTGTGATGTACTGTCTCTGTATTTCTCTGTATTTAAGACCTATCAATTGCATATGAGGTGCTAACATTAAAAAGGGGAAAGAGATAGTATCTTAGTATGGCCTTTTCCTGTCTTTCATCAACACTGAGCAAGTTACCTCTTTAATCTACTTAGTCTGTGTTGGCTGGAGGCCTGGGAACCAAAGCCTTCACTGTCAGCCCAACAGCCGCTACTTCACTACCATCTTGGCTAAGTCAAACTCATTTTTATTAGCAACTAACTTATTGTATAACATAGGCAGCAGGAGGACATTTCAAAAACAATAAAAGTTTTCAAAGATTTATGATCTACTAAAGACAGCAGAATATGCTTTATGCATAAACTATGACTACAAAGAGATTTGAATTGTCTTGAGGTTGAGGCATAATACACTTGGTGCTGCATAGCAGCTACTCCTTTATCTGAGTTTACTAAGGTCACCAAGAAGCAACTGGGGGTTTGTTTACATATTATTAAAATCAAAATCACAATATGTATCTTATCATGAAAATTCTGTGATAATAGTGTTTACAACTATAATGGTCAGGAATTTCCTTTGATTTAATGTTAACATATGATATGCATTAAAACCTGTTAAAAGAAGGTTATTACATTAAAGGATGGAAAAGTAAAGGCTGAATATTCAATAAAACTTAAATGCGAAGGAATTGTTGTCAGTGTTTGTGAATATGCAACATACAAAGCGTTATGAACTCCCTAAGAAGACATGGAAAAATATTTCCTACACTTGCTTCCCCACTTATAAAAGCAGAAGGTATTCAGCAGACCAATTACAAATACAGTTTGGAGTTAACTAAATCTAGTCACAGATTTCTAATGACAAATACTGTTGTTCAAAACTGTAGACAAACAAAACAGAGTATTTTTAAAATATGATATACTGCATTTTCTATTTCTTGTTCCAAATTTCTGTAGTAGTAGTACTATTGCTATCTGCATTTCAAAAATTGTTCCTCAAAATCCTGAAATACAATTTTTTCTTCATTTCAGTGAGCAAACTAAGGAACCTGATTTACATGACAGCTTTTAGATTTGCTGATGTAATCATTTTAGACGAAAAGCTGGACTTTGTGTTGAATGATACTCTTCATGAACAATGCAAGGGAAAAACGTGAACTTTTCCTTGATAAAACATGCTCAAATGGAATGGTTTGGGGACTGTTGATCAAAACCAGAACGCTTCAGTTAAAATAAGCTAAGACAGTGGATTAGGAGAGAAGTAGAGTGCATACCTCCTACTTCTCCTCCTTATGGCTGGCTTCCCCGCCTGAGCTATGTTCCTGCCTTGCACTGCAGCCAGGAGGACTTGCAAGATATAGCCCAGCTGGACAGTGGTGGGACCATCCTGTGAGATGTAGTCTCAGGGAGGAGATGGAATCACACAGCTTTTGGAATATTACAGGGGCAAAAAACCCCACAGGAAGTGGGCTATCTTAGCTTCCCATCAGCTAAAGAGGACAAGAAAGCTGGCACAAATACCTGCACTTCAGCCAAGTAGTGTTCAGGGTATGTAAAAGCATATTTATTGTTTCTTACCCCTCTGTCAGTGAAACTTTGCAACTCATAGCTTTTATTGGTTTTAGAAATGTTGTCTTGTAAAATGCACAATTAGATCAAATACAAAGCTCTTAGCATTTCAGTGCTGTCACTGCTTTCTTGGACTTATCCCTCTCCCTCATGAAAACTTCAATTAATATCAAGTGTTATTGCTAAAGAATGTATACTTAACCGAAGATACCTGTGCAGACTGTCTATAAACTTGCAGTAGAGCAGAACCTTACATGTATGGCTTCTTTATCAAATCAGTTTGTCAAAAAATTCTACACAGTTCTCTAAAAGCCATAGCTACAGAAATCTAGTTTCCAGTCACTTTATTCTTACAGTTGACTAATTTTTTTAATGAGTTTTATGAAGGCACAACCTTATACTTCAGTATACACCAGGAAATCCACGTTGACTATCAGCAGTCACTATACAAGGATCTTTTTTCCTATACCTGTCAGCATATTCTCCTTTTGGGGTTTCCTTTTGAAACTTTTACCTTAATATCAGATTAGGCTAAAACTGGTCCGAACACAAAAAGAAAGGAAATGAAGAGGACTGACTGAGCACATGAGCCTTGGCTCCTTCAGAAATCAGTTAAAATAGCTCCACACCCTTATCAAAAGCATAGGTCCATTTGATATTTCAATTAGCACGGCTGACAGAGCTTTTCTGGTGGAGTAATTTAATTCTCATATCCGCATAATTTTTTTCACTTTGCAAAATACTCAGTCATCATCATATTTTACTGGAATTTTTTGAAAGGAAAAAAAGGAGATACGCAGTATTAAAATACCAATTCTGCCTTTGGTGGCAGATGTGCCAATGATTTGTAGTGCTGGGAAGTCCTGTGTGGAGTGAATTAAACCCTGGAAGTATGGCTGTATTTTAGTGCTGAGCCATCAGGTGTCAATATTTGCCTGGCTGAAATAGCCCTCATTTGTTACTACTGGCTAGACATGTTGACCATAAATCTGAACTAAAGAAAGGCACTGGGCTGAATTGGCATCCCAAAATACTTAGGCTTGTAAAACCCCCAAGTATTCTGTTATGTGCGCCCTGAAATGTTGACGTCTGTCTGACTGGAACCAGTGACCTTGTATGACTGCTTTTTGACATGGGCAACTGTGTGCAGAATAGGAGGCCAAATATCTGAGGGCTGGTTCATTCTGCTCTCTGCAGCTACAGTTGCCTCAAGGTTTGAATTAACTCTCTTCTTCTATGACGGCTATTTTGTTAAAACCAAAGTGTTTTGTAAAACATGCTAGTATTCTCTGAAAACGTGATTAATGAAGTTCTCAAGTTCAGGAGTGTATCAAGGAGAGAAAAGCATTTACCTGGAAGGAGGGAAGTTCAAATTCAACTTCTTCACTGTCTGATTCCTTGTGAGGAGCTGAGTTTGGCTCCTTTTTTGTCCAAGGTGAGTAACTAACCTGTAGGTTATAGGCAGCATCCCAGCTGGTCTGCTGGAATAGGTTTCTTTTCTTCACCCTAGTTTAAAAGGCAGTATTGGTTTTGTTCATGTTACAACAGGCTTTGAAACTTTAGTGTGTTTCATGAGCTGGAATTACTGCTTTTCAGCCAACCCTAATGTGACCTTTGGTTTTTAACATGCCCAAGGGTAGTTATGGGATACTATTTGATAGGTTTCTGGCAAAGAAATTCCCCAGAGAGACCTAACAGGGTGGAGATAAAAGCAGCTGCAGAAATAGTAATGCTCTACTTGTTCCAATATCTTGTTCAGAGCTAGAAGACCGAGATTGCAGTTATGATGCTTATTCTGAACCCGGGAAATAGAGAAAAATACATACTTAACCACACCAGGAAAACAGAAAGCATCTATTTCTCTAGTAATGAAAATAAAGGGATATAATATTTTGAAGTTTTTCAATGTCAATGGGTGGTCAGCAGGGCTGGCTGATGAATCCGTAGTAACACTACACAGGCCAAATAAATTTAAGAGGTGAAGAGTTCACTGAAGACCTGACTGAACAAAGAGCTCCTCATCAACCGGCCAAACCCCAGTGACTTGGATACTACCGCTGTCTACTCAGCTGCTTAACAAGAGGCTCAAGACATCTGTCTACAAAGTATTTTTTGCATATAGCGCAGATCTTTCTGCATTGTGAGGTCAGTGACTGAGCTTGTCACAAAATATATAGGAAACTACTCACCACAAATAAGCATCCAAAACTCTACACCCATTTGAAATGACTGCATGGAACAATGTTTTACTCAGTTGCTTATTTTGCTGAGCATTAGATGTTTATGGCTTGTGATAGGGATGCTACTTCATGTCCTGTTTCCATCAACAAGAATTAGTACATCCGTTAGGACATCCAAGCTACAAACTGCCAGCCAAGACCTGGGCTACAGGCAGTCTATTCGTCTATATTAGCTGGAAAAGTAGCGCTCTATTGGCAGAAGAATTATTTAAGAAGAATTTAAAACTTTTTAATGATGCTTGACCTAGTTGTCTTCATTTCATGTGAACAAACATTGGGCATAAAGGGAAAGGAACAGTAAACAGGACTGCAGCCATAAAAGATATGATTTTGGGGGCTTCTTCCTTGAAACAGGATTATCAGTTAGACACTGAGCAGTGTTTCTGGTCTACAAGAGATGTGTCACAGCCATGTTGCTGCTGCTTGTTTTACCAGTACCCATTTTGAAGCTATTCTGAGTCTCTCTCTGTCTCTCTCTCTCTGCATCCGCCCACCTTGAAGTCATGAACTGGTCCTGTTTCATTTGAACTAACAGAAAATATTTTGCATTATCTGTACTAAATGAGACAGAGGCTGCAAATAGCAGTAGCAACATTCAGTCACAGGGCAGTTTAGATAAATAGGAGGGCAACTATTTTGTACAAAATAAAGTCATAAATTTCGTTTTTGCTTAGTGACCCTTTTTAAAAATCTTCACTAGTTGTATTAAATATACTTTCTTTAACTGGATTATTCCCAATGGAATGGCTAAAGCTGCTAGAAAACCATTGGCTTCATCTTATTGGATTGTTAAATGTTGAAAAGCTAAATTATATTTAATTCTAGACATAACTGTGTATCTCAGCATGCATTGCTTATGTTTCATTGCATACTGGATTACTTTTGCTACACAGTCTATGCACACTGAAATTTAATTCCTTAAGAAATTTATGCAAGTTCATGAATACAGTGAAATTCTGTTTATGCCTTTGGTATTTTTCCTGAAAATGGAAGAAATAGAAACTATAANACTGGATTACTTTTGCTACACAGTCTATGCACACTGAAATTTAATTCCTTAAGAAATTTATGCAAGTTCATGAATACAGTGAAATTCTGTTTATGCCTTTGGTATTTTTCCTGAAAATGGAAGAAATAGAAACTATAAATTAAACCTTGAGGAATTCAATTTCTATTATCAAGTCTCCTGTGATCTCTTTAAAGAGACATTTTTGTAAAATTGAAGTCTGAGAAGTATTTTAGCCCAAGATTTCTTTCTGTAGATGCAAACCATTGTTAAAATGCTGTAATTTCTAATGATATGCTAACCAAACTTTGCAATGTTTGTTATAATACATGTATAGATACATGTGCACGGAATGGAAGTTATTATTCCTAACTTTCTGAATATCTGATTCAAAAATACCTAGATATCTGAAATCTGGAGTGTAGACCTACAGACTAAATTGTTCACCTACTCTCCCACCATAGCTGATAAAAGGAGCGTATCTCCTGAGGGCAGCTCATTCTATCTTACAGACATCTATCTTAGGATGGGATGAATTACTGTTTGGAAATATTTCTCCACTGATTGAGGAAGGAGCCCGTGTGATGATCTGAGACTCAACACTCAAACTTTCCGGTATTTAAAATTCAGAGACCTAAGTCTCACTTGCAGCCGATATGCTACTTGACTACCTGTCATAGGCTTTCATAGAATCATAGAATGGTAGGGGTTGG
>VZSC01002596.1:0-25559 GCA_013398225.1 Steatornis caripensis
AAAACTCTTTTACATGCAATTCAAAGAAATAGCAGCAGAGGCCTGAACTGTGCTCTTAATTCACCTCAATAAATGCTTTCCTGAACAGAGGCACACTTGGAACACAAAATCCATGGTTTTATTCTAACTATTGTCATTTTCCATTATGACTGTTCAGCTAAAGCAGCAAAATAAATTTGAAGAGCTCAGGAAGTCGGAACATGCAGCATTTAAGATGTGTTTTGCATACAAAAGTAATGTTGAACAAATTAAAGAAATCAAGGTTATTAAAAGCAAGTCAAAGCTTTATGACTCATTATTGCTACCAGTTTATCTGTAATGACTTTTTACCTTCTTTTTCCAAAGCCTACCTGCTACAAAGTTACACACATGAAACCAAGCTGGACTGCCTTTGACAGTACAAAAACCCTGAGAAATGATGGAAGGCTGCTCACCTCAAAAAAATAAAACATGTTTCGCATCGGACGTCCCTCTATTCATCATTTTCCTCAAACTAAAGACCGACGGCATCACAGAATGCATACAGCAATGAACTGAACTCATGAGTCCCTTATTAGCTCTCTTCCTAAGAAACTTCGCTAGCTTGGCATGCCTGGTTTCAGTGACAACTGTTCCCTTGCTCGTGTACTCTTGCACCTTCTCTATAATTAATGATACTACCTCTGACACCATAGTGTTTCTATGCATCAAAAGCTGAATGAACATCATGTAGCAATCACGGTACACCTACAATCTGTTGTTCCTGTTTTCCATTTGCCAGCAAAATAGATTTCAAACTTCTACAATAACCCCTAGAACACTTCTTACAATATTAGAAACTATTTCATATGGTGTTCCGAAAGCTAACTATGGAAAGACAAAGCAACTGCACTATCACTGCTATTATTCAGGGCACCTGCATCAATGCTAGACTGAAAAAAATTCCCTTTGTTGTGTAATGAACAGTGCCAACATGATTTGAAATCTAACTCATACAGCAAAGCCCTACCTTAGGCCACAAGAAAAACTGTGCTATACAGCATTCAAGAGATCTGCAAACAAGACTGTAAATGATTTTTATCACTACCACACCCCCTTTAAATCTCATGGAAATTAATTTGAAGGGGCCTGAAAACAGGTATACTTGATTTACACAGAGTACAGGATCCGCTCCTCAGAATGCAATATGCTATGTACAGTTACTTGACCTTACTTGTGAAGTTGAAAGCAGGAAGCGCCCCTACACCAACTCCAAACCTGAGAAGATGTCAGAGGTTTAAGGCTGGGCTGGCTATTAAACAGATGACAAATGCTCTTTATTAACCCTTTCCCTTCCCAGAACAGGGAAGGGAGAGAGAAAAGGGAGAAACACTTACGGGTTGGAAAAAATTAAAACATCTTTAATGAAGCAATTACAATGAAAAAAGAGCATAATAATAATAATAATTTGAAATAATGAGATATATCTATAAATATATACAAAACCATTATCAAGCTCCCTTGATGATGATCACATCACCCTGGGTGCTGCAGGGCAGGCACTTAGAAATTCCCAGACTAGACTCAGTGGCAGATGAGAACTGGATTCAAGAACGCATAGATCAGGATCGAAGGCCATAGAAGAAGAGAGCTTGATCCTCGTGACCCCTCAGCTTTAAACTGATTATGGCATGTATGGAATGGAATATCCCATTTGGTCAGATTTGGTCACTTGTCCTGTCCTCTTCTTCCTGCAGGTACCAGCCTTTTATGCCCTTTCACTTAAGGCACATAGGAAATTTAGCAGTGACCTTGGTTTCTGTAGGAATGAGTATAAGCAAGAGCCCTTCCGCATACCACTCATACTGTTACCTTAGTAATCACTGTAAACATCAAGTGTTATCAATTCTAGAGCAGACACTGTCATTAGCATAAAATATGCCATTAACTTCAGAAAGTGCAGTCACTTAGAAGAGGCTTAACTGAAAGGTAAAATTACTGAAAGGAGAATTGGCTCTGTTCGATTTCAAATCAGGACAGAAGAGAATTAATTTCGTCAAAAGCTAACGTAACATGAAAACATACCTCTTGAAAACACAAGTTTCTGAACAAGCAAGCACGCAGTCAGTTATGGTGGCTTTCAGGATATTTAAAAGCTATTTTTGGAAAATTATATTTTTTTGTTTTATTCCCGTATTGCTGCCCACACTTAAATTCAGGAATTTAATAGAATTCCTACAGTTCTTATGAGCTACACTTATTCACTTATTCAGTTGCAGCTTAAGACCTAAAAGATTCCCTCTTTTGTATTATTGACACTGAAGCTTGTACCATTTTTATGTTCTCAACAATTACATTACTAATTTTTCATACTATGTTGCTTATTTTTAGTAGGTACTATTTTTGTCAAAATAAATAATATGTTCCTTTTCCCATGTTAAAAAAGAAAAAGTTTAAATCACTATAAACTTATTAAAACAGAAAACCCTTGTGTTTCTTTACTGAATTACCATCAAAGCAATTATTGCATCTTGGTTTTCTTCAGTTTCTGAACAAATGTTCTAGATATAGGAAAGGCAAAAGACATTTATTCTCTGTCCTATGTACATTGGTCCAACAACATCACAGCTTATACGATCCATAGCTTTTAAATAGGTCAGTTCCCTCTAGCACAGCAGAAGCTAAATATTGGAGTAGTCTTGTGGAGCACTATCTTCAAAATTGTCTCTTCAAAAGTAAATTTAAAGCCTTAAATACCAGGAATTATCTGAAGGTAATAATAATTAAATTCAGTGCTTTACTTCTTTAGAGGATGCGTTCTCATGAACATTTGCAGTAGCTTAATATTAAACAGCAGTTTCACAGACCATATTTAATACTGCATAGTCTTAGATTTGGCCAACTAATTTTTATTGGGACTCTTTCTTGAGTCTCAGAGGTCATTACTTCTTGCTTTACAGCATCACACATCTCTAACTCAACAAATTTCATCAGACAAAGAAGACAAACTTTTCAGCCTCTTGATTATGACAATATATATGCTTTCCTGGTTAGACGGAGGCTGAATCCGTTCCATAAATAAATACAGAAATAAGCTCCGCTTTCCACAGACAATTCCCTAAGCCACTTAGCATTTGCTTCTACATGGATACCAAAGCATCTGGTGTAAAAAACAAAGAAAAAAGCTATTTGAGAGAGCATCATATACCAAGTATTTTAAAATCTTAAAACCCCATACTTTTCATATACATATAAATGCATATATACTGCAATATATGCAACTATGCATCCTACATATGGATTATTATCATGCATATCATGTAGTAGAAGCTGCCTGTTCTTCAGGTGCAAGCTATGGCTAATGCTATGACAGTTCCAGGTAAAGCTAATTTTGTGATGATTACAGAAAGGCTTTTCTGAACTGTTTGGTTCTGAACTGCTTGAGTGGCAAGGCAAGCCTTTGCAAACACCGTTAAGAGTAGGCCAAAATGCCAAAAAGGCATTGGGAAATAAAGCAAAGTTCTGAAGGAGGCTAATCTATCAGAAAATGTTTATCAAGGAATAAAACAAAAACCCACTATGGAGCCTAGCATTAACTAGAATGAAGCACGCCAGTTGAAGATGACATCTGAATGGCTGGCAAGCACAATCGCCTGAAGTGCGAAGGCAGATGCTATCTTCTGTGGCAGAAGCTAGCTGAAAGACAGAGAAAATACTGAAAGTTTTATCAATTAGTGGAACCCATTAAAAAAAAAATCTGTGCATCTTTAGAAGAAACCATGGAATATGATAACACACAGGATATGGAAGAAAAAGTTACTCATGACAGACTGCACATCTCATGTCTGAGCAGATAGGGTATTTTGAAAAGTTCATAGTCATCACTTCTCTAAATCATAGTCTTTCTCATTTACTGCCTGAAATGCAGTGCGTAGTCACTGTTCCCTAGACACACAGATGATACTTTCTATGTAGGGAAAGCAGTTTGACTATGAAATAAAGCAGAGCAAATGGCAGGAAAGCACAATAACACTGGGTTTCTAGGCTAGGTTAATTTGAACTAAAACAACCACCTAATCTGCTTTAAAATTTCTGCTACATGCATGAAGTTTCAGCTGTCACTTCCTTTTTTAATTCTGAGAAAAAAGCTTTTTCTGGATTACTTTGCTGACACCTAGCGAGCCTCAGCTCAAACAGCTTCAGGCACACGAGCTCCTAGAAAAAGAGGTGGTAACAGACGGGCTGTTCTTTTCCTTCCACTTGCAGTAAAATATTTTATATGGTCATGTCTGTGATTCAGCAGAGTGCTGCATTGTGTATCACCTTGCAGAACACTGTAAGACTGATGAAATGTAAAAATGTGGAAAGATGGTAAAGAGGAAAATGGGAAAAGAAGCACAATGAAACGAAGTCATAATGATCACAGTCTTTCCCTCCCAGCCTAAGCACCTTCTGCAAGGATGACTGACTCAAAGAAACTCGCCAATGGTTGTGACTTGAATCTTTTCCTTTTTGTGCCTCACCTATTTAACTGGGATATCTCCGTGCCTGTAACTTCCAGTTAACGGCTCCTTTGTTGTTTGTTTTTAATGTAAAATATCAACTATAAGCAAGTCCCTGTTACTGTCGCAAAATTAATTCCAATTTAGTCCTATCATTACAATAGTAGAAACATGTCACTTTATCCTTGGCTTAGTTTGGGAGAATGACAGTTTCACGTGAGATTCTCAGCATTAATGAAGTGGTTAATACTGCTTAAGAATCAGGGATCATTTAGATGATATGGCATTTTCTCATGTCAAGGAATTCTGCAACTTACAACGGACACAAAAGGAATTTTTTTTTAAGAAAAATCAACCTCCTGTTTTAAATAGAAATTGAAAAACTGAACCTAAGTGCTGACTATCTGATAACAATGATGAATAAGATCACATTTTACGCCCCTGGAAAATGGCTCCAAGAGGTCATGATCATTAGTCTTGCATAAAAAATGGGAGCACACATACTGTTACCAACTGTCACGTAAGTCTGCCTCTTGACAGCTGCTGGTCAGGAATTTTTAGGTTTCCGGAAAAGAGCCTACCGTCTGTCTTTCTGAAACACATAGTTTAACTAAAATCTTACAAAATGAACAAATGTCTGGATGCTTAAAAACATCTATGCAGAGAGACTTGTGCTGCTCTAAATGTTCCGTTTAACAAATTTAGGGTAATTAAACTTAACTTCACTGATATGAAAGAAGCCACCAAAACAAACAGTACATCGTTCTTTGTATCACAAGCCTAACAAAGAAACTAAGGATTGTATGGGTTGAGTACGACTACAAAACAGTAGTGAATACACAATTCTGTTGGTGAAAGAAATTAGCTAGTGCCTACAGGGTACACTTTTCTTACAATGCTCACAACAGCAGATGTGCTTCTCTTCTCAGACATCGCTCAAGCTGCCCACTGTCCTACTGAAACAGTCACTGCTACTTTCCTTCCTCGTCAGCCTGCTATCTTGGCTTAGGCACTTCAGCCGGTCAGAACTTAATCCTGCATTTAAATAGGGAGTTCAGTCGCTTTCTTTCTCTCTCCAAGGTACAATAATCAAAATATATATTTCCAGCTAGAGAAGAGAGTGCCCTTAAAAATGCTTTGTGATTATCGTCTTAACTCTCACATTCTGGCTGCTGAACCTCTGACACTAAAAAGGAGATCATGTACAAAACACTTATAACTATGTCTATAACTTGCATTTTATGCATGTAAGATTACCAGTTATAATTGAAAGATGAAACTGTTCAGATGAAACATGAGGTTTATATAAAGTTTTCTCTTACAGCTATATTAGGAATAGTATATTTGAGCAGACTCAACGTTTAAGCAGCTTTTTGAAAGTTGCAATTAATTGACTATAAGTGTAATATACGCTTTATTGTTTAACACATTTACGTGTGATTAATTGAACTTTTTGATTTATAGGTCCAACACTAACACATTGTATTTTCACTTTTATCCATGATAAATTTCAGACTCAAACTCCATTACACAACTCAGTAAACAATTACCTTAAAGTTCCTAAGTAAGTGACTTTTCTGTTGCTAAATTTCAAATAAAATCTGTGTCATCAACAGGCAATTTAAACTTTCATTTTTTCCTTTTTTATTCTTTATATTAAAAGTAAATATGCTTTTACTTAGAAATTTGTTACGGAAAACATTTTGCTTAACGTGTTTTATATTTGAATGTTTTAAATTCAGTCACACATGATCTTCTGTAATTAAATTGTATGAAAAATTTCTTCGCTTTTTTCTATCATGCATGACAGCACTTCAGTTAAAACCATTCTTGGCACTTACTCTTCACTAAACACATTCCTCTAATATTTTTTTTCTCACAACAATAAACACTAAAACAATGACAGTAGATTATTATAAAGACAAGTAGGCTTAATTTCTATTAAAGGAAATTAATTTAGGTTCATATTAAGTTATGTTCTATATAAGTTTAAAACTAGAAAATACCTTAATGCCATCTTATAATTGCACATATTAAGTAATATTTGTCAGTCCCAAGATTGAACACATAAAAGTATCAAATCTGATGAATTCCTCAATTAGATGAGCTGAATCATGCCCAGAATTTTTTTTTTTATAGATATATACAAATCTAGTACTTCTCACAATTCTCTTGGTTTGGCCTGAGCTGCAAAAAATTATTCTTATTAGTTAATGAAAAGAAGAGGAACACCTAATATGCCATTCACTAAGATGTGCATTAATTGTAATAGATACATCCAGAATTACTACTTCTACATTTACCCTTTACAACAATAATTATGGGCTTTAAATACTATAATCAAGAAAATATTATATTTCCACTGAAAAAAAAAGAAACTGAGAGAAGAAACAGACCAGGCAAGATTATTTTATCAAACAAGTTCAGGAGCAGAGCTGGTTTTATTTCAAAAGCTTTCACCCCTTGGCCTTAACCTTGTTCAGATGAATGGCAGAAACTGCTTTGTTCTCATTTCAATTGTCTTGATCCCTCCTCAGATCTCTCTTATCTCCACTTAATGC
This sequence comes from Steatornis caripensis, assembly GCA_013398225.1. Classification (NCBI taxonomy): domain Eukaryota; kingdom Metazoa; phylum Chordata; class Aves; order Caprimulgiformes; family Steatornithidae; genus Steatornis; species Steatornis caripensis. The sequence goes on from VZSC01002596.1 coordinate 7,022, forward strand.
AAGGAAAAATTTCTTCTCAAGAAAAAGCACAGAGATGTTTCTTTATCAACTGTCCCATTGCCATAGCTTGGCTTGTAAAACCCACAACGTGCAAGGTAACAGTAACACGCACCAAAGCCCCGAACTGTCTAAAAACAAAGACATTTCTACTGTTTCTATGCTTTTCACTGTCAGAGCCTTTTGCAAATGCCAACAATTTAATCCTTGGAATGTACCTGATTTCCACATTCCCAATGCACTGATACTAGAAAAAGAAACAAAACTTGCGTGATTAAATTCACTGAGAACTGCAACCAAAATCCAAATGGCCCCAGTTCCTCAAATATACTTCTAAATGCTGCCGCTTTCGGTACAGCCATAGGCACTGTGAGTCTACCACGCAATAAACCTGTCAAGATAATTTGGAATGGGAACAGAATCCTCAAAGATTTGATATGATAATGGAAAATATGATATATGCCTGAAACTTTTCTACCTAGTGTGAGAAAAGCAGAAGTACACTATACGTGTCTAACATTCAGCACCTGCATAACACACTGCCAGCCTCAGTAACTGTTTTATAGTTCAATATATGAGTGGCATCAGGGACAAAGTAATGTATTTTAATTTTGTATCAAAAAATACATTAGAAAATTTAGCAACTTCCATTACAGCACAGCCAACGAACAACGCATTAATCAGACTAAAGAGGCAGGCATAGCCTCTCTTTGTACAGAGTACATTTTTTGTACATTTGAGTAAACGCTTCTGGTAGAAGCAGAGTCATACAAAAACTGGAACAACAAACCAATTACCCTGTTTTATTTAAAATACGTACTCTTCTAACACATATACAGTTAGGAACCAACGTTTGCCAACTCTTGTAAAAGAAATCTACCATAAATAAATCTACAGAGATACTGGAGAGAGGCCAGCAAAGGGCTACAAAGATGATGAAGGGACTGGAGCATCTCTCCCATAAGAAAAGTCTGAGAGAGCTGGAACTGTTTAGTCTGGAGAAGGCAAGGCTCAGGGGGGAATCTTACTAATGTGTGTAAATACCTGAAGGGAGGGTACGAAGAAGACGGAGCCAGGCTCTGTCTTCAGTGGTGCCCACTGACAGGCCCAGAGGCAATGGGCATAAACCGAGACAGAGGAGGTTCCCTCTGAACATCAGGAAACACTTTTTCACTGAAGGTGACCAAGCACTGGCCCAGGTTGCCCAGAAAGATTGTGGAGCCTCCCTCCTTGGAGATATTCAAAAGCCATCTGGACACGGTCCAAGGTAGCCTGCTCTAGGTGGCCCTGATCGAGCAGGCAATTGGACCAGATGATCCCCAGAGGTCCCTGCCAATCTCAACCATACTGTGATACCACAACTAACATCCGTAGTTACAAGTAACAGACCTAGAAAGTATTTTCCCTAACATTAAAGTAATCCAATAAATAGAATGAACAATAAAATACTGAGGTGATTCTGATCCACCCCAGCTTTCTCATATGGCGCCCCCCTTTTCCCACTCATTTTTCTTCTTCTCAAATACAAGAGCTCATTCAACACACAGTGCAAAAAAGCATCCTATTCATGAAGTAGTATTCTGAGAATATCTCTCTCTGTACAAGACTGCATACACCAAACACATCGGTTGGATATTTCCAGGGCCTGGTCTTCCATCTGGCTATTTTAGTATAATAGAGACCAAAAATCACTGCTGACGCACTGAAAACAACTAGCTCCTATAGCATTATTATTATCTTTCTAGGTTTTTTTAAAGGATAAAAAAGAAGACGACTCACTCAAACCTCCCTAATAACAAAGTTCAGCTCTGAAATTTCTCACTCGGTATGCAGGGATCAACATAATTTGTATTGTGCTGACCTAACACAGGGTAACACTAACACAACTTGATCAAATATTTCCAATCCAAAGATCACCAAGTAGCATTTTTCTTCATAAGGATTTAATTTCTATTAAGTTCTGTCATACCTCCCCCTATTGTGAAATTTCTCCTGTTATGCACAGATCATCTATTTGTTAATCGGTTTCTCACTTTATTCAAACAGCAAACATACTGAACTTCAAACATAACTCATTTCAGATGTCTTGCTTTGGAAGAATAAAGAACAGCTTTATTTGCCCTGAGGAAGTAAGGATTACGATGCAAAATTTGGAGACCAAAATGCAAAAAGGAAAACATACTTCAAGTGTTCAGTGATTTTTTTTTCTTTGCAAAATTTGCTTCTTTGTTGGCTCATTGTTTTTCCAGAATGATAAAATATCTTCTAAATAGTTAAAATGAAAATTCAACATGTAACTGTTCTATGATATACATTTTTGAGCTTTATTATTCCACAACATAGCATCAAGAGGAAATGTAACGTAACTTATTTTCTGGGCAAAATAAGTAAACACTTTTCTTTGAAGGCACAGCCATTTGAGCTTGGTTGCAATGACTATTATTTTTTCTCATCTGCACATCTTATGCAAAACATTTTAATTGAAACAATATTGACTTATGCAAGTTAATACAAAGGAACTGATTTTTGCAAATAACGACTGAGAAAAGGGAGACGTATTGAACCCATCCTATTTCTCAAAGCATTTGTAGTCATGCTTTGCACACACATTCTTGTCACGGTCTTATACAGTGCTAATAGGCTTAATCATCAGTCAACACTTACTTTCCAATTACATATTGATCAGATCAGAAAAGAAACTGAAAGATAAGATGAATCACTCAGAGTGTCCTTCCCAAACTAATCTACTATTACTTTGCTGAAATCGCAGTTCACTCAGAGCAAGCAAGGTAGATAGGAACTAATACAACTTAAGTAGATGAAAGTATAATGTGACATATGATACAGTAAAGTCAGTTAACAGGAAAAGATATTCCAGGTTACATTTTTCTCAAAAAAAATACACCTTTTATACTCAAGTTACACAAGTTGGCAGGGGAGAGGCTTTGAGGGAGAAACTATATATATTGGTTGCTATTCTTGTGGCAGTTTAACAGAGAAACTGAAAAATTGCAGTTGTTTGCAGGCAATTCATATAAAAACAGTCTCTTAACAAGTTACACTGCCTTCTGTTAAGCTACATTAAGCTCTTTTCATAGAAGGTTCCCATTTCCTAACTCCTTTTTGGTAAATTTTCTTGTTCTAATGTAGCACCTCTGAAAAAAGAATATCATGTTTTTACATCAGCAATCAAACATGTATTGTTTTTCTTGCCAAAGTACAATATATCATACTCTCTGATATCAAAAACTAAAATAACTACTTCAGTTCACAGAGTGATTGTGACACAAACAATAGCTTCACTAAAAAGTTAAGGGGCAGTATCCATTTCAAATAATAGCTCTCACCGAAAAATATTTCAACCACATTGATCTTCCCACTCTTTCTTCTGCCATTTCTACTATTGCTTCAATAGTTGTTCTTTGTTCTGGACATTTGCTTAAAAGACTGAATATGCAAGTAAATGCCAAGAAATTGCTATGTGCAGCCTTCACAGGCAAATTGAGATTGGTGACACGTATTTACTGTTTCATTTTAAAAGCCCACATTTTCATTTTCATTTTTCTATATTAATATACAGACACATATAATACATTATCACTTACACTGGATGTTTTATCTTTATTGTAAGAACAAAAGCTATAGAAAAATGTAGGATAGTAGTTGGAAAAGTTTGAGGAAAAGATGTGTATTGCAGATTAAAATATGCCAGAAGCTGCAGTAGATGGTATGTCTTGGGATCTACAGACATGTCAAGAACTATGTCTTTTTTCTTCATCTGTTTAATAAACCTTTAATTTTACACAATTGTTAAGCAACTTGTCTCATGTGAATCTACCACTGCAACATTGTTTTCTTAAGCCTTGTGTATGTTCTAAAAGCTTTCAGATATTTGTATTCACCTATAACGCTTATGCAATGCAAACATAATAGTTAAAAATTAAAATGTTATACATGAATTTTCTTCAATATTGATTTCATTATCAAAAGAATTTAATGAAGTATAGTCCAGAATGAGAAATACTTTCTCTACAATCCAGTTTGTATATATACCATAACAATGTACTTTTGATTAAAAAGATCTTTTTCAATAATGACAACTGTACTTAGTGTTAAGTTGGAATTGTACTGCCTACTGTGATAAAAAGTTGCCTTTTTCTTCTTCCTTATAATCTCTGAAAGTGGAACAAATCACAACAGCAAGAACAAGAAGTTCAGCATGAGTGACCTATGAGCTAAAAAGTACAAATGTAGGCACAGAGCTCAGGCAAAAAAGTATTTCTGAAGAGAAGCTTGGAAGATGAAACCTTTCTGTGTAGCATAGTCTACACAGCATAGCCTATATTTGAAAGATTAGGTTGCCTATTTCAAAGTTTATTAGGAATTTCAAAGGATTCTTACCCTTTAGCTGTAATATCCCCACCTTATTCAGAAAGTTATATTGCTATTAATTTTAAGAGAAATTTGTATAACATTTGTTTTTAAATATTCTCCAAAGTACATGTATTTATCATGCCAAATATCAGAAAGAAAAAAGGTAATATCTTCCATAAACCTGCATTTTTCCAGAACCTCAAATGTATAGTGCTACATGCTTAATAACAGTGCAATTGGTGTCCATGAATGTTTTTTCTTGAGTAATCTGTTCAGTAGCAGAGCCAAATGCAGAAAAAGTATATCCAGTTGTATAATAGGTCGGGGCTGGTTATTTTATCAATATTCCTTTCCATAGAAGCATTTTAATACCTATTTATTATTTCTGCTATGAAATTAACAAGAAACAGTTCATTTTTTCACCTGTTTGAAGCTGTATGTCAGCGAGCAACAATGGCAGGCTGCTTAGAAAGGAAAGTGGAGCTGGGAGCCAAGAGTCACAGCAGGGTGGGCAGGCCAAAGCTCTCTCTAACCAGGGCACAGTCCCACGGCACCTGAACAGAAAAGTAGAGCGGGTCCGTGACAGCAGCCAGGGCCAGCTAACATATCAATGACTGCCAGATGAGGCTGTAATAACAAAGAAGATCTGAGATCACACTAGAAAGTTGAATCAGCAAAGCAAGACCTGATCTGATGAGGGTAACCAGAGTCTGCCACAGATCAGCGATTGCCAGGGCAAGTCTGCAGTAATGAGGCAAGTCCAATTCCAGCTGCACCAATTTGTCCCCCAGCCCAGGCAGCAAAACCCCTGGGAGAGCAGGGTTCTGCACTCTGGCCCAACACTGCATTTCAGAAGAGGTTTTCACTGAACTTTCCCGTGCCTCATCATTCCATTCCCGCTGGTGGTTTTGCAGACACCAAAAGAGACAATGCCAAACCTCTTAAGAAACTGAGCTAAGAGGACAGAAATCACAGTGATTGCAAACATCATTTGTTTCACTGATCTAACAGTCTTTGGCATAACTAGGATCAGTGTGTATTTATTTGTGGTACCACCCTTTTCCCCATCACCCTCATAGGAAATCACACTGAAAAAAATATGCACTGTTCACTCAATGAGAATTATGCGGGGTTTGACATCTCCACTATGTCTACAGCAATAATGGTACAATAAATCCATTGTTTGAAAGGTGGCATTTGAAGTGGAGGTGGCTTGAAAATTCTCAGTGTGAATGACATGCACAGGGACGAGATATGTGTGTCTCCTTCACAGGGGAAGTTCTTGGTGAAAGACACAAGTCCACAGCAACTTAGAACTCCAATGAGTATCTGGAGGATCTCGTGAAAGTCTGAGCATGCTGCTCTAAGGTCCGGTAAAGAACAATTCAACCCTCTCATCTTATATTTATTTATTGCCATATCTAAGCAAGAAATATATTTAGCATACTTAATAAACTAATTAATGCAACCTTCACATTCCATCTATTGATTTGATATAAAATTGAAAACAGCTTCTCTGTTGCAGCATTAATGTATGACAGATGCACCAGAAATATTGGTTCTTTCTGCTTCCTCTTCTGCAGCACCTGTTATTGTGAATGACTAGTGGACCACTAAGATACATGACCTATTGGAATCCGCAACAAAAACACACTGGTTTTTTGATGATTAAATAAATGTGCTTGATGTGTCAAGCCAATAGTGTTTGACTAAATTGAGCTGCTAACATTTCTCTCTCAAGATGGAGTCCTGTGAGAAAAGTTTCCTACCCATCTGAGACACAAAAAGGCTGCAGTACGTAAGTAAAAAAGGAGGAAAAAAAATATTTAAAAACACAACATTGCAAAATCTGAGCAGAAATAAAGCTAAAATTAATGTCTGAACACTAACAACCTTGATGAAGATTGAGTCAAACCTGGTGTACTAGCACATGAAAAAATATCCAAGCATTCTTTATGGAACTATTTTCTTCTATGCATTAAATATTTATAAGTCGTGAAGCAGATAGTAGGAAATTCTGGCAGCTGTCAAATGCTCGTTTTCCTATGTAACGCAATGACATTGTTCTCCAAGTGGTGAAACAGGTGTGACATTCTTCCAGTCTCACCTTCCTTATTCATACAGCAAGCAAACTAGAAACTATCAGCTAGGAGATAAATCTTGGAACATCATCTTGAGGAACATTAATATCAATGACCAACTGGGCTTAGCTTTCCATAGATACACAGACAAACAAACAAACAAAAAGAACAACAACAAAACAAAAGCTTTGCATTTAGCTACTTGGAGGTAAGCCCTGGCGCAAGCATATTTAGCACAGAAAAGTAACAATGTTCAAGTTAATTAATCTTTATTTAAGGTAAAATTAAGCACAAAAAGTGAGATATGAACACTAAATATTTGCAATGATTTGTCAAGACATCAAAGGTAGCACTTCAATCTATTTACCAAACTTAATATCACTCTAAGATTCAGCATTTATGAGTCTATTGTAGATGTTTATTGAGAACAATTTTCTAAAAATACCATAATGGAGTCTATACCTTGGAAAATATACTTTTAGAAGTGATTCATTGTATAGCTAACTACATATTGATGTTTACATTTAAAAACAGAAAAGAACTCTTAGAAACTACTTTTTTAGCATTACTTGACATCGCACAGAAGTGCTACCCCACGCAGTACCCAGTGTTCTGGAGGCTGAAGTGTTTTGAGATCCACAGCAGCAATGTAATTCATATCTGTTCGAATAGTCTTTTTGTAGACTGGACATGAATACAGACATGGATCTTTTGAAGCTAAAAAGACAGAAGAGACATAACATTAACAATGAAAGTAGGTTGAAAAATCAGGGCCTTAAGTGACTGGGCATAAGCCAAATATATAATTTAATCAAAGTTCAATAGCACACAGCTCTTCATCACCACCAAAGAAAACTCTTACTTGATTCTCACACTGCTCACTACTGTATTATTGCCAGTTGAAGGACATACACGGCTTCAAATTCCTGTAGGTTTAAGATTTAACATCAGCACCTAGGAACTGGATGTAGCAAGAAACTTAAATGGACACTCTAGTGTGATTAGCATTATTATTAGTTCAATCTGCCCACTGAACATTACCTATCAATATATTATTTGTGCATTAAAATAAAAAACGCCGTATTTAGAACAACCTATTCTGAAATGCATTTAGTATTTCAGAGTATAAACTGTCAATTTCTTCACTGCAGAATTAGAACAGTAATCTAGTCGTGCTTAATACTTGAGTTCACTATTCAGCATCTGGGCTGCTTTCACAGTGATCATGCTTCTTTTAAAGATCAGCTAGATAAAATCCTGGCAAAGTAGCATGTAAGCAGGCTATGCTTTTGGAAGTGGAATGCTTTTCAACAGAAGTTTCTAACTTTATGTTCAACAGCGGTTAGCTCTATCCTGTTTTATATCCCTATTCAACAGCATTTCTTATTTTATATGCCAAAAAACTTCACATTAACCTAAATTATACATTTTCACGAAACAGCACTGTAAGTTGCCTTTCCATTCTTACAGTCCTTTTCTGCCTCAAAGACAAAACATCTCCCACCACCTCACTCCACTTCTTGCTTGCCTCTGCTAGGTCAAAAATAGCCTTATCCATAAAAAAAAAATGCATTTTTATAAATGTACACGTTACATGTATCCTAGAATCATAGAATGGTTTGGGTTTGAAGGAAACTTAAAGACCATCTAGTTGCAACTCCCCTGCCATGGGCAGTGACACCTTCCACTAGACCAGGTTGCTCAAAGCCCTATCCAACCTGGCGTTGAACAGATATAACTTGTTACCTATAAATATCTTAATATAAGATATAAATGGCTTATTAATATATATATATATGCGCTGTGTATACATACTTATATAGGTTCTATATATATTACATTGGGCTTTGGGATGTGGCAAAGAGGTTATTTGGGTTTAGGTTACAGAGGCTACAGAATTTATATATATAAAAGTTGATCTTCTCAATCTAGGACACACATTGTCAATGGAAGACTGAATGCAAGCATGTTTGTAATGGGTTTAAAAAGTGATTAACACCATTAAGACCAGAAGGTAGAGATCTATCTCAATATTAAGGGGAAAAGTGCCTGTTGTCAATTATCAAGGAAGGTTGAAAGCTCATTTTACATGGAAGACTGGGAAGTCTCCTGCATTGAAAAAGATCCAGTATGTATACAATGAATAGTGACAGTTTCATGAAATCTCTAAAGCCCAAAAGACTTCCCTGTAGTTGAGTAAAAAGTTACATTGAATCCTATCAAAATACCATCCTTTAGAATATAGGTACTTACTGTTATTCTCTGCATATATCCTTATAACCGGCATCATCTCAAACAGCACCTTGGGCTTAGATTCAGTCAGTCTCATGTTTCTTCTGTCCCAACCAGCTCCTTCCAAATATAACCCGTACACATAGACACCTTCCAAAGGAGGGTTTGTGATATCATCTTTCATCCATTTAGTGACCTCATTGCACAGCACTACACTGTCAAGAGCCCATCCTTTGTTAGCCCTTGTTATTTCCTGCCCAAAACCAGACAAAAGTATGGAGGTTACATTTTCACACATGCACAAAGCCATTTTTTCCAAGCATTTATTAGAAACATGTTTGTATGGTCACAACTCATCCTATTTAATACAAAAAAAAAAAATTTTTTTTATGATAGAATCATGGAACCATAGAATGGTTTGGGTTGGAAGGAACCTTAAAGATCACCTAGTTCCAACCTCCATGCCAGGGGCACGGACACCTTCCTGTAGACCAGGTTACTCAAAGCCCCTGGCCTTGAAAACTTCCAGGGAGGGGGCATCAACAACTTCTCTGGGAAACCTGTCCTAGTGTCTCATCACCCTCATCGTGAAGAATTTCTTCCTAATATCTAATCTAAATCTACCCTCTTTCAGTTTAAAACTGTGACCTCTTGTCCTATCACTACATGCCCTTGTAAAAAGTCCCCTTCCAGCTCTCTTGTGGACCCCCTTCAGGTACTGGAAGTCTGCCATAAGGTCTTCCCGGAGTCTTCTCTTTCCTAGGCTGAACCACCCCAACTCTCACATGCCAGTCTTCACAGGAGACATGCTCTCAATCCCACTGTCCGTGCTGACAATAAAGATTTTAAACAGCATCAGTCCCAATACTGACCCGTGAGGAATGCCACTCATCACTGGTCTACACTTGGACATCGAGCCATTGACTGCAACTCTTTGAGGGAGACCATCCAGCCAATTCCTTATCCAGTGAGTGATCCATCTGTCAAGCCCGTGTCTTTCCAATTTAGAGACAAGGAGGTCATGCAGGACAGCGTCAAATGCTTTGCGCAAGCGCAGGCAGATGATGTCAGTTGCTCTTACCTTGTCCAGCAACACTGTAACCTCATCGTAGAAGGCCACCAAATTTGTCAGGCACAATTTGCCCTTAGCGAAGCCATGTTGGCTGTCACCAATCACATCCTTATTTTCCATGTGCTTTAGCGTAGTTTCTGCTCCATGGAGGATCTGCTCCATGATCTCGCTCGGCTCAGAGGTGAGACTGACAGGCCTGTAGTTCCCTGGGTCTTTCTTTTGCCCCTTTTGAAAGATGTGGGTTATGTTTCCCCTTTTCCAGTCAGTGGGAACTTCACCAGGCAGCCATGACTTCTCAAAAATGATGAATAGTGCCTCAGGAACTTCATCCACCAGTTCTCTCAGGACCCGCGCATGCATCTCATCATATCCCATGGACTTGTGCACCTTCAGGTTCCTTAGATGGTGTTGACCCTGATCTTCTCCTACAGTGGGTGGTTCTTCATTTCCTCGTCTCTGCCTTTGCCTTCTGCAACTTTGGCAGTGTGGCTTGAACACTTGCCGGTGAAGACTGAGACAAAAAAGTCATTGAATACCTGAGCCTTCTCCATATCCCAGGTAACCAGGTCTCCCATTTCCTTCTGCAGAGTGCCCACATTTTCCCTAGTCTTCCTTTTATCACCAACGTACGTATAGAAGTTTTTCTTGTTGCCCTTGATGCCCCTGGACAGATTTAATTTTGTCAGGGCTTTATCTTTCCTAATCTGATCCCCTGCGGAACCCACAATTTCTCTGTATTCTTCCCAGGCTGCCTTGCTGTCCTTGCTTCCACATTCTGTAGGCTTNCATTCCTGTGCAACCTGCTCTAGGCTAACCTGCTTTAGCAGGGGGGTTGGACTAGATGATCTCTAGAGGTCCCTTCCAACCCCTACCATTCTGTGATTCTGTGATTCTATGATTTTCAATCTTTCTATTACATACACTATCTTAAGACCCTACCAAGTAACACAACCACTGTATGCCAATGAATGGTAACTGGTTCTCACAAATATGAAAATTTCACACCTTTAATGTGATGAGAAAACATTAACTGCATGTGGTAAGTACAATAGTTCCAATGACAGAAGCAAAATGTATAATTTCCTGCATGTTTTCTGGGTTTATCTTCCTTTTCCTGTACCTATACTCTTCATTAACTGTGTTCTTCATAGTACGTAAGAGCTTGCTCAGCTCTAAAGCTACATAAAGAGACCGTAAATAAAACAGAGAACACTTCAAGGTAGACATGCTTAAGATTCAACATGTACTTCACATCTAGTCAGTTAGCACACTGGACAACACTCCTTTATCTTGCCCAATCCCTTACTATCCTATGCCATTAAGTTATGCCAGACCTAAGTTTCAGGTCAGTCTTGCAAATGTTTTCCAAAATCTTTGTTTGAAGTAATTGGTATTAATGTTTGTCCCATACTGTAATTAATTAGCTGTTTTAAAAGAGCAGAAGTATTATAGTTCAATGATCATTCTGACTCTTCATCTTTCTCATTTCTATTTGTTCCACTGTATAGCAAGGCCCAGAAAGTCACTTTGGTTTTCACTTGGGACATTAGGTTGTTCTGTACCCGCATTCTTTTTGCGGGGAACCAGAAAAGTTCTGTAGATTCTAACTCTTCCAGATCCTGCTACTAAACCCTTTCCACAAACTTAGGTCCAAAAGAAAAACCCAGTGTAGGACTGTTATTTAAAAGAAATATCTTGTTATATAATTCCAAGACTATACACCTGCAATTTTAGTAGAAGTAGGTCACCAATTAGAATTACAATTTGATGGACAAATACTACACTACCCAGTCATCAGAGTAAGAAGGGAGATCTTCCTTCGCTGCACATCTTCATTTTTCCTCCAAAGTTAGCTTTTTTCCTAGGTCCTATTGGATTCCCACCTGAGTATTCTTTCCCAATTTTAGAGATTCCAGACAATTAGTCTCTCCAATGTGTTCCTTTATGCCAACCAACACAGGTATTTGTTGTCTCCTTTTAAAGTAAACAGTAGCTTACTTGTTAAATGCAACTAGCATGCTAAGCAACCAACACAATCATCAAGTCTACAGAGATAGATGCATTAATAAATACATCAAACTTCATACTTAGTACACATTAATAAAGGAAACTCCCACTTCATGAAGAGAGATTGAATCAGATACTGAACTGCAGAACTGTAATTCAAGACTAATTCTGAATACGTGTCCTGGCAAGTCTCCAGCTGGGTAAGTACTGAACACAGACCAAAAGGGAGAGAAAAAAATGGAAATCAATGCATGGGCTTAACATGTCTTCTCAGGGATATCTCAGTGGTAACATGAGACATTACTTCTTCAGACTATTTTAATAATGTTGTAAGGTAGCTCCTACATCCGTGGCACTCAGTTAAAGTAGGAAATATATTTTAACACATTAGTGGTTGATGTACTGAAAATGTATGTGCAGAGGAAGAAATGTGAGACAGTTATATAGTCACATATCTTCCCTGTTGACATGAAGGAGCCATGTGTATAACTCAGCCTTCATCACACAACATATATTTTTTTAAAAAAAGTGTATCAAAGAATAAGCATAGTGAGACTCAACACAATTTACCTGCCTCATTGCAGTTAAAAATCCTTGAGGATTAAAAAACCCCGTCATCCAGAAGCAGTTTGGTCGGCTTTCAAAAATCCAATTGTAAAATTGGTGGTTTCTTTCCAGAAGCTCAGTGAACCAGAAACCAAGTGTACTGGAAGCCCAAGATGCCTAAAAATTATGAACAGCATGTTAATTTTTTAATTCTGTTCAACAGTTTTAAACATCATATTCATGTCAAGAAAAGGTAATTCCTCACAAAGTAGTAAACAACATATTATTAGCAAAGCATATTTAAAGCTCATTTTTTCATATCTTAAATTTTAACCTGAGATATAAATGTTGCATCCCACTGGAACCTGAAGCAAATTCTTGCTCTGTTCAAATTCATGCCTACCATTCTATGTAGACATGCTTAACGCTCCATGTGGAAACTGTCTATTTTATTACGTTTTTGCAAAATTAGATAGCTGTGTAAACCACAAAGAAATACTGTATACATACCCTTCTAAAGCTAAGGTCAATGTTTCAAGGTAACAGGGTTTCTGCCAAAACTATTCTGCTTTTTCTGAGAAAAGCCAAGGAAATTGAGCTTGGACCACATGAAGAGTTATGATTATTTTTCCCTTTGAATAGTTGTATCATACTTGTGCTGTGAAGCACCTGCTTTGGTCTAGGTTTTGTACCATGAAAACACTTTGTCAATAAAAAAAAAAAAACAAGCAAACAAACACCAAGAAAACCTCTCCATTTTTCTTCTATCAGTTGCCATTAACAGCTAAAATGGTCCCTAAAAACAATTTATATGGGGAAAGGCTGAGAGAGATGGGATGGTTTAGCCTGAAGAAGAGAAGGCATTATTAATGTTTATACCTCATGTGTGGTGAATGGAAGAAGATGGAGCCAGATCTTTATCAGTGACAGGAGAAGAGGCAATGGGCACAAGACAAAATGTGGGAAATTCCATTTAAGCTTAAGGGGTTTATTGTTTGGTTGGTTGGTTTTTACTGTGAGGGTGATCAAACACTGAAACAGGTTGCCCAAAGAGGTTGTGGACTCTTGATTCTGAGAGTCCTGCTCTAATTGACCTTGCTTTCAGAAGTGGGATTAAACTAAACTATCCCCAGAGATCCCTTCCAGCCTCTGCTTCCAGCCTCTACTGTTCTGTGACTACAGAGATTAAGACTATAAGTGCAACAGTGCAGTCCGCTAGTGTGGGTGCTATCTTTTAAAATCCATCATCACATTTTAAATTCTTCTCTTCTCTCTAGCTTTTTATCCTGCCAATATGCAACAGGCTGTTAAAATGGGAAATACCTGCATCTCCTTCATTCATTTCTATTTTTTATAAATTAAAGAGGGCTTGTTTTGATTGTGTTTATTTTAGCCCATAATCTACTCCAGCAGTTGCACAGTTAACACTTGTGCTCAAAAAAATGTATTTACTGTACATCCAGCAGTTTAATCTAGCTCTACATAATTTTTGTTTTCCTTACAAAACACGTAACGTACACTTACTTTTTTCCAGCTAGCAGGAACCCTTCCATCATACATGCAGTCTAAAGCATCCCTCAGATTTTCACTCATAACAATTGTCCCATCAATGGCAAGTTTTAGATCAGTCAGAGTGCTTCTCACTAAGGAAATAACTCTCTGCATTTGTTCAATCTCTTGTCGCAAAAAAATGTTCATAGGCTGAAAAGGTCCCATGTTCTTTAGTTTCTCTTTTACCTGTAGGTAGAAAACCAAAGATCCTTCAACGGAAGTAAAAAACAAAGGTGGCTTTATGTCAAGGTTAGGCCCCCAAAAAAATTTTAAGACATAACACTTGTATTTAGGAAGTTAAAATGGTTGTTTTGGCATCTTCCTTGAATCCTTTGTAAGAAATACAGGATTTGTTCCAAGAGAAACCTATGATGCTGAGACTAGCCATGTTTTCAGTCTAACTCATTATTTAGTTTGTATATCATTCCATGAGCTAACATCATTTAAACAGCATGTAGGCTGTACCCTATTTCAAGGATTTCAGCTTTATTTCCAACAAATAGTTCCCAAGGTTCACTTTGCACAAACCAATCAAGAACAACTGCCCCAGCCACTTTCTCTCAGCATAGTAGTGCTATTTATCAGCAATACCTGGGAACTATTGCAGTGCCAGACAGTCTTGTATTCTAATAAAACTTGCTGATATATTGTTAATCAAAAGTGTAAAGTTAACAAATTAACAACTGTATGGACATAACTAGAAATTCTGTAGTAAATATGGTCCTATTGGGAGATAGGTAAAAAAATTATCTATAACAAGTATTGGTTCCTATACAGTGTAACAGCCCTGTTCTTAGTAATATGCATAACCTTTCTGAGTTTATTGGTATTTTGCTACACAAGAAATTTAAATAGGCTTCATCATGTGAAAAAGTTTAGTGCTCCACATTCACTTTTATTAATACAAACTATATTTCAATTTGTCATTTCTGATCAGAGCTGACCTGCCCAAAAAGAACTCTTGTAAACTTGGCAGGGCTAACTGTAACTATACAATGACACTGTATTATATACGTCTTTATTAAGCCACATATCTGTTCCTGGAGATGTTGAGTAGAATTTGTAGAGAGTTGGACTAACAACTACCAGGAGATTTAGCCCATCTTTTAAGCAGTACCCTTCTGAGAAACTCGACAAATTTAAATCCTTTGCAGATTTCAGACACCTGGTTCAGCCTTTTGGAAAGTCACAAAGCTCAGGCTTCTAGACAGTAGGTCAGAAACTTCACCAAGTGCAAACCTTTAGAAGACTGCTAAATAATCAGTATTCCAAATTCCGATACATTAACTTCTCTGTTCAGATAAAATACATTATCATAATTATGCCATCTGAGATTATGTAATACAAAACGGGCTACAGAAAACATAAAAGAACAGGTGTAAGACAAGGGTACCTGAAGAGAGTCTATATTAATGAGCATATCGCATATAAGGGAAACTTATTACTGTGCAAATACAGAAAAGAGGATGTTAGATTGTACAAGCATCCTTGCTCCTTCTCATAGCTCAGCATCCTGACCGGAAAAATTTGGCATTCATAAGCCACTTAGTCTTGTATCAGGTCTTCATGCTAACTTCCATTAAAGAGTAAGTAAAATAGCAGAAGACTAAGGATAAGAAATTTCAGTCTCCTCAAGAAGGAAAGGGCAGGCAAATTATCTAATTAATAAAACATCTTACTGCCCAGATGACCAGGTGGCTACTTTGGGAATCTGTTAAAGTACAAACATGGGTGTGAACTGCTTTCTGATAGCACATTGGGGTGATTCACATCCATTTCATAACACTTTTGTTACAAATGCTTTGTTGCTGATATAGCTAATTGTACTTGCCTCTAAGCTTTCACAAATAGGATGAAACACAAAAGTTCAGCATCCCCTAATATAGGAAATATAGGAACCTTAACTATTTTACAAGCATTTTCCTCAATTGTTTGAAGCTTATAACCAGCCTCACCTGGGAAGAACTATGTCAGCAACCTAAAACTCTGGGGCTCCAAAGGACAACTAAGAATATGGAAAGACCCAGAAAAAAAAACACGAATTGTTCAAACACTCAATTAAACTGTGGTTTTGGGGATGGGGACACAGAATTGGAGTGTCCATATATCTAGTCATCAGTAAACATTTTCTAACTGTAAGAAAACCCTCTCATTTTGAGTCATTCCATCTTTCACATAAAGATAAGGGAAGTTGTTATTTCAAAAAAAAAAAATAGCCGCAAGGCAGCAAGTGTCCATTACAAATATAATTACATAGGCTATTATATGTAAATATGGATCTTGAGATGCTAATACCAGGCTTCAACCAATGAAAGTTAACATTTGACAGGCTTTTCAGCATTCACTTCACTGAAGAAGAAAGCAACTGAAAAATAACTTCAGAGTGTAAGCTGAGTCCCAAAGTAATACGTATATTAAAGCTGTAATACTTTTAGAAGCATGAATACACTTGCAACAAGACCTCAGTTTTCTACAGTGTCAACAACTTTAGTTAAAAACTGATGATCCTACCTACCACATAGTGCAAATGACAACTTAAGCATTAAGTGGTTTAATATTCTGAAAAAGCTCTTTCAAAAGCATTTTAGTGTACATGTAATGACTTCATTACAAATGATAAGAGTCTGGTCAGACTTCTTTAAAATATGTTTTTGAAGTATTGCCTGTATGAATGAATTCAGACATGCTTTTAGAAAAATTAATATCATTACTTTTTCTTTTTGTCCACATAAAGTAAGATGGAGTAAATATTTTTGACAAAATTTCTTTAACTCACTTCAAATGGTACATAATCAGCAGGAAGCTTTTCCAACAAATCATCAGCCAGCCTGGCTACAACTGCCTCTCGGGTTTCACTTCCTCCACCAGAGCTATCTTTAGGCTGAATACTGAGGATGATGTCCAATACATCTTTGGAAAGTTTACTTTGATAAGTGATATCCGCATTTGGGTGCAAACCAAACACCTCTGGTGTGTCGTAAGCAGGAAGACTCTACATAGTAACATATAAAAAGAGCACAATTAGAGAAGGATTTATAAGCTAATTATTAAAAAGAAAAGAAAACCCAAACACAACAAAACCAAATAACAAACAGTCACACTGCCCCCTACTCCCCCGCCTTACATTGTAAAGTAAGAGGCTAGATCCCTTCAAACAGTCATAGGGCAAATATATTGCTGCGATCTATTTGTCATGTCATAGCCCAAATCACACCAAGGTTGACAATAAATTCAGTTTTAACCTCTATACGCTATTTTAATAGCCAGCTTGTACTTTCACATAGCTATACTTGTAATTTCTGTGAGTTTGTATGTCTGCAATGTCTGCACTCCATTCTTTGCCCTCTTTAGTAACTGTATGCCTTCGGGTATGTCCCTCAAGGAAGTCACATGAAAAAGAAAAGATTCCTGTCACGACGATGATAACATTGATGACAACAATTATTTGTCACTAACAGATACACAGACCGTTAGAAAGCAATAAAGAATCTGTGATTAAAAGATAACACACAGGTGCTCAGAAGAAAAGAGAAAATAGAGGGACCCAGGAACTTGTGAGAAACAAGTGAATTAGGGTTTTTTTGAGTTAAAAAGCTTTCATTTACCAACCTGTATGTACTGAAGGTATTGATCCACCATAGTACATTTGGGTATGCTGTATCCTTTGTAGAAGCTGAATTCCTGACTGCATGTATTTTCACAGAACCAAACCTTTACAAAAGTGTTCATGAGTCTTTTGTCATAGTCATCTGTCACACGGCCACCGTATTGGATCTCACCTATCATGTAACAAACAGTACTCCAGGAGATACCCTAAAACCAAGCAGAAAGCACCGACTTTAGCTAATCCTCTTCTTACCTATTTACATCTCCCTTAGTAAGAACAGTTGATTACCAGGTCCTGCATCTCTGACCCTTTTGGAAGAAAGTTATTTTCTTACTACTCTTTTTTTTCCCCATAACCCTGCATTCCCAGAACACCTTCAAGGATTTCTCACAACAGAATTCATTAACAGCTAATTCAAGAGGCTATCCAACATCTGGGCAAGAGGGATACAGCTACATTCCAATCATGCTTTCAACTTTGCTTAAAACCTAAACCACAAAGTGATCTGCCACAGACCTCTATATGACAACTGACCGTATGAAAGTAAGGAATGCAAGAGGAATTTTTACAGTCATTTAAAGCAACTTTCTTTTTCTTTGTGATACCAAGATAGGTTGGAGAAGCCAAATCTTATTATTTTTATTCAGAATAGATTTTTTAAAAAGAATATTTTAAATATAGTGGTCTATTTTTAACTGACTTAATTAGCATGGAAAAGAAGGTTTATACTTTTAAGATTTATATTTCTGAAGTTTTTGAGGGAGACTGCTAGGAGTGATTTTTGGTTTAATGTACAGAATATAGAAGTTTGACGTGCACAGTATTAAAGTATTTAGAGAGCAGTATTTAGAGAGCAGTATTTAGAGAGCAGCTAGGCAAACTGAACACGCACAAATCGATGGGTCCCGATGGGATGCACCCACGAGTGCTGAGGGAGCTAGCGGAGGTAATTGCTAGGCCACTCTCTATCATCTTTGAAAAGTCGTGGAGAACAGGAGAGGTGCCTGAGGATTGGAGGAAAGCCAATGTCACTCCAATCTGCAAAAAGGGCAAGAAGGAGGACCCGGGAAA
>VZSC01002596.1:26550-41344 GCA_013398225.1 Steatornis caripensis
AATATCTAAAGGGTGGGTGTCAAGAGGACGGGGTCGGACTCTTCTCAGTGGTGCCCAGCAACAGGACAAGGGGCAATGGGCACAAACTGGAACACAGGAAGTTCCACCTGAACATGAGGAGGAACTTCTTTAGTGTGAGGGTGACAGAGCACTGGAACAGGCTGCCCGGGGAGTTTGTGGAGTCTCCTTCTCTGGAGATATTCAAAACCCGCCTGGATGCATTCCTGTGCAACCTGTTCTAGGCTAACCTGCTTTAGCAGGGGGGTTGGACTAGATGATCTCTAGAGGTCCCTTCCAACCCCTACCATTCTATGATTCTATGATTCTATGAAAAGTCTAATTTAAGACTGCTGCTCTATAGACATGTATACTTGGAATGTTGAATGTTTGTGGAAAGAAACAAAAGAATAATTTAAAATCATGTTTGTGTTTCAGTTATTTGGAACCATGTATATACATCCCACTACTAGGAAGATCCATCACCCTAATCCTACCTTCCCCATAAAAAACATTAATTACCTTCTTGGCATCCGTGCCATCCAGGTGGTTTTGAATGAACTGCATAGTAGCATTGAAATCAGCTTGATTAAACTCATAGGGTATATTCCAACCCAGAGATCCAAACTTGCGTCTTTCTTGAACAGTGGAGTGTAGAAAGGCTACAGCATACAACATTGGTTTCCATTGTACCATGTCACTGATATCTAGTAAATCCTGGCTGACACCTATTGATTATAAGTGGGCTTTATAAGAAACACACTAACAGCATTTTTCAAAACCATTTCAAATTAGTACTGAAACATCATTCCTAGAGATACTCACTTGACTCTCTCTTCCAAGAGTAAATTATTGTCCTACAAAGTGTTCTATGCTGAAGATAGTTTACAGCATGTTATTAAGTTGCTCAAATTAAAATAACAAACTTAAGAAAAAAACCCAGCACTTTACTGATAGTTGAATTCACATTAAGTTGCTTTCTACACAGACTCTTTGACTACAGAACTTTATGCAACGTAAAGAGCATTTAATAGCCAACAAAGATTAACATGTCTCTCTTCTGCCAAAAGATACAAGATTAAAAATTTTAAAACTTCGAACTGAGATACTAGAAGTCAACATTTGAAAAATGAAAAAGTATTTCCTGTTTTGCTGACCAATTAGTTTTGGCAATCGAACTTGAGCAGATCTTTTCTTCCTTTTATTTTTCACAATTTCTAGCTCAAAGCAAGGCTCAAGATGTGTCCCAGCATCACTGTGATCAGGTCCTCATACTACCTTACACCTACTGTCAGTGGCTACAGTGTGACCAGATGATAACACCAGAGCCCAAAAATGAGCAAAATTAAATTTTAAATCATTACCACTCTAGCACTCACCACTATATGTTCTCTTTAGTCCAGCTCTGAGCCCTTGTGGTGGTTCATTGGTAAACTTAATAGACATTTGAAGAAGGGTGATGGGGAACTGTTTGTGAATTTCAGTTGTCATCCACAGTCGAAAGCTTTCATGGACAGTCTCTGTCTCTATTACAGCGTCCATCAACTCATCCAAAAAGTCAAGTCCAAGGTGGCAGTTTTGCAGAAGTGCCCAACCTCCCTAGTTTAAAACAAGAGAATACAACGTTATCAACATTGTTTGCAAACTGAAATCACTAAAATCACTCTTTGTTTATGCTGTAGGATAGGAACAAAGCCAAGGCATTTAATAGCAAAATATAGCATTTTTAAGTGCTTATAAGAGCTGTTAAAGGAAGAAAGCCTCCACAGTCAATTTTGTACCGCTGTCTCACCGAGTCAAAACCAAGGCTTTAATCATTTCGTTTTATGTACAGAGACCAGCATCCATAGTAATAGTATACATGCAATTAACAAAGTATTTTTTTTCTACAAGAGGAAGCTCACATGAGCTAAGTTGTGGGCTGTTCCTTCTGGGGCATTGTTAGCTTGTTTGGTTTTATCATCTAAACAAATGGTCCTTACTTGTCCAATCTGGTCTTCTCAGGTAGTCCCTACCTTTTCCATTTCACTACATTTAAAACATATCTGGACATGACTATAGTGCTGATAAACACTGATAAATCTTGACTTTGTAGCTGAATCAACCCATGATTTCATTGATCCTAAGCAAGGGAGCTCAGAAGGAGCTCCACAGAGCAACTTGCTACATCTTCTTCCTCAAAGGGATCACAGGCTTGGAAAAAAACAAATATATGCATAATTAATCTACTGCTATCAACCAATAGATATCAAACTTCACCACACTTCATAAAGACATCTCACATATCTCTTCACTAAAAGAGTATGTGAGACAGCGAGGAAAAATAACTGCACTTCTCTTAACTAAACAAAAGGAGCTCTTTTCCCCTATCTTTTGAATTAGTTTCTGCTCATCTGATCTACTAATTAGCTCTTAATGTGAAGTTGTCAAACAAGAATCTGAGGCAAAAGTTAGAGTAAAAGTGGTTATACACACAGAGAAGAAGCTCTTAACACAGGAGAGGAGGAAATTTAATCTGTTCACATCAGCAGGCATAGCAGTACTACCATCTGATGGTGCCAAATTGAAACATCTAAGCTTTTCTTTCTCATAGAGGAAACACTATTCTTTAACTCTTCCATGCTTCATTTGTAAAATGGCTGTGCTATGAGATTGTCCATCCCAATTCAAAACACAGACTACAGCAATGCAAAATATTTTGTTATACTGTCTTATTTTTCTCAAGGCTATGCAACTATCAATATAATATTTGGAATTCAGCTTCATTTAATAAAATATGTTTTTATTATATATATGCAAAACTAAAACCATGTTGTGAAATGCTTGCTGAAGAATATTTAATTTTCATACAATCCAAACAATCAATTCAGCTACGTTAATCAGTCAACAACCTACAATAAAAACTATTTCATATGAAAAACACTGATGCCTGCATAGCATCAAAAGGTTGTGGTTGTTATGGCCAATTAAATGACTGTGAAAGGACAGTCCTATTGCTTAGGACACCTATTTATCCAAATAAATATAGGTACTTGCATCAGTATTAACTACCCACCAAACAATTTTGTTTCATAACACAATTTTAATTTTTAAGTGTTCAATATAGATAGAAAAAAATTCAGATTTTTGTCTCTTACATGAGCCATTGTCTGCTGTAGAAGTTTACGAGCATGGATTTCTTGCCCCTGGCCCATAGAAACATAACGTGTCTCTGTCTTCAGTCTTTTTCCCAAAGCGATAATTGAGTCTGTAGGATCAGAGCCCATGGAGAGGAAGCATATGAGAGGAGTACGTGGATCTGACTCTTCCCATGTCTTCTCCAAGTCCAAGATGACTCCTTCTGCATATTTCTCCCCCACAGCGTCAATGATGTACTTTCTCGCCTACATTAACAAGGGTAAATTTAACCTGTGATGTAATCATTTAATACTGTTTTCTTCCCAGTATGAATACAAACAATATGTAAACTGAAGAGCAAAAGCTATTATAAATTTACATCAGAAATACAAATACGCAATAAATTTATTTTTACATGTTAACATACACTGTCTTTGAAGGTGTTATTTCTTTCACCCTTATAAGACCAGTTAAAACTTTAAAAATAATTATTCTATTACATACATCTGCATGTATTATTATATATATATATAGCTATAATTGCAGTATAATAAAAGTAATAACCTTAGTAAACCTTTAGAAATGTTTTAATGATTTAAATATGCTACCTCCATTAGACAGCACAACTCCTAACCTTAAAATCTAGCTTACTTTCCAAATACTAGAGAAAAAAGTGGAAAGTATAAAAGATATTCTTCAAAGGTGTTAGGTCTTTCCCACTGTCATGCTTAAAGAAACAATGAATTAATAGCAGTAATAATGAAAATAACTGTCACTAAGTAGAAGATCCAGAGGAACAGGTGAAGACCATCTCAGTTATTCCTTATTTATTTATTTTGTAAATTGTTAGATTATTGTTCCTTTTTACTAAGAAATTGAAAAGGCTCTTTCAAACAATCTGAGATTATCTTTCTTGTATTCTTTCCCACTACATTGCTTTTGTCTTAGACCAATCTTCCCCTTAATACGCCTGGGTTACTTCTCAGAGACGAAACATATTCATCATTTAGCATCTGATAAATTATCAGTTTTCATAAAACCATCATAAGATGAAAGTGTATCTTGCCCCCATTAACAGAACTGAGGAATCAGTTTCGCATGATCAGTTTCAGACACATAGCACATATCTGAGAGATTCATTATACAGCACCATTTAACCTTCTATTGAGTGCAGTTACACCAATAAGCAATGAGACTTTCTCTGAATCCAGTCACAGCATCTAAAGATTTACATCTATAAAATTAATATCACACTTTTAGTGGTGCATTCTGACTCAACAAATTGCCAACCATTGCTCTGAAATTGACAGCAATTGCATATTTTTATTCTTAAATTCATTAAGAACTTAAAAGTTTAAAAATAGACTCCTAGAAGTTGATTTCTCTTAAAAATAGGTCTAACCATTTAATAAGCTGTAATTTTATATTTCTCTCTTTTCTACATAGATGGCTTTAAATTAAAAATTCTGAATAAACATTAATATAGATTTTTCAAAACTGGGTCTAATTCTTCCATGCAAGAAATAGTTCCTCAATTAAGTTGTTTTCTCTTAGTCAACTGAGTTCATGAAAAGATTTTACTTCAGCGTAACATGAGGACGCTTCTACAATTCCAGTGAGTAATATCAGCAAGGACAGTCAAAAATACCCTCTGAACTGATAAAGCAGAACTAAATAAACAGAATAAATCCTATCTCCATAGCAAAATCATTGGTTAATATATTGGTTCAATATATTGGAATAATTTTGCCAACATTGCCTTTGTAATAAATGCATAAGTTACCTGAAAACGATTTCAGAAAATGTATTGTGAAGTTCCATTACAAAAAGGATTTTATTATTAAATTTAAAAGTACTGAACTGCAATCCTGTAACTATTATTCGAATGACACCTAAATAGACTATGTTGGTTATATAAATGTACCTGAGCTATGGTCCTGTCAGGACACCAAGATCTGATAAGAAGAAGATGTCTGAAGCAGTCGAGGGATTGGCCATAGCCACTAGGAAATGGTTCTTCTTCAGGATTCTCACTATCAAACCAGATTTTCCACTGTTTCTCTGCTCTGGAAATCTGCAGTTATATCATCAAAGGAGTAAATCTCACTAAACAAAGTCACATTTCAACCGCCACTAGGTCACAAACTTTTAATGAGGGTCAGAGACGTGTAATCCACACACAGGCATTTGTTTATCAATGTTAGTACACAGATTTAGTAAGGCTATTAGAGAGTGTAAGCTTTCAGATCTTAAGTACAAAATTGTAAAATTCAACACTGGCCTTAAGTATTCATATTCTGAAAAAATGAGCTACTACTCAGTATTTTCCATTAACGATACAATGGCATGGTGAGGTCAGAACACAGACAGCTAAACTCAGAGACAGGTTTGAGAACACTAGGTACATATCTGCTCCCCACATGACTGCACAGAAGGTGCTCTTCATATAAACCAAATGCTATTTACTTACTCCATTAGCTACCATACACTTAGTGTCCATTAAAACTATTCATACAAGTGTTGAATTTATTACACACTCACTCCCTAACTTTTACACTCCACGTAATCAGAGAAATATTGAAACAAGCATCATAAGAGATAGTGTAAAAAAGCACAACAGAGATGCAAGCAAGTCTAACAACCTTATGGTAAAAGACTCAAGTTGCATTACGTAAATTGGGTAGTACTAAGTTGTATCCCAATCTGAAAGTATTATAATTACATAGAGGGTGGAATGTTCTACTTTCTTCTTACTTTCCTGGGGGTTTTTATGTCATACAGCTTGCAAAACAATCGGGGACACAACTGTGACTATCTGCTGTCTGTCTCACTCTGTTCTATAAAATAAACCAGTTTCCCAACGCATGCCTTGATCACTACCAGATGATCCCTGTCAAACAAGAGATTCCTTTTAAAAAGCTCTTACTTACTTGATCAAGAATATCTGAAAACTGTTTAAGTTTACTCAGCTCTACCAAGTTCAGCCAAGTCATATCCAGGATCCATTTAGCTGGCTTAGGAGGACAAGATTTAAGGTCTAGGGAAGCACCACCTGCAAGAAAATAAGAATTATAATTAGATCTGTTGGAGACACCCAAAAGATTAAAAAAGCAAACCAAAACCCCACCCCTGTTTGGAAAATGTAAACTAGATACTGCAAGATGGTTCACATAACTAAGTCTTCCCAGTCTGGAGAAAGACTGCCTAATAACTAAGCAGAATCATAAAGAATTTTCTGAGTTAGGTAACATGCAAAATTTGTTTTCAAACCTTATTTTTCATCCTACCTTAAAACCTGATTTGTTTGAATTCATAACAGCTTCCCATTACTAGCTAAATCTATTTTTTACTGTAAAAAAACCCACTTGAATTTATGGAGAAAAAACTGAAGAAGCTTAATTTCGATTTTTTTTTCTTTGATTTTTTGTTGTTGCAGGTAACGTAAAAACTTTGCCAATATGCACATTTGCCTTTCCTAGAATTCAACTGAAGTTAAAAGAAAACAAACACAAAATAAAAAGAAAACACAAGGTACAAGATTCCAAACTTTTAATCATGAAGTTACAGGGGTTTGCTACCTTACAAAGTCATGCCATCTTTGGTGAAACAGTTTGTAGTTCGGTTAGTTTATACTAAATTTGTTTATGATAAACCTGAAACTTAATCTTCATTAAACAGTTTCTCTTTTGAGGATTTACCTAACCATTTCTTAGTGCAATGTGCCTGGAAATAAATGCTTGTTGGGAAAAGATATTCTGAATATTCTACATGGAAAAGTTAACAGGTTTAATCCCTAAATAAATGTTGCCTGAAAATTAAGTATCTTGGAAAGGTAATACAAAATGACTACAAGCTTTCAAGTGAAGATACAGTGTCTGCATGCAGTTAAGACTAAAGCCATGAACTTGTCACATTCAGCTAAAAGTATGATATTCTTTCAAACTGTTAGCATCACTTTCTGTTCCTATTTGCTTGCTTATCCTCCTGCAGTTACCAAGTAGAAAAATTATTATACTAAACATCTTTTAGTTTAAGTCAAACACATACCTGGTAGTATTTGAGCAGCAGACATAAACATCAGCTGAAAGGATACTTAACAATATTCCTTTTAAATTCTCCTAATTCTCAAAGCTATATTTATCAATATTCAGTGTACTGCTATAAATTAGAACTATGATACAATGCTTTTTGTCACCAGAAGAGATTGATAAGCATGTATTCCTTCAAATGACTGACTTCTTATGTGCAAAAGGAAGCAGCAGGTTGGCTAGGAGATAGAACTGTAGCTCACAGATTTTCTACAATAGTATATGTGCTCTACTTCAAATTGTTCTGTAGTTCCAACCTTTAATAAGCGTCAGAAATTCTTCATGCTGCACTCTGTTTCTTTGCATATCAATCTTCAATGCAAGCAATAATGTGAAAAGAAATTTGTGCTCCTCATAGAGTCCTCGGGCAGCATATTTGAACACTTCGTATGTCATGTGTTCAATAATATTAGTAATCCTCTTGCTAGTTATAGGACTCTTGGTAGACCTGTTGGAAGAAAGGTCTGCAGTTGAATGTTGATTTGTGTAGGCTTTATTAAAGGGAGTACTATGTAAAAGACGAAAAGCCATAGTTCAGAACTTTCAAAACATGAGAAAATAATAGATCAGAAACACAGACTACCAGACAGCAAGCTAGCAACAACTCTCAGATTGAAGGAGCAACAAAAAGAAAATTCCTTTCTAATCAAGCTTTCCTGCATAGTTGAAAATCAACACAGTATGGTTTTTAACAACCTAATGCCTAATTTTTAAGGACTCTAAGTACATTTGAAGGTTCTTTGCCTTGGTAACTAACAGACAAAGGTTTATGGGTATTTAAACTGACAATTCCTGTCAAGATTTTAACAAGCAACACTCTTCTTTCTGACATTAGTTTATAACAAATCTTACTGTACTACAGACAACTCCAGGACTGGGTAAGTACAAATGACACTTATTGTTAGCAAAATTACCTGGCCAGGGAGCGGTCAAAAAGCCCCAAAAACTGCCGAAGTGAAGTCTGATACATCACATTGACCATGCTCATTTCAGTAATAAGGAAGTAAAGGATGCTACCTCGAGTTGCAACTGAAGGACAAGAAACAAGACCGTGTGCAAAGTAGAAATGCAGAGCAGAAAACTTTAACTTTCTACAAGTACAGTGAGTTTAACAGTAATGTTAACTGAAGATCCTTGAGTTGCTCTATTCCTTGCTGTCCAGAAAAAGAATTAAAATGTAAATTTAATCCTCATTTATACTTTAGTAAAACAACAAAAAAAAAAAATCTTTCCTGTAATTAATACATACTATGTAAAACCCAATTCGCAAATATAACTGTATTTGGAGAGCACCTGGATGGTATACTGCAATATTCAGATCATCAGTAGAACATATAAAAAGTGAGATGGTTTGAAGTACTGAGTATCCAAACAAATTTCTCTTTACAGACTTTTACAGGAGTCATGTAAAAGCCAAACAACTGTATTGATTTAACTTACCCAGTACTGATTTAACGTATTTTCAGCAGTCACTTAACTTTAAATATTAAGTTTTTACAAAATCTGCAATGATTTCTGGTACACTAACCATACCATTTTACACATTTCCTAAAATGCAGGTATAACACTTAATTCCGGAGAGTATTTTTGCACTTTTTTCATGTTGCCACCTGTCAGTTAAAAGCCAAAAGACTGATGAAATATGCTTACTATAATAACCTAAGGATCTATGACAGGATAAATGAAGTATTCATCTAAACAGGTACAAAAAGCATTTATGATTATACTAGTCCCCTAAAATAACGTCAACATGTTGAACTCAAACATACAGTTAGCTGATGACCCTAATGACTGGCCTCATTTACAGTCCATAAAAAGTGTCCACATTTTAACAGCTAAGAAAGAACAGCCAAGCCCTCCCAAGTCTCTTACCCAGTAGACTAGGTAGACAGGTACACTTGTATATACAGTAATGGGAAGTCTAGGGAGACAATAGATCATTCCATTTTATAAATTCCGCATGAAACGTAACATTGACTATTTTCTCCACCACAGTTCAATATGACATTTCCTAGATACATTTTACTTACAGGAAAACACAGATCTTTCCCATCCGTTACGGTCTTCCTGATTTCAGTCGACCATGTCTCTTACTCTTAAGTATTGCTGTTTTAACCCTTCACTCCAGTCATTTGTGTTTCATCACTACTTTCACTCACCAGGTCTATACTCCTCACGGGCTGAGTTAATCTGTACTGCAGTTTCAGCAGAAGTTTGCAGTTTCTGTGTCACCTCCTCAGCAGTCTTCTTAGTGTTACTCAATACAATTATTAGACTCTCATCATCTGCCAGAGAACCCTTAGTGCTCGTAAGTCTGAACAAAAGGTTGTCTTCCAGGTCTTTCATCCTCCTTTTGTTCATAGTCACAACTTCAATAAGATCTGTTCTTTCTTTCTCTAATTCCTTTTGGAATACAAGGTAATAGTTGGAAAACAGAAAAGTAATCAAAAATAAAACCAAAATAAACCACGGCATTTAGTTTTTAAAGTACTGATCCTACTAAAACAACATACATCAAGTAACTGCACTAACTTGGGGAGAAAGTATCAGTGGTATTTCTCACAGCACGTCTATTGTCAGGTTTCTGAACCTGCTACATAAGTATGCATTAACAAATCATTTCAACAAGTACTATGGAGCATGTTCATATCATGCCCTAATAGAATTAGAATTTCAGAACAATAATTGTTTTTCTTCTGTTTCTGTTTCAAACAAAGACAAGTGCAAAAACCTTTCCAGGCATAGGATTTAATCCACTCCATCTAATGCCATTCTCATTTTTGTCCTGTTTTCCAATAATCGTATTGAAAATACAGTCTCAGTAATAATGAGCATCCTTAGCCAATGAATCAAGCATCAAATATTTCAAGAAATGCATCTAAAAGTACTCCTCCATCAAACAGGGATAACTTCAGTCTCTCACTAAAATGCTTCATTGATTAAGAAAAGAAAGTATGTAGAACTCAAGTTGTTTCACTGGAAGTATTCGGTTGATTACTTTTAGTAATACAAGCTGGGTGGTTTATAAGCCAGTGGTCATATATAAAAAATGGATACCCGTTAATTAACAGCTTTCCATGTTAAAAAAAAAAAACACAAACAAACAACTTTTAAAAATATCTAGAAAGATATGTTCTTAAGAGATAAAAGGCCTTTCAGTTCATTCTTCTACTACTTTTAAATTTAAGTTTTACAAATTTATTATAAATTAATTCCTCAGAGACAAAAATACTCCACTGAAACAATACAAAATGTTTCAATACAGTGAGGTAAAAAGAAAGAGAGAGAGGATGAATTAAGAGTACTAAGATAAGGATAATATGAATTTTACGAATCAACAATAAGTGAGCCAGTTGGTAAAAATATTATCTATGTTTACAGAAGTACTTCTTCACTGTTTACAAAGGTTTGGTGGATAGTTTTAACAACGTCTCTCCAAAGTTGGAAGCTGTGTGTTCACTCCACCTTTGCCAAGTCCACTTCAGCACTGCATACAGGCTGCTAGTATTCCAAAGGAACAGAGACAACACCAAGAAATACACGCTCTCTCATGTAGCAGTAGAGGCATTATGAACCTGAGACCTTAGCAAGGCCTAAGGAAGGGTTTTACTCCCCCATTTGAGTAGCCTGAATTTACACAGATTTGCAACACTGCTGCAGCTTTTCAAACTGTTTTTTTTTGTTTTCCCACCTTCTAAACTTGCAGTCTTCTCACTTCTACATTCTGCTAGCATTCCTAAGTATTTCAAGCATCTAGTACTTGTAAAGAAGGTCCTTCTATCTTAAAAAGGAAATTTAAAAAAGAAAAAATAATCTTCATCTCATTATCAGATTTAGGTTCTTTTCTTGTCTACTGTATAAAAGGTATATTGAAGCATCATCATTATCAGGTAGAAAAGATTTATTAGGATGATTGTCATAGAATAACGTAAATATCACATAACTTAGAAGATGTGCATACAGATTCAAAAGATTCTGACAAAAATTGATGAAAAAAGAGACAAGAAAACTACAGTTAACTTGATTTTAATCAACTGATGCCTAATAGAACTAAGAAAAAGCAGGTAGCAATTATGAAGCAAGGCAAGCATTATGCAAGCTTGATGAAGCAGAAACAGTTTTTTAAAGTATAGCATTAAAGGAGTGTTAGCATCCAATTAAATATAATAATTATTATGCCTAGAAATCATTCTGAGCCAAATCAAATTTCATGTTTTGCCGAGTTCAATTTAAAAGGTCAAACATAATTTAGAGTGCAATGCATTTAAAAAACAGAAACCTAAGTTTTCCTCACAAGAGCCTGAGACACAAGTAGGAAACAGAATGACCAAGCTAAAGAAAGTGAAATAAGCTTAGATTAAAACCTTAGTGAAAAATCCATCTATTAAGCTCTTAAATAAGAAAGAGTTTAAAGTTTTCTGGTTGTCTTCAAAAATTTCCAGTGGTAACATCAAGGATGCAAAAAAACTAAGCCAAGTTACCACATACATAAATTCAAGGAACTCGCACCAAAGGGGATATTTCAAATCCAGTTTTATGGACTTGCTTTCACAAGATAACGTCATTTTACAGGAGGTACCAAAGAATACTAGTTAATATTCATAAAATATAAAAGCTGCTACATTGCTTTTATCATTCTGTCACAAAATGATTCACAAGTGCAAGAATTTGCATCAACTGTTCCTTACAAAACTTGAGACTTTTTCCACCACAAATCTTGAAATACAAATATGAAAATTCAAAAAGCCATAAACAGTTGTTGTCTACTATAACTATCCTGGTTTGACCCAATGCGCTATTCCATCCCATCTACACCATGCTCAGTATAAAGCTGAGCGATCACCAGGGTCACTCCCTCTCCTTTATGGCCAGGGGCCTGAGGGCACTGATGGGCTTTAACAGCCCTAAACAGCCTCACCCGGTGCTTTGGTCCACACCCATGCCCAGGAGACTATTTAAGCCAAGCACGGAGCTGTTAGGTGGACCCCTGGTGATATGGCAGGATGCTGCTCTCCAGCTCTGCCCAGGTCCTTGCTCAAGCATCAGAGGAGGACTCTGCCTGAATACTCTGCCTCCAATCCTGATCCGTGCATTCCTGAATCCAGTTCCCCCCTGCTGCAGAGTACAGTCTGGGACTTTCCTAGGGTGTGCCCGGCTGTGTCTAGGGGATGTATTCATCACTGCGGAGGGGGGAGCTTGATATCTGTTTTGTATATGTTTGTATATATTTCATTATTATTCTTCCCATTATTATAATACCTTATTATTGTAGTTAGGTTAAAGCTGTTTTAACTTTTCCAACCCACAAGTCTCTTTCCCTTTTCTCTTTCCCCCACTTTGGGGAGGGAGGGGGTTAACAAAGAGCATCTGTTGTCCATTTAATAGCCAGCCAAGCTTTAAACCATGACAACTCCACTACTAATCTGATGTATCCATTTCTACAACACTAAATAACCAATTTTTTGTCAAATTACACAACAGCCAATGTATCAAAACATATCATTTATACAGTGTAAGTTATACTACATTCAGACATATATCAAGTCTCTCAAATACAATTATTCCATGAAATAAAGCAGAATTAAATTTATACAGATATACTAGCTACCCTTTGACCTCCTTATGCTTAGCTCACATCTTGCAAATTGATTTAACATTCTGGTAGAAAGGAAGAAATCAGTACCAGTATTCTTATCAGTAATCAATCAGTTCTTTGAGATGTATGCCATGCAGATTCTACCACTGGCAAACCAGACAACACACGAATGGAAAGTTAGACTTTGCAGAATTTTTAAATGATGTGCTGTAAACCCTCCTTTTCCTCACTGTATGTCTAAATCTCATTCATTCTAAGTGCAGAACCATATTAGTGACTGCAGAATGGCAAGAAGGGTATAAATGTACATACAAACATGGAAGAACGCTAACTTCAGATAAATAATCTCTTCTTTTGGGGCAGAAGTTTCACACATATATTCTAATACTGGATATCACCAAGCAGTCCTACTCCTCAAACAATCTGGCAAACTGTCTCACGGTTAAATAATTCTACCACCTTCCAACCAAAGGCTACAAGAAGGTCACAAGAATCCAGACACTTAAGAGGGAAATCCCCAAATTCCCAAAGGTGCATAACTAGATATGATAGGAAAACATGTTTTTGGATAGCAGGATGCGCCCAATTTGACTCTTCAGAAAATCTTGAACCACAGGATGCAAAAACAGAGGCCAAGCAAACTGAAAAGTGGTAAGTCCCCCTTGCCTGTCACATGGTCCACTTGTCATTTACCTGGAAGAACTATCCCCAGATGGTCACAAACAAAGCAGTAGTGAGTACACCATTCTGAGAAGATGGTCCAGAGAGCACAGCATGTCCACTCATTAGACATTCCCAGTTAGCGGTAAAGACATCATGGAATAGTAGAATAGTTTTAGTTTGGAAGGGACCTCCAGAAATTAGCAAGTCCAACCTCCTGCTCAAAACAGGTCTAAATAGGTCAGTCGCTCAGGGCCATGTCCATTTGAGTCCTGAATGCTTCCAANTCCAGAGAGCACAGCATGTCCACTCATTAGACATTCCCAGTTAGCGGTAAAGACATCATGGAATAGTAGAATAGTTTTAGTTTGGAAGGGACCTCCAGAAATTAGCAAGTCCAACCTCCTGCTCAAAACAGGTCTAAATAGGTCAGTCGCTCAGGGCCATGTCCATTTGAGTCCTGAATGCTTCCAAGAATGGAGATTCCACAAGATCTGTTCCTGGTTTTGACCACTCTCAATGTAATTTTTTTTTTCCTAACATCTAATCAGAATTTCCCATGTTCCAACTTCAGTCCATTACTTCTCAGTCTATTGCTTTGGACCTCCGAGAAAAATTAAGCGCCTATCTTTTCTGTGCTCTCCAAGCAGGCATAAAGCAACTGAGATAACTGGAGGACTTTGCTGATAAAATTACTGTCTTCTTGAGGAGGGTACTGTATTGCAGGGCCAGAAGTAAAGTTTGGCATAAAGCTTTGTCAATATAGACATCACAGTGCATTTCAGAAAGACAGCGATAATTCCATTACATAGTGGGCTGACAAGCTGTCACTGGTTGAAGCAAAGCTGATGGTGCAATGAAGTTATCTGACAAAATAGAAGCCTTCATAGAAAGAGTATGATTTCTCTCATGAGCTCCACGGACTAATCAGGAATGAAATGCAACTACTTGACATTAACAAGATGACTGAGGCCATTAAGGAGGAACATATTACATTGCAGGGACATGAAGGAGGAGGACCTCAACAGATGCCACAATAAGGGAACAAACACATTCCTCTCTAGTGAAGGTAAAATGCAATTGTTGCCAAAATGTCATTAAATGCACAGTCATAGACGCATAGTGTCTCATTTGCCTGACCTTATAGTTGTGGGGATTAGGTGTCCAATAGTTCAAAAGATACCAACCAGCCTTCCTCCAGAACTGCTGGTGGCATGTTTATTGTCATTCTGTACTTCCTCAACTAATACATCAAAATATGTCAAAATAGGTAGTTAGCCCATTTCACCCTGGAGCAAGGAAGTAACTAAGTCTGAGTCCTTTGCACCAGGTTATG
>VZSC01002598.1:0-10337 GCA_013398225.1 Steatornis caripensis
AACAAGGCCAAGTGCAAAGTCCTGCATGTGGGTCAGGGCAATCCCAAGCCCAGATACAGGATGGGCAGAGAATGGATTGACAGCAGCCCTGAGGAGATGAGTTGGCAATGTGCACTCACAGCCCAGAAAGCCAAACACATCCTTGACTGCATCAAAAGAAACATGACCAGCAGGTTGAGGGAGGTCATTCTACCCCTCTATTCTGCTCTTGTGAGACCTCACCTGGAGTACTCTGTTCAGCTCTGTGTCCCCCAACATTAGAAGGACATGGACCCATTGGAACGAGTCCAAAGGAGAGCCAAGAAGATGATCGGGGGCTGGAGCACCTCGCTTATGAAGACAGGTTGAGAGAGTTGGGGTTGTTCAGCCTGGAGAATAGAAGGCTCTGGGGACACCTTATGGGAGCCTTCCAGTGCCTGAAGGGGACCTACAGGAGAGATGGAGAGGGAGTTTTTACGAGGGCATGAAGTGATAGGGCAAGGGGTAAGTTTTAAACTGAAAGAAGGTAGATTTAGATTAGATATTAGGATAAAATTCTTCATGACGAGGATAGTGAGAGAATCGAACAGGTTGCCCAGAGTAGCTGTGGATGCCTCCTCCACAGAAGTGTTCAAGGCCAGGTAGGAGGAGGCTTTAAGCAACCCAATCTAGTGGAAGGTGTCCCTGCTCATGGCAGGGGGTTTGGAACTAGGTGATCTTTAAGGTCTCTTCCAACCCAAACCATTCCATGATTCTGTGAAATCCACAGGTTTGGTTTGGCAACTCCCAGATTCACTTGTCAGTGTTGTGATGAATTCCTATTCTTAGTAAGGAAAGATCTGGAATGTAGAATGATACATCCAATGAAATGGAAATTTGTGATGAGAGGATCTGTCTGACAAAGACTTCTGAGAATTTTTTTCCAGAGCTAACATTAAAATTGATTAACAGGATTTAACTAATCACTATTGATCATAGTGAAGTTACTTGTTACAGCATATGCATTTTTTATGCATTACAGATAAATGTTAAAGTACAGTGCATTTCCTGACTTTCATCCTGCCTTGTTAGCTCTAAAGAACACCAGCAATTCTGAATTGCACTAACCTTTTAACAACACTGCAAGGTGAAACATGGTGAGGGAATCAGCTGGCCCAAGAGCTGATACCTTCAGAGTTGATGGGATAGGTCCAGTCAAGTTTAAATTGACTCTAAGTGTTAAGACAGGCTGAAGTTTTCTTCCCTGACATACTTCAGATGCTGACTGCTCAGACCTGAAGTTTTGATTCAAGTACGTATGTGAGCTTACAATTACTGTCTGTAGGAGGCCTGTCTGAAGGAGTATTATGTCTTCAATGAGTACTGGTTATCCTTTGTATAAATTGCTAGAATTGTTTTCAAACCACTAGTTGAGGCCTGAACTCTTTTCTGAAATGTATACTTGTGTTTATAAGCAAAGTAAAACATTTCTTATACATATTTTTTTTCAAAATTTTTTTCCCCAGACTTTCATTCTTAAACTGTGATAAAACCTGAAGATCGTCAATATGATATATATGGAATTTTATGTTCAGGTTTATGTAATTTATACTTAATGTAGAAATTAAATTATATGAAATGCAAGACATTTGAGCATACATTGTCTCTTCTTTGCCTTTGGAACTTTAAATAATCTTCATTTTGTTCTAAAACCTCAAGGTTAAACTTCAGTATCCTTTCTCATAACCTAAAGAATTACTGTTGCTGCTGACTTACATATACCTTCAATACCAAATCTTAAATCGAAGAAAAAAATCTTTTTCTTTTTGATATTTGAATACCATTTTCAATGGTTTCCCTAGCCACTGACATAACACAAAGCTGAGTAAAATTATCCTGAATAAACCCTCCTTCTGTAAAAGGGAAATTAAATAGTAATAATAGTAATAATAATAATAGTAATAATAATATTTTTGCATGTAATATTAGCTTTAGAAAAATAGATTTTTTTTTTAATGTTTTACCCCCAGTGTGGAGTAAGGTGTAACTACTTCTGTTATTTAAGCATGTGTTTAACATAATCTCTTTCATAGTATATTTTATTCTTGTACCTATCCACTTAGTAAGTTAAGTAACATATTAAATATTCTATAAAATTCACCTTTGTCTTTTAGCTTAACTGTTTTTTCCTCATGTTTTTTCCTTTTTGTTATGTCATCTCATTTTTATAAGGAATAACACAGAATCAAGCTAGAATTTAAAAAAAAGATATTATTCTGTGAGACGTAAGAATTTTTTTTGGTAGAAAAGTTTCATTTTTCCCCCCCTTCCCTTTGAAGAAGATACAGAATTTTCTATTGATTTGTACCAATGTAATTATTTAAAAAAAAATTTATTTAACCACTACCAAGTAGCCTAAAGATAACAGTTGCAGTGCAGACAGGGATGACACATTCTCTCTTTTTCAGCTGGTTATAGAATCACTTCGCTTCTTTTTAAAATTGGTTTTGAAAATAGTGTCTTTTCTCTTGAATTTGGCAATTTGGTTTTGTTTCACAAGAAAAATACAGAAATAGGGTTTTAATTATATTTACAAGTGGTGTACAGCTACATACCATACAAATGGTGTGCAGCATTTTTTTCTAGTGTTTTGAAACTGCTTCTGTCCCAATAAACTTTGCTGAACTATACTTTTGTTCAGAG
The DNA here is from genome assembly GCA_013398225.1 of Steatornis caripensis. Classification (NCBI taxonomy): domain Eukaryota; kingdom Metazoa; phylum Chordata; class Aves; order Caprimulgiformes; family Steatornithidae; genus Steatornis; species Steatornis caripensis. The sequence goes on from VZSC01002598.1 coordinate 2,662, forward strand.
TGCTTTCCAGAAACATAAGAAATGTTGTTTCAGTCACCTTTTCTGCTGAACAGACTCAAACATCCAGTGTATACTTTCCAAGATTACTTGGAAAGAAGAAGCTAAATAACGAGTGTGCATCCCACTGTCCCTACCGATTGTATGAGGCCAGACAGAAGACTTCTGTAAAGGCATGACACAGACTCCAGCTCAGCTCTTAGAGTAGTCATTGCTGAGAGGGAGTCTTGGTTCCAACTCAGAGTGAAAAGGCGGGAGCCAACAGGTATTTGAGTCATGAATTTTAACTTGGAGACATTATAGCTATTTGCTTTTCGAGCTTCAGGTGCTGCTAAAGTGCTCTGGTGGTGGTGAACATACCTGATCCTGTGTATGTTTTTAACTGCCGCAGAAATGACTGAGCTCTGTACTATGGAGAGTAAGAGACTTCACTCTTACGCAACTGCTGCTCAGTTTGATGTCTGAGCTCCGCTTGGATTTAGGTGGACAGAATTTACAGGAGCCTAGCTTGCCATAAAACAACTAACTAAGATATCTGTCTTATAGATGAAAAACCATTGTCTTATGGATGAAAAATCATTCTCTGGATTTCCAAGTAGAACTATGCTCATACTGATAGTGGCTTCTGCTATAATAATGCAGAAAGAAACAAATGATCTTTGTTGTCTATTGTCAAGTTGATCAAGAAATGTATACCTTGACTCTGTGTTTTTAGGTTTGCTAGTGTGTTATGAACAATATGCTACAAATATAACCTAGGTAGTAGAACTACAGATGTTAATGTTATTAATTAATAGTGTCAAGTTGTTAATCATAATATTAAATACGAGGTCTTTTTTCATTGCAGTGAAGAACACTGGCAGTTTTCCCATGGCAGGCTGTTCTGAAAAAGTGACAATATTGTGATCATTCTTGTTTCCAAATATTGAAGACAATTGCAACTGTTCCAAAAATATACTAGAAAAACTGCCTCAGGCAATATTTCATGTTTAATATTTAGAAGTCAGTCATTAAAACAATGGAAACTCATTACATATCTTAATACATATCTGTTTCTGTTAGAAAGACATTGTTGTTAAAATTAAAATGGAGATACACACTGGACAATGCTGTTATGTCTTATATTTCAGAACACTGAACTGACAGCAGTTGTCAGGAAAGACTGAACGGCTGTCACAGGATGCGCACAACAACTGCCAGCAGGCTAACCTGGAAGACCAGTACAGCAATGTACTTAAAACATGTGCTGAGCTTTAAATGTCACTGAAATTTATAGGCTTTAAAGATGAGTTTAATCTGAAGAAAACAGTTGATTACTATACTGAATCATTATCTATGTAGGTGTTATTTCATTGAGTGGAAAAAATTAGCTTGAAAGACTGATTCTGTAAATATTCCTGTAAACTCAAACTGTAAACTTTTCTGGGCGGTGAATAACAATGACACTCCTGTTTTTCTCTTTCCTGTTGACTGTACCAAATGGTAATGAAAGTTTGAAAACAGGCATGATTACAGAAATTTAAGGGTGAGAACTGTGACAGTGGTGCTATGATATCTCAAACAGGAATTTCTGCCTTTATAACTGTGGGTTGATAGGAAATCCACAGTTATAAAGGCAGAAATGCAAAACCATCAATATGGTGATGGGGATGAGTCATCATATGTTTGATTTTGAGATTATCTGGTACTGACATGGTTTCTAATGTAGGTAGCTCTAGTGAGCAAGTATTTGATAGTAACAACCTTCCACTTACTTGGATGGTTCTTGAGCTATCCACTGGAGACCACTGGAGAGCTATCCACAGACCACCCTGCAGCTGGTCAACCTTGCCAAATGTGACTTGAGAACGTTAGGGGAAAATGCTGACAAACAGAGACTACTTATTTTTTCAGACTGAGGAGAACAAGTTGGGGAAGGAATTAATGTAGGAAATTCTTTTGAAGTGTCACAGAAATATCCTTTAGACAGTTAGAATTAAGTCAATCCTTACTGGTAGATCTTCATTTATCACCTCATCTCAACTGAAACCTTTCAAATTCAAACCTTTTTGAAAAACATCATGAGTTCAGCCCATGCTTCATGTACATTCAAAATCTGAAATGTGTAGGCAGGCTTTGGCATCAGATGCAAAGTTGGTACTCTTGAAAGCAAATTCTAACCTGTGTGAACTATAAGATCCTCTGTTGTTGCACACAAGCAACAGTGCAATTTTGATACTTATTTAGTACAGCATTTGGTAATACTGGAGAAACACTGAAAGTTAAGACAACACTCGGACCAGGATGATTGGCCTGTCATGCATTCCTATTTTGGCATTCAGCCTTACCTAATATGCCAGTATTACAGGACATGATCTGCTGTCAAGATGATTTGACAAGCCTGGGAAATTTCAAAGACAGTATCTTACTGCATAAGATTTCTTATTTATTAACACACCTCTAAGGGGTTGTTTAAGTGTGCTCACTAGCTTGTTTGCATAGTCCGTTGGAATTAGTGAGCACAGCAGCACTGCAATGTTTATTTCCACCAACCTGGAGCTGGCAGCATACAGGGAACTACTGGGAGCAAATAGCACAGGATCTGTGACTGATTTCCTTTTACTTCCTTGACTCCATATTTTTAGTTTGCATAATAATGCCTCATGGCCTTGATCTTGATTAGATCACCTGACAGTTACAAAAAAATGAGTACTAATTGTGGAAAACATTTTTGATTTGGAACTTGCATATTTTCTAAATTTGGCCTTTGCCAAAGAGACAGTGCCTATTTTTTTCCTCAAGATAAATCACTGAATACTTAAGTTGAAAGGACAAATACCTTTCTTTGCTGCTGAATGCCCTACCTGCAAGTTTAAATGAGAGTGGGAAACACAAGTAAACCTACTCCTTTTCCCTTGACAGACAAAACTAAAAAAATCCCATCACTATTTTTGATAATATGTAATTATAGATCACAATGGAAAGGTAGTTCAAGTTCCCATATTATTAGGCATACTCAAATGTATTGCATAGTTCCCACAATTTGTGCTGGAGAACTCTGTATGTTATCATTGAACAAGGAATTATTATGAACAAAGAATTACAGGACTATAGCTATAGCCAATCTCAGGCCTTCCAAATCTGCTGATGCATGAGTAGGCTTGCCATATATTGATTGATGATCTCCTAGATGACCATAATATGCTGTTTATCATGTGTGAAGGAGTCTGATCCTTTCTTGGAGCATCAGACCTACTCTGTTTTTGCATTGACTGTATAACACAGATCATGGGCATTACAACCACCATTTTCAGAAAATGTGAGACAACCTTTGATGTCCTATAATTACAGTATGTGTACATCAGATGTTTCTGGATGAACTGCAGCCACTGGTGAAAAGTTTGATGTTATTAACTATGTAATAAGTACCATATGGGTAACTTGCAATCTGGAAATCCAAAGCAAATTTATCGGTCCCTCAAAATCTGCACAGAAAGATTTCTAGATGGAAAACAAGTGCAGGTGAGGTAAAGCAATGCTACGCAAGTGATGAAAAAGCTAGTCAGACTGTGTGTTACAAATAGGAACAGGCTTACTTTCTTCACCAGGAGAGTCAACCAGTTACGGATGTTCTAGTGATTAAAGTTTTGGGCTTGTTTTTTTTTAAGTATAAAGACATAAGAAGTAAACAATAAATGTATGTAGGGAGAACAGTACTGTAACTGAATGGAAAGCCAAACCTTCCTTCCCTTTTACTCTGCATGCCTTTTACTCTTAACAATAAAAGATCAATGTATAAGCTATCTTTGGAAAACTAGAAAGAACCTTTTGCTTGCTGAATAGATGTCATATTTGCACTTCGATTAGCAATAAGAAATTACATTTGCCCGTGAATGGGAATACAGGGTAAATTTGCTCATTTTTACAAATTTCTTATAACTAGTGAGTGAAATTCAGATAAAAAAAGAGAGAGTGGCTGTAGCCATTCCTCTGTAACAGTTCTGTGGATGCAATGTGGGAAGAACTCTTTGGGGGATGCTGCTCTGTTACATCCCACTAACACTGGAGTTGTCCTCACCAGAAGTTAGTTGGAGCTGCAATAGCTTAAATGTCACCTACAGAAAACTTCCATGATACTGTGGCTGGATATAGAAGTATACCAAGTTTTTTAAACTTGTCTCTCGCCTAGGATAATTGAATAGTCATACTTACATCAAATGGAAAGTGCAAGATACTTAGGTAACTTTTTCTCAGATAAAGCTTGCAAACAGAGGGATGTCATTTTGTACAGGCTCTAAATCACATGGCATTTATGGGTTATGTTTTTCGAGCTGCATTAATGCATTGCATATTCATGAATAAAAGGTTATTAATTTTGTATTTGTGGGTTTTATGATATTTATTGTGCATCTTTAAATATTTGTTTTGATATTGCTGTTAGTCTGTCTTTTCAGAGGTCTCTTACAACATTTACCAGCCCATAGCTGGTTCAGTCACAATTTTAAGGAAACAAAAGACAATAAAAGAGCAAGACAATGTATTTTGTGATCCTGCAAAATTTCTAATAGGAACTTCTTTCTTCTGACATTCTGACAAGATCTAATAGTTCTTTGGATCCTATGTTGCCTGGAAAGATGCTCGTTGTTTTTGATATCTGGCTGTAAGTTCTCTGGAAACGCAGCCAGACAGCACTGAAATACATGAGATTATGCACATATGTTTACAACAGGCAGACACAATTAGTTTGATGTTGATTCGGTAGTTGATCTGTGTGGACATACGTAGACTTAATATGTAGGATTTCAGTATGTGTATGTGGCAAGTTATTATATTATTCGTCTGACTACTCCCAAGTTGTCCGTTGGATCTTGCAGACTTGTGCTAGGTCACATTGAGCCATGTCTTGTATTCATTTAGCTTAATTGACCAAGTTCTGACAGGTAAGAAAGTGCATGGACTCTTTTTAACCTATATTGTTGGCTGGATACAAGCTGAGATGAGCTAATCTCTTTCCAAGACAGTACTGCGCTTATAACAGAGCTGCTTTGAGGACAGGTTTGTCAGAAGCCCTGCCTTCCCCTGCAACTTGGAAGTTTTCCCTGAGCTGAGCAGGCAACTAGAGGTCTGCACATGTCAGAAGCTGATTGTCCAAGACCCTAAGTTACAATTGAAGACAAAATTCTCATCTCTAAACATCTCAAAGCTTTGTTGGCAGAGTAGTGAGAGGCTGTGCTTGATGGGATAGGATTACAAGCTTGTATGTTACTAGTTCTGGATAATTGCATGCTGCATTTTGGATCCACTTTAAATTCACTTCATGCCATCATAACTGTGCAAAGTGCAACAGAGTGGAACCAGTCTGTCCTAGATAATACTAGATGTCTAAATGTATATCCATGGTTATAGGTTTGTTCTAAGACTGCATCAATAGTTATTATCTTTCTGTTTAGCAATGCAATAGTTTATATAAATTTTCATAATCTATTGCTCTTGATTCCATGAATCTAAAGTTAGTGAGAAAAAGAAATATTGAAAAAAGCTTATTTGTAATTAAAAGAAAGTAAAGATATTTAAAAATTCATAAAATGGATCATTATCTTGGTGATATTGCTCATTTAACAAAACATTGACGCCCTCTGAACTTTCTTGTTTTGTTCTGGAAACTTTTTACTTCTAGTACAAAATAGTATCTGTCAATGCAGAATCAGAGAAGTTGCTCTGTTTCTTAGCAAATGATACAAAAAGAAGTTCAGCAAGTGATCAAAACGTTTTGCTTTCTAGATATTTTCTTGTATCATTACTTTCAAATTAATCTCATCTTTTGTAAATAGACATTTGTCTTTAATAACACTAGATATCATCTACTTCTGATACTATAAGTCTTGATAGAAAATGATGATAATCATGTTCACAGTAGTTCTTAAATACATTAGACATTAGTTTTAAATCTGATCAAAAATCTTCTGGAATTATTGCAAGCTTTGGTGTTTTTTTGCTGTTGGCTTCACTGGAGTTTGGGTTTGAGCCTAATGATCTAAAGTACTTTGGTCATTTAAGTTGTGTTGCAGAGTTTGTGAAAAATTGTGATCTTTATTCCCAATTTTTAATTCTCTTTGACCTTTTTTTTTGTATCAGTCTTTTCTAAAACTTTGTGTTCATCATGGCCAAAACCTGACAAGGGTTACTTCATTTTATTTCCCAAAAATTAACCAAAATCCTGTTGTGCTAATATATATCTTTGATATCAGTAGTAGCTTAAACTAATTAGGAAACTATGTTTCCAGAAAAATCAGTTTTCTTTTTTCCATTGCATTATTCTAGTTGTACCGTGATAAAAGCATATTACACTATTAAATTTTGAATTTGTCACCTTTGCTCTAGCTGGTACTATGTCTATTACCTCATGACTTTTATTGTAAATTTCATTAATGAGATCAAGGAAAAGTCTTATGATATTGTTTGAGTGTCTCTTTTTTATGAATTAATTTTGCTGGGAATCAATTATAATCATTTTTGCTATTGCTTGTGTGAGAATTTTGCAGACTGCATTAATTAAGGAAATTGACCTATAATTACTGCAATTACCCATAACCTACCAGGTTTCAAAATTACAGAAATAATGATGATCCTGAGAGTCAGGCAACTTTTCAAATGCTGCATTATATATGCTACACTAAATGCTGTGAAAAACTTGACTAAAATATTAATGAATCTCAGCTGGAAAACCTAATGTGTCTTTCTTCAAAGAGCTTTGATTACAGACAGAATGATTTTGGTTGAATTTTCAGAAAAGTCTTCGGTTTTGCAGATTGGTGTGTTCTGTTTTTCAGCTGTTAAGTTGAACCCGCTAATACCTGCAGAATACTGTTTTTCATAGTAAAAACCTAATGTCAACTACATTTGTGTTTGCTCTGGTGTAAACTTCAAATGGTGGATGGAAATGTCTGTGGAGAAGATGAGAAAAGGACTGCTTCTTAGAAACTGGCATTTCTCAGAACAGTGATTTCTTCAGAAATAATGAAAAGCTTAGGTGATTTTAACAGCCTGTATATTACTATATGTAGTATTTAATATTTTTCTCTTTTCCTTCTTTCCTTTTCATTCCTTTTTTCTTTCTTTCCTTCTTCCTTTTCTTCTTTGTTTCCTTCTTTCTTTCGTTTCTTCTTTCTTTCCTCCTTTCCTTTCTTCGCCTATATGAAAAAAGCAAATGACATATGAAAATACGACATATAAAGACTCCTAAACGACCTCTATATTTGCTGTTAATGTGTTTGAGCTTTTGGATGCTGGTGGTGACTTTTATGTGATGCAATCAATTTGTACTGTATTGTTGGTACACTCAGATCCTGCAGTACCAGGTTGCTGAAGGAAGAGGACTCATGAAGCAGAGCAGGCTGTAAGACTAGTTTATTTCCTGCTTCTGGAGGAAGTAGAGGAGAGGGAGAGCGAGTAAAAAACAACTATAGAAGGTGAGGATTCAGACCCAAGCCAGTATGGTGATCCAGGCTGTTAGACTTTGGCCTTTTGTGCAGTTGCCAAAGTTGGACATTATATAGAGCCTGTGAGTTCCTCTGTTGCAATGATTTTTGTCTGTAAAATGCAAAAGTGATCCTGGCATTTGATTCCTAATTAAGTCTTCTTACTTGAGTTGTTGAAAAAGCAGGCAACAGGGCCATGGGCTCTCTGCTCTCTCTGTGGAT
>VZSC01002598.1:10557-21881 GCA_013398225.1 Steatornis caripensis
GTGGATCTCTTCCTTCTTATGGAAAATCTACTAGTGTCAGTTTTCTCCCCATTTCCTCCACTGTCAGATGAACGTTATACATTTTCAAAAAGATCTGTTTATCCCTGGATCTATTATTTCAGGGCTGGCACAAACCCTCTATTCTTATCTAAGCTTAATCCCTGCCTTACCATACTAAGGAATATAAGGGTTTTTTTTGCTATGACTATGTTATTTTTGTGTTCACATGCTATTTTATATTTGTGTTTCAGCTTTACCTGTTCCATTTTTCGAGGCTTTGTAATAGATTCTGTTTGCCACCTGGCTCCTGACCAAAGCAGTCACCCATAGGCCCTTTGACACCCTGGTGTCTCAATGCATTTCAGGGGAAAAAATAGACAGACTGAAAACAGCAACTTTATACGTCAATGGTTCAGAAAGGAGGCAATGGAGGATTTAGTACCAGCTATAGGTGAGCAAGGGTTAAACTCTGCTCTCTTAAAGGAACCTGAACCTTCCTTGTGTCGGTCTGTGACACAGTCCTACTTTATGAATAACTGGGGTTACTGCTAAACATGACAACATATAACAAGTGGTCAGAATTTCCTTATCCCTGTGAACACCTGTTCTTTGGAATCTCTGGAGGCAAGGATCAAGTATGTATCCAGACAAAAGGTGCAAACAAAAAAACCAAACCAAACCAAAACATGAAACAGCTGACTATAAGCCTCAATACTGAGGCGAATTCAAGGATGAAGGATATAGTGAGATCCCATCTTCAGAAACTCTGTTCCTTAACTTATTCAATATTGCAAAGAGAAAGACTGAATGTAGAATTTGTCCCTTATGCTCTGGGATGGGTTTACAAGGAGAATGACTCTTTGGCCTAAGTAATTTTGCATTATTAGTCTATGTAAGGTACCCAAAGACCAACTTGAAATTGAATTAAAAAATTAGTTAATTGAATTGAAATAACATAATAAACATTTTTTTTCCATTTCCATGCATGTGATGTCTCCTAGAATTATGGGTAATCATTGTTCTTTCTGATAATAAAAAGCATACATATTGGATATGAGTCTATTTCCAGACACATTACAGTTCCATGTATGTCCTAACTCAAATTTGGTACCCCGTCTTAGCAAGATGGGATGGGTTATGTTATAGTCCCTACTGAAATTTTGAAGAATATATGAAGAATATATTAATAATTTGAAGAACACATGAAAATCCAAGGCTCCTAATTTTAGATATTAAAAAACTTTCAGAATACTTGAAAACATTGCCACCATCATCATCTTTGTTTTAAAAGAGAGCGGCTACACTTGTTTCTTTTCAGGAACCCAGTCCTATGGCTTGGTATTAGAAATACTTGCAGTGTGACCATCATATTGGTATCCTCAAACTCCTTTAATTTTCCACCTAGATTTAGGTCCATTTAGGTTTAGATATGAAGCAACTCAGTTCTAGATAATTCTGAATTTGAAAATATATCTAGCCCTTACAATATTCTAAGAGATAAAAAAGCATGCTTATCCTCTTTGTCCTTTTCTGATGGTTTCACTGGATGGCTTCATGACAAGTTTCCTTAGTTTTAAAACCATCTTACTAACAGGGTTAGTGGAGAATCACTTTACAGAAACTTGGTATTCTGAGACAATGCACTAAAATTACTACATAGCACTTCTGTGTGATAACACATGATCTTTTAGAAAATTGAAAGAGGCTAGATTTAGATCAGATATTAAGAAGAAATTGTTCACGACGAGGATGGTGAGACTGGAACAGGTTGCCCAGAGGAGTTGTTTATGCTCCCTCCCTGGAAGCGTTCAAGGCCAGGTTGGACAGGGCTTTGAGCAACCTGGTCTAGCGGAAGGTGTCCCTGCCCATGGCAGGGGGTCTGGAACTAGATGATCTTTAAGGTCCCTTCCAACCCAAACCAGTCTATGATTTTACTATTGTCCCATTCTGAAGTTATTTACCTATTCTCATCCACTTTTTTTTTATTTCTTACTTTTCTAATTTTTACTGTTCTTGTGGTTTATGACTGCTTGCTTATTTCTTCATCAAAGCTTATTAAGAAGTAACAGCTCTTCCTCCCACCCCCTTTTGTTTCCAGGCATTTGAAAATTTTTAAGTGTGTCCCACAATTTCTTTTTGAGTAGGATTTTTACTACTCACAATGAACAGCTCTAGCACAGTCACAGGTTAATATTCCTGTCAGGAGCTACTGATGTAAGAGAGCTCTAAGGTCTTAATGACAGAGTTTGCATTATAAAAAGGGAGTTACAATGCATAAGCAATTGAATGCATCACATGGCATGAAATATGCTGAATTCAAAGTATGGAAATGTTAAATGAAGTATTTTTAATCACTGAAAAGGAAAACAAGTAGGATATCTTAAACCTCAGAGACTGAGTACTAAGAAAATTAATCAGGGTGGAAAAACACCCCCACGTTTGCAGTTCCTGTTTTGTGTAGCTAATGACTTGAGTAACCTAAATAATGCTGGCATTATCAAGCTGGATTAGCAAATGTATATGCTAGCCTGACTGTTCAGCATGTCTTCACTGATGAATATAAACATCTGGTGGGAAAAGGCTGGATTTGCAAAGTCTTCAACCTGCATTGTATAACAGGACATAACTTTTAATATTTCTGATCATCTAAGATGAATTGTAATGAATGCATTTTTATAACCTAGATCATTAGATGGACATAAAATGTTCCTCTGGTAAGTGTTTTTGGAAAGGATTCTTCATAAATAAATCACTAAATCTTTGAGAGCTTCTGCATGTATTCGTTTACATGCATTTACAATAAAGCGAGCACAGGTTGCTGGAGTATAAACATGAAACCTAGAATTCAAAGATATTAAGGAATATTTTCTGCCTTTCCTTACTATTTGAGTAAAGCAGCACTTGGGTCACTTTCTTCAAGGCGTGAGAAGACTGTCTCTTGATCTGACTGGAGAAAAAAATGAGAATTGTGTCTTTCATATGTCTGCTTCTTACAGAAATGTCACTATGGTGATATTGCTAGACCCAGATGAGAGTAAACCATAGCCTGTTGGATGAGGCATTCACTAAGAGCTGGTAAGCTGTACAATCCTCCTGCACTCGATTCAAAGCAGGAGTAGGAAAAAAGTTCTTCACTGTCCAAAGAAAATGACCTACATAGCAGGATACAGTTATTATCTGTTGAGTCAGAGGAGAATAGATGATTTATGTCAGGTAGAACAACTGCAAAAAGGTATTGCTGTGAAGTATATTCATTAGGGAACTATTTGAATAAACAGATTTGAATCCCCATCTGCAACAACCTCTGAATCTGAGTATCTCTCATAGTACTTGAATGCCATGGAACTGAAGTTACCAAGAGAGTGGAGGCATGTATCCCCAAAATACAAACCAATGGAAACAAGCTAATAAAACATTGACTAAATTTGAAATTTATAAGAAACTCCTAAAGCCTCTCACCAACTCACCAGAGTTGATCGGTGATGACGAAAGGGGTTTCTGCAAGAAAGTATAAAATTAATTTATTTCTAAGTTAACTGTTAGATGACTGAGGAACAATGAATTTCTTTGAGCTGGAGATTTATATTAAATTTATTTTCTACAATGTGAAAGAATTAGCATTAGTAATTATTTAATTTTTAATTTTTTACCTAGGAAAATCATCATATCAATACATAGTATTGACAATAGAGAAAAAATATTAATAAGAACAATTGAAAGGCTTAATGATACAGAAAAGAACTTAAATCAACCTTGACCTTGGTGAGCTCTTCTCTCAGATCTTCTGTGTTCTCTTGTCATGATTTTTAGGCAGCACCTCACTTTTGTGCTAAAGATATTTTCAATATTTCCAATTAACCAAATTATTTCCTTGTATGTGTTTTCCTGAATCACGTATTGAACTACATTAGTTGTCTGTCAGAAATTTCTTGACAATTTCATTAAGAACTACAAAGCCATTTAAATATTCCCCTAAACTGTTTACCAAGAGTGAAAACTGATGCAGTTTCTATTGAAAAACTCATAATCAAGCTTTGAAACCTTAATATTTTGCTATGTACTATCTTGTACTCTTGTACCAATTCAGTGACACTGAAAATGAAAATGCTCCTGCATTTTCTCCCTTGAACACTCCTTCCAACGATGTGTAAAATGTAGTGACATGGTGGTTTGCACAGATTTGCAAAGCACGATAAATTAATGAAACCATCAACTTTGCTCTCTTCAGTAGGGAAGTCCTTCCACGCACAGCACACTAGGACTCCAGGTGCTCATCCTCTTGGTGTACCTCTATAGAATCTCTACAATATAATACACTGAAATATTTCTTCCTTATTTCCATCTGTGTTTTCACAATAACCAGAGATCTTGATGACTGGATACTTTTCATTACACCATCTAATTTCTTCTCTGCTTTGAATTCCTGTGTGTTTGTGGAATTTCTAGTATAACAAACAAAACCACCCACCCCCCCAACTTACATAGTTCCTGTGCTTCTGCATTCTCTTATTACGGAATAAAGATATAGAGGGCTCTATACCAGGCAGGTGAGACAAGGACCAAGAGCTAGGACTGGCTGATAACAGAAAAAATATACTGCTTAAGGTAAGACAAACCAAAACCAGGAAATCAAGAAACACAAAACTGAAGTTCTTGAAAAGAAATCTGGTAAAATACTGAGCCGGATGGGTATTTTGAGAGTCTGGCCAAAAACTAGGCTAAAGATCAACATCTGTATTGCAAGGCAGAGAAAGAGGAAGAAAAGGAAAGGCTAAAGCCAGTTTGGAGATGGTAACAAACTGATGGGACACTGAAGTAAGGTAAACTTAGACCAGTCAGGTCAGGAAACAAAATTACAGAGCGAGTTCATGGAATGCCTCTGCAGCTGAATGACACATTTCGCCCAATGCAGCTGCTTGGATTGTGTCATGTATCTGATGGGGGGAAACTACAGGTGTGGCTAAAAGATCAACTTGAAACTCTCAAATAGACACAGCAAGCGAAATTTCTCTGGTCTTAAAGATGTGGGGGTGAGTTCTGAAAGAGAGATATGTCTAACACAGATCAATGCATCTCTTAGAAGGATGGTTACTGAACATTGCAATTTTCTTTCTGTCATTGTAATCACTAAGATCTTTTCCTCACTATGTTTGAAATAAATGGAATATTTACAGTTTTAGAAAAGTTTTTATTTAAAATCCATACTCAATCTTATCTTCATCATGATCAATTTTGCTTAGACTGTGCCTCAGATTTCTTTTTCCATTCTGTCCCTTCAGGGCAGTGGTGAAGCCCTGCAGACGTCCCACCCGTGCAGGGCACAGTGCTGCCAGCATTACGGGGATCTCCCGACAGGGAGAAGGGCGAGCAGGCCAGGCAGCTAGCAATTCTGTACACGCTGCCTTGTCAGGGCCCTTCACGGGGCACCAATAAATCTGTCACAGTTTGAAGCTGGGCTGGGTATTAAACAGACACAGATGCTCTTTGTTAATACCCTCCCTCCTCAACAGGGAGAAGAAAAAAACAGAAAGAGCCTTACCAGTTGAAAAACTTAAAATAGCTTTAATCTGACTACAATAAGGAATAATAATGAAACATATACAAATACATACAAACCCAAAATTAAGCTCCCACTCCTGATGACAAATACATCACCCAGATGCTGCAAGGCACACCCGAGGAAAGTCCCAGACTATACTCGGCAGCAGACAGGAACTGGATACAGGAATACACAGATCATGATCAAAGGCAGAAGAATTAGACAGAGTCCTCCTCCAATACCTGAGCAAGGAGCTGGACAGCAGTACCCTACAACACCACTAGAACCTCTAATAACAGCCGCTTGCTGGGCTTAAATAGGCTGCTGGGCCATGGGTGTGGGCAGAAGCACCAGGTGAGGCTGCTCAGGGTCTTTAAAGCCCATCAGTGCCCTCAGGCCCCTGGCCATAAAGGGAGAGATTGTGATCCTTGTGATCACTCAGCTTTATATTGAGCATGATGTGTATGAGATGGAGTACTGTATTGGGTCAAACCAGGACAAATACACTAGAATTGGGATAAATTCAAAATATTTCTGCTGAAACTAGAGATGCTAAGCTAGTTTTATGTTTGTTTATTTTTTTTTTAAGGAAGTACTCTAATGTAAATCCAATATTTTTTTCTTGTGTTGGATCAGAGGCAAGCAGTTATGTGTTTTTTTTCTTTTTATAGAAAATCAATTAACTTACTGGGGCTATCTGTGAAGCGGATCACATTCTGAGCATCAGAAGGCATTGTACATACATAGATTTTTTTGTAGTCTATGGGAATGTTACTTGCTTTCAAAAACAAGCATGACAATATATAATAATTGACCTGCAAAAGTAAGTTAAATGTTCTTTTTTTCTCTTTCCTAGTTATGTGTTCCTTTGACGTACTGACTACTGAAGAGTTCCAGTAAAATAAAGGACTTCAATACAATTAAATCCTGTGTCAACCTTGTGAGAAGAGGCTCTAGGTTTTTTTGCTTTGTTGTTTTATGCAGAGCATTGTGTTAGACACTGTCAATAATTCAAGTATTACATCTCTGTNGGGGCTGTCTGTGAAGCGGATCACATTCTGAGCATCAGAAGGCATTGTACATACATAGATTTTTTTGTAGTCTATGGGAATGTTACTTGCTTTCAAAAACAAGCATGACAATATATAATAATTGACCTGCAAAAGTAAGTTAAATGTTCTTTTTTTCTCTTTCCTAGTTATGTGTTCCTTTGACGTACTGACTACTGAAGAGTTCCAGTAAAATAAAGGACTTCAATACAATTAAATCCTGTGTCAACCTTGTGAGAAGAGGCTCTAGGTTTTTTTGCTTTGTTGTTTTATGCAGAGCATTGTGTTAGACACTGTCAATAATTCAAGTATTACATCTCTGTTCTCCACCATGCAGCTTAGCAGTCAGTAAAAGAGCGAGGGCTGTCTGCCAGCCTGTCAAGCCCATAGAGCACTCCAGTTGCTACACTCATCTAGCCACTCTCTGAGTCCATCATCAACGAGAGTTCTTGCTAAGTGTGGTATAATCTGAAGAGTGCTGCTGTCTTGTGAAGCTTCATATTCATTCACGCTCACTGAATTTCCTAGCAAACTCACTGACACAATCTCCCCGATGCTCACCGTTACATACCATATTTTGGTTATGTTGGTCAGACATCTTGTTGAGGTCTCTTGATTAAATTAGTAGTTTCTTGTTTGTTTGTTATTTTATTTCATTTCTACTCTTTATGCCAGTCTGGATAGTATTTTGATAGTGTTTTGGCAATATTAACATTTGGCCATATACTGAATTTGGGAATGTTAAAGTTCCATATTTATAAGAGTAAATGGGAGAACTAAATATGCTTTAGAATGTTCTTTCCTGTGAATATTTATAAAATAATTATAAATTAAGATAAATCTTGTTCTCAGAGCTCTATAAGTAAACTTCAGTTTGCATATGTTTCTGTATTTTTGTGTTTTTCTAATAACCAATGATGTATTGGACTGTATGACCATACTTAAATAAACTTGTTAAGCTTTGGCGGTGAAAATCACTGATATTGAAATATTTTTAAATGTTTCTTAGTTCAAAAGGTGTGATGTCAAAAATAATTTAAAATAGTGCATAGATGCTATTTGAGAATTTGTAAACATTAACCACAGTTCCAAAACAACTTTTTTTTTTTTTTTACATCAAGGCTTATATTGTATCATTCTGAACTTTTAAAAAGTATTACAATTTTACCACTTACCTCACATTTAAAATGATACTGTCTTGGAAAAATGTTCCTGTTTGTTATAAGCTCTAATTTATTTAAAGAAAAAATACTTTTTAAAAACTTATTTATTTATTAGAGGATGGGGGAGTTGTGGGGGGAGCCAAGCAGAAGGATGCTATGAGAAAGAGAGGAAATGAGTTACTTTTAACTTTTAGACACTTAGGTAAACACTGGACTAAGAAAAATCTATTTAATGCTAACTGTAGAAACAGCAGTTGATGACAGCATGAGTCCTTTTTTTCCCCTTTAATGAGTAAGATCCTTAGCAAAACTTTACTTGAATATGTCAATAAATCTATTCTATGAAAAATATGTCATGGTACACTACCTTACCCTGTCAAGAAAAAGTTTTTTCCCTTCCCTCATGCATTACTTATATAGGCTGTAACCTTTCCAACATTGCCTGAGTTAACTTGCGGTACAGACTTTTCTATAATGATTTATGTATCATACTATGAAATATTCATAATAACATAAACTTGTACTCAAATAACCCCCTAAGTCATTTTGATTTGCCCTTTTGTATGTTTTTTTAAAAAGCAGTTGATGTAATTTTATTCACTGATGAAACAAAACCTCTTCTGAAGTACATAATTTTATTAATACGTCTTTCATAAGTAAGTTGCTGAACTTGGCTGACAACACGCATAAGTAAAAAGCTGGTAAGCTTAGAAATAAGGTAATATTTTCACATTATCACATGATTTAATATTATTGGTACCAAGAAATAATAACATTTTAGCCACCACCCACCAGCTTTCTGAACTCAGACACATACGGCCAAGGTGACGGTAGCTTGTGTCTGGAGGCTGGAGAACTTTGGCTATGTTGGGGTCTGGGAGACCTGGGTCTCCTTTCTGCCAGCGAGTATATAATTACATCTGCCTGCTTTCACACTGAGAGCATATTTTCTTTATTTTTGCCAGAAAGCCTTGTGCCCAAATTCCAGTGAAATGGAAAATCAGTCATTTTAAATATAGACTGTCTAGTGCATGCTAGTTTACTTTCAAGGACCCACTGTTACTGCGTTAGAGCTGATCAGAAAAGTTCTTTTGAAATGTTTTTCTACTGTCAGATTCTTGGACAGAAATAAAATTGATTTTGATGAGGTCATTGATAAAAATGAAATAAAAAATTTTGAATGAAAAGAGTTTATAACATCTTTTCATTTACTTTTACATTTTTTTATTGTGCCAGTAATGGCACAAGAATTGTAGTTTCCATTGGAAATATTTGGTTTAATGTCATCCATTTATAAAATGTTTTTTCTAATGTGTATTCCACAGAAGACATTGAAAACTTTGAAATGTTGGAATTTCCCATAAAATTTATATTTTCAACTTTTTGACATGATCAATAACAAAAGGATCACTTACATTTAGGACCAAGATAAGATATTAAAAGACAAAATTTAATACATGGTACCTGATAATGTCTAAACCAACTGACACAGGCAAGAAATTAGATTAACTATTTCCAGATTGTCAATTACTGCATATAACAAATAAAAACCAGAACAAAACCATACTAAAAGAATTATCAATAAATTTTTACCTGTAATAAAATACTATTTCTAACAGCTTAAAGTTTTAATTTTTAATGCAATATTCATTTATCTATCCACTGAAACAAAATGTTTTCCTATTAAGGGGTGTAGTTTCCTGTCTTAAGTCACCAGAAGAAACTTTCATAAATGAAAGATGAGTTCCTCTGGAGATAAAATTCACTAGACAAATGTGGAAATGAACCAATACAATTGCAGCTTTCCTAAATTGTAGTTTGTAATAGAGATTACTGCAAATCTGGAACAAAACATTTTGAGTACGTAGAAATATTTGTCTTGAATTAGGAAAACACATAAATGAGACAAGTAGACATCCAAATGATATTTTATCTCAAATGTATTTCTTTTTATGTACTGATGTCAACATTGTCTTGATTAAAGGGGAACACCAATGTCTAAGCACAGCAAAAGATCTTGGAGGCAGAAAATCTAGTTGAAATCTAGTTGTTTTTTTAATCTGCAGACTACAGGCAATAATTAGAAGCTTGACAATCAGCTGAAGATGTTTTAACAGTCATGTCTTATCTCACTGCTAGAGGTCTATTATCCTTGCAGTTAACATAATCTGACTGTTCTAGTCAGAATTCTTATGATTTAGGAGAGAGAATAAGACTCTCTCATTTATCTTTCCATTAATAAAGAAACTATATGTGGTATCAGGAATTAGAATAAAGTAGTAGCTTCCAGGGGAAACTGGAGTGTTAAGGAATTGGGTGTAACTCAGTGATGTAAAGCATATTAATTAGAACTTCGTTACAATTATGAGCCTAGGAGAACTATGATGACTTACTGCAGCTAGGGGTTTAAAATAAGTTGTGGATTTCTAGGTTTTTAATCCATCAGTATTGCTCTCTTCTCTTTTATTTGCCATGATAAAAGAATGGCAGGACTGTTCTCAATTTATGTTATATTTTCTGGGTTTTTATCATTTATTTGTTTTTTGGTGATTTTCTTTTTCCTCCACTTGAAATATTTTGACTGATCAATGGGAGAGATTTGCTGCTGCTATATGCCATAATTATTTCTGCAGTGTAGAATCCTACTCTGAGAGCTCTTAAAATACTGTTTTGATGACTTCTACCAGTGACACAGGAAAAGCAAAATTCAACCAGGGTTAATTTTTAAAAAATTCACCATAGAACAAGACAACTGAACTAAACACACAGCTCTTAATAACATAATGTTTCTACAAAAGCTGCAGTATAAATACTTCCCTGTTTTTAACATATTGAGGGATATGATGTTTGTTGTCACTGTTATGCTGTTACTGAGATCTATCCAAACCAGTGAGGGCAGAAGTGTCTGACTGTGTCTTTATATATGTGGATGATTTGATGATATTTAATGTAAAACAGTAACATGATACAATCTGGCACATTGTGTATTGTTCTTCAGTAGATTTTTTTTCTTTTTTTTAAATATTTTTTTGAGTTGCTAATGTTTGACCTGGGGCCTATGCTTCTTCCCTGGCAGGGACAAAAAGGATCATGTTCATCAGTATATTTTGTATGTGTAAATATATATATATATGTATATTTCATGGAGGGTATACTTCTGGGTAATTTGAATGATTATAGTGTAAAGAGCTTTAAGGTGGGACTCATACTTACTTTGTTTTCTGGTATAATGTAACTGCATAGCTGTTTCCCGTGTGGAGTGGAAAGATGATTCCTAGCAATGAAGACATTACCATTTGGAACGCAAGAGGGAGACATCCAAGGTCCGGTTTCTATTTGGTAATCATCACCGAAAAGGGCATTACTCCCTTCCTGAGATTTTCATTTGTGGGCGTGTGGGCATTTGTGTATGTGCCTACTCCCTCCAGCCTGTATGTGCAAATGTCCTGGTTTGGGCCAGGACAGAACAAATTTTCTTTCAGTAACTTTGCTTTTTAGCGAAGTCTCTTCTGAGAAGCTGCGCTCTCTGAAATTAGCTGCATGTTTTTCCAGACAGTAGCTGCTTCTAGCAGT
>VZSC01002598.1:22156-47535 GCA_013398225.1 Steatornis caripensis
GTCTGTCGTTCGCTTAATAGCCAGCCCAGCTTTAAACCGTGACAGCAAATCTGTGTTAGACACTCATGTTCTTCCTCTTTATATTAAATTTCATTTATTTTCTGTGATACCTTTGCAAGCATATCCAATATAAATACAGATTTGACCTCTTTGAATTATTTTGAAAACTTACACCTTTCATAAAGCATATAAAGAGAAATCCTAAGAAAAGTGCATGCTAAATACTGGTACTGCTCTAGGCAAGTCTGTCAACGACAGTGAGTGCCTCTGGAGTTAAGAACCAGACCATAAACACATACTCAGCACATTTTAGTGTGTAACATCACATTGTCCTCAAAGTGAAAGGAAAACATTAAAAAAAAATTGAAATTATTCTATATTCCACTAACATGCAGAATCAGATGGGGTTATAAGCTTTGTATTCTGGTTATGTGTTTTGCTTGAAGCATGCTCTTCTCTGTTCTTTATCATATTCACAATACAATCTGCACTTCCCCCCCCCCCCTTTTAAACCTTTCTTCTTCAGTTAGCCTTCAGAAACTCCTTCAGTATTCATAAGATAAAGCTGAAATCTGATGTTATTTTTTTAATTTTAAGGCTCCTATCTTATTTCCAACTAGTCTTTTAGGAGAAGGAATATTTCAAAATATGTTTCTGGAAACATATTAATTTCTGTAGTACTGCAAAAGCATCACAACTGTATTTATTATGCCCTCTAATGTAGGTTCTAAACTATTTCAGTTCCTATGGAAAGCTCTATTAAGCTTTTATAACTGAATAAGTAGATGGATGAATACATCATTGCACAGGGCAAATTAATCATTGAGTCACTCACTACTAAGACAGTTCTGATCCTCCTGTGTGAGCTAGGAAAATGCTGTTTCAGGATGAGAACACTAATGATCATAAAACATATTTTACATATTTGAAACTGTGTTGAACTGACTGTAGAAGATTTAACAAGACAGAAAAATGTTTCCTAAAATGTGCCTACACTTTCACTATAATTATTACTCATCTCTACCCTGATTTCTGTAACACAGGTTTTTTCCAGTGGATGATTTTATAGCAAAGAGTTGTAGAAGATTTCCTTATAGAGGGATGTTTTAATCCAATAAAAGGCTGTTTCTTTGGAGTTTGTTTTGGGATTTATATTAATGTTTCTGTTGAAAATGTCTTTGGTTTGATTGTATGGAGTATTGCTTTAGTCCCTATGTCATTTCATTAAGGTTCTTATTCACGTACACTTTCATGGTTTTTCACGTGTAGAGATGCCAATCATTTTAATACAAATTGCAATCTCCTATGTAAGAGCATATCTTTGGGTAGGAATAAGCAGAGACATTCATGAATCTAGGAATAATATGAGTTCCAGCTTAGATAAGAAATGAGAAGCTTATTTGAAGCAAATATTGTTCTGCTTAGTGAAATTCTGTTCAAGAGTAAGATACCTATATTTGGATATCCAAATATGAGCAGTAGGAACGAGAGAACTATTCATCTTACACTGCAGGACATTCACTCCAGAGAGGATTCTGTTGCTTTAACATCAGTGTCAAATGCTGTTTTAGGTGTCCTTGAGGGATGCCTCCCACTTTCAGCAGTTTTTACAAAAGGATATAGGTCTCTTGGAGATCCCCTGTCATGACAGTTGTACTTACACGTATCTTCTAAAAAGTTGTTTTAATGACTAGCCATTAAGGGTAGCATTTAGTTGTCTAAATATAAGTATCAGGTGCCATTTGAGAGAGTGTCAGTATCCATGACTGCAAGACATGACATGGACAAGACTGCTGAGTTCTCACAGATTTGTATCTCTGGCTAGAGACTGAACCCTCTTTCATAAGTTGATGCATTTTTTCTCTTTTTTGGAATTACCTTTTCATGGAAATAGTCTGCTAACTTGAGTTTAACCTAAATATAAATATTTATTCTTAGTTTTTGATCTATCCATTGTTTTTTATTTCTTATGATGAAATAGATTTTTGTTTGTTTGTTTCTGACTTGCTATTGCAATTTCTCCATAAATCCCTACCTAGGAGGCTATCATGATGCAGTACTACAGGGTTTGTTTGTCTTGGAAATTGATAGTAAGGAGGGAGATCCTGGAAGCAGAAAATGCATCAAAACCTCTACTTTGACTGTTATGCTCAACATCTTGTTAATGGGCAAAGAGGAAACACACCTTATATAAAAAGTCTAGAATATATTCTTACTAGAATTCAAATCTTTATAGACTAATCCAAGAATCTGAAAAAGAAAGAACATACTATTATAAAAAACCTCTTAATAATAATACAGTTAAAATTGTTCTATACACGCATTCGGTTTCTATTCCTTTTCCTAGCAATTCAGCTGTCACCTGTTCTTCTGAGTACTAACATCGATAGTCTTATTTCAGTGTTTGTGGTAGGGGTATTATGATGAGTTTTCAGCACCTGGAGGTCTTCACTTAGTTCATGTTGATGTTTTGTTCTGTCTCACTAGGATCCACTTGGGGTTACTTTTGTGTTTTCTAGCATGCCTTTATATCTTTGTTTCCTTTTTTGTTGGCATGCAGCTCTACTTTATATCTGAACTTACTATGTATAGTGCCTTCTACATATGCCAGTTACTATTTCATTATTCTTTTTATTATTCCTCAAATCAGTTTTGTCCAGCTTAAGGTTTGCATGTCATTAACTCACCATGAGTGAGTTGTTGATGGTCATGATGTCTCCAGTGCCAACCTGTGCCTCATCTGTTATGATCCCATGCCTGTACACCTCTGCGCCACAACTTGTGTCTCCACTTCACAAGGTCTCAGCTGTGATAGCAGGCCTATATTTTGCTGTACAGCATCATTATGTTAGTTATAAAACTGTTGTGGTACAGCCATATAAAGATGTGTTGGGTTTGTGTTGGCAAGGTTTTGGTAGTGGGGGGGGCTGCGGTAGTGTATTCTGTGAGAAGCTGTAATATGCTAGAAGCTTCCCCCATGTCTGACAGAGCCAATGCCAACCAGCTCCAAGATGGACCTGCCACTGGCCAAGGCTGAGCCCATCAGTGATAACATATTTAATAAGGGGAAAAAAATTGCTGTGCAATGGCAAATGCAGGCAGAGAACATGTGAGACAAACAACTGTACAGACCTCAAGGTCAATGAAGAAGGAAGGAGAGGAGGTGCTCCAGGTGCCGAGGCAGAGATTCCCCTTCAGCATCTGGGGAAGACCATGGTGAGGCAGCCTGTCCCCCTGCAGCCCATGGAGTTGCACAGTAGAGCTGATCTGCATCTGCAGCCCGTGAATGACCCCATGCCAGAGCAGGTGGATGTGCGTGAAGGAGGCCATGACCCCGTGCAGAGCCCGTGCCGGAGCAGGCTCCTGGCAGGACCTGTGGCCCCGTGGAGAGAGGAGCCCACACCGGAGCAGGTCTGCTTGCAGGACTTGTGACCCGCCGCGCTGGAGCAGTCTGCTCCTGAAGGACTGCAGCCCGTGGGAGGGAGCCACGCTGGAGCAGTTTGTGAAGGACTGCAGGCTGTGGGAAGGCATCACGCTGGCAAAGTCCCTGGAGGACTATTTGCCATGGGAAGGACCCCATGCTGGAGCAGGGGAGGAGTGTGAGGAGGAAGAAGCGGCAGAGACAAGGTGTGATGGACTGAGCGCAACCCCCATTACCCATCTGCTTGTGCCACTTGGGGTGTGGAGACTGAGGGAAATCAGGAGTGAAGCTGAGCCTGGAAAGAAGAGAGGGGTGAGGGGAAGGTGTTTTTTAAGATTTGGTTTGATTTCTCACTATCCTACTCTGNATGGACCTGCCACTGGCCAAGGCTGAGCCCATCAGTGATAACATATTTAATAAGGGGAAAAAAATTGCTGTGCAATGGCAAATGCAGGCAGAGAACATGTGAGACAAACAACTGTACAGACCTCAAGGTCAATGAAGAAGGAAGGAGAGGAGGTGCTCCAGGTGCCGAGGCAGAGATTCCCCTTCAGCATCTGGGGAAGACCATGGTGAGGCAGCCTGTCCCCCTGCAGCCCATGGAGTTGCACAGTAGAGCTGATCTGCATCTGCAGCCCGTGAATGACCCCATGCCAGAGCAGGTGGATGTGCGTGAAGGAGGCCATGACCCCGTGCAGAGCCCGTGCCGGAGCAGGCTCCTGGCAGGACCTGTGGCCCCGTGGAGAGAGGAGCCCACACCGGAGCAGGTCTGCTTGCAGGACTTGTGACCCGCCGCGCTGGAGCAGTCTGCTCCTGAAGGACTGCAGCCCGTGGGAGGGAGCCACGCTGGAGCAGTTTGTGAAGGACTGCAGGCTGTGGGAAGGCATCACGCTGGCAAAGTCCCTGGAGGACTATTTGCCATGGGAAGGACCCCATGCTGGAGCAGGGGAGGAGTGTGAGGAGGAAGAAGCGGCAGAGACAAGGTGTGATGGACTGAGCGCAACCCCCATTACCCATCTGCTTGTGCCACTTGGGGTGTGGAGACTGAGGGAAATCAGGAGTGAAGCTGAGCCTGGAAAGAAGAGAGGGGTGAGGGGAAGGTGTTTTTTAAGATTTGGTTTGATTTCTCACTATCCTACTCTGATTTGGTTGGTAACAAGTTCAACTAATTTCCCTGAGTGGAGCCTGTTTTGCCCATGACAGTGTCACAGGGTGAGTGATTTCTCCCTGTACTCCTCCTGATCCACAAGCTTTTCTTTGTATTTTTTTCTCCCTGTCCAGCTGAGGAGGGCAGTGATGGGGTGGCTTTGGTGGACACCTGGTGCCCAGACAGGGTCAACTCAACACAAAAGATAAACGAAATACAACAGATTAACCACAACAACCTAGCCAATTATAAAAAAAAAGACATTTACTGTGAAATCAGACAGTTCAGCAAAAGCTTAGACAGAACAAGGCTGTCAAACCTCAGTCCTGAGACCTTGCAAACTCTGTATGAAGCTTGCAACATTTTTACTAGCAATGTCAATACTGTACTGTGGGGTTGTAGGGTTGTGACTGGAGAGCGGCTTGAGTGCCCCAAAGCTCATCTTTTCCACAGAAAAATCTATGTAATTTATGCTGATGAAATATCACTTCTTACAAAACTTGCCCTCCTATGTATTCCTTAGGAAAACATAATAGAGGTAGCATCCAGGATGACTCAACGGAAGTCCTGCTGGCTAGTACATTGGATAACACAGGAGGCTGAGAACACTAGGTGATATTTACTAATGAAGGATGATGGATTTGTGCTGGGAATACAATACCCTATGCTTCAAACTTGTTCAAAACATTATGAGCTAATATTGCATGCTCTGCAAGTGTGGAGATTAATAGAAGGAAGGTTTCAGTGCATCTGTGAATACCAAGGTGATTTATAGAGGAAACATTTCTTACAGCAGTACTTTGACTTCTGTTTCAGTGCTCTGTATTCCTCCTTCTCTTGAGGAGTCACAATTAACCACTTCTCAGGCATAATTCAGTATTTACTCTGCCTTGTAGGTCTTTTCCTTTTAGGAAGCAAGCAAGCTTGGTTGGAAGACACTCCTTTTTGCTATTAAATCCTCCTTAGAACTCAGAAATGAATATGACCAAGAAGAGTTTCCAGGAAAAAAAAAAGGTTTTGTTTGGAAATCACGATTATCCTATAAAGTACTTCTTGATGGCGTTTTACTGTCCCCAAAACTGTTGTCTAACTCCAAGGCATTCAGTTATGTATTCCCATACGTGGGAATCTGCTTATTTACCCATAGGTTTATATCTCTCTTTGTGTGACTACTGGTTGCTTGTGTGGCCCTGAAAGAGTCTTGTTGCATTACTTTGGTGTCTTCAGGAAGGATTTTTGACAAGTACAATGACGCATTCTGAGAACTGACATAATCACCTGTTAATACAGATGTCATTACAGTATCTTTCCTACCTGAAGCAGACTTTGGTTCTGAATCTTTATTTCGTGCAGATTGTAAATACTCAGGCTTAATAATAGCTGGAAGGGGCATATATATTCAAGGAACAAAAGGAACGAAAAGGATTACTTTTATCGTAAATGAGATATGCCTACCTTTCTGGGTGTCCTTCTCCCTGTGTACCCTGCACATGCACACACACATTTCTGAACCTGACTTCCATGAACCAGGTACAAAGGAACTGAGAGGGGTCTGAATGAGCCCTCCTCTTTAGTTCCTTACCGAAATGAGGTGCTCATACTGCTGCCCAAAGGCTTCCAGTCTGAATGTTCCTTATATGCATAATAAACACTGAAGTACAAACATAGACATCTACATTGACACAAAGAAAAGAAAACATGTTTTCTACAGGGAAGTAATTCCAGCAAATTAATTGGAAAGCATACTGAAAACAGATCTTACTGAATCCTTCCCAGAGACAGCATCATCTCCATGGATATTGTAGACTGAAGTTTCCAGGAAGGGCAGCCAAGGTTAAAACAAAAATTTTATCCAAGATAACTA
The DNA here is from genome assembly GCA_013398225.1 of Steatornis caripensis. Taxonomy (NCBI): domain Eukaryota; kingdom Metazoa; phylum Chordata; class Aves; order Caprimulgiformes; family Steatornithidae; genus Steatornis; species Steatornis caripensis. The sequence goes on from VZSC01002598.1 coordinate 28,589, forward strand.
ATTGTAAAAAGTTCTTAACATTTCCACAGGTTTTTCTTTCACTAGAACATCATTCATAAATCCGGACTAAAATGTTACTGAAGCTTTTAGAATTAAGTAAAACATATAACCTAGAAATCTGAAGAGTGATTTTTGATACCTTTCCTGTTGATGTATTTAAAGCATAAGGCTCTGTCAGTTTTTAAAATCTTGCAAACAAAATAGCATACAGATGATACTAAGAAATACTCGATGCTTCTGTGAAGCCATATACTTTTTATACATAAACACAATGGACATCTTGTGACTATTATTACTAGGCAGTTTTAGTGCTGTCATTTTAAATGAGTGCAGCTTTTGTTGAGATGCTATTACTTCTTATTTAATTAATATATTGGTTTTAAAGACTAGGATCATTCCTAAGCTACATGATTATTCTATGCATCTCCTTACTTCAGGCTCACTTATTTTCATGTCTACATTCTTTGGGAACATCAGATTTGTTTATTCACAGTAGATAAATTTGCCATGTGGTAAAAAATAAGAGAGAGATGGTCAAGTATGTTATGCATCTAACACTCTGAATCCTGTCAAAATTACTGTAAAATATATGATATATTTTGAAAGGAAAAGAATAATGTGTTGTTTTATTCTGTGGAACATTTATGAATTCCATATAGAATACTATTAGTCTAGAAATTGGGTATGCTAGTCTACTATAGAGAAAGGAGTTTTTGAATATAATGTTCTGCATAAAATGAACAATGCTATTTATCATAATATTTGACATTTAAAAAGAACATTTCTAAGTCTCTAAGCATTTTATTAACATTTATTAAGCAAGGCGCATGACACATTCTTTGAGGTAAGCAATCCCACTTCCATTAAATTAAGAAAAAATGGCATAAGGACTTGGTGGTTAGTCAGAACTATCATAATTTCTTTTTTCTAGGCTTCTTGCTTTGGTTTTGACCCCACGTTCCTGTGTTTCTTGACAATGAATAGTGTGCACCAACAAGACAAAGCAAAGTTAAGTTTAAATTTATATTGAGTCATTTCTATAAGTAAACATTAGGGAACACTTAGTTTCTTAGTTTATGATTTTTTTTGTTCAAAGATATGAAATAAAATGTTCTGTTAACACTTGGTAGTCTGATGGGTCATGATCTTTTAAGCTTGTGCTAATAAGGAGCCATTCGAAAGTAGTCTTCTTTTAGTTGAAGACATTTCTTAGCATAAGAAATATGAGTCCTCATTGTGTTTATAGGCACTTTCATTTAGAATAGTACATATTTAGTTAAAGATAGACTTTTACTAAACAGCTGTAATGACTCCTAGATATTCCAGATACAGATTTTCATAATTTAGTGGCAATTATCCTGCTAATTTGTCAGATATAAAGGTTTTGTTATGACAAAACTTTAAAAACAGGAAGGAAAGTATTTGTTGTGACATCTTTGTTTCTTGACACTGTATTTATCTTTGACCTCTTAAATATTTCTGATTGGCCATGTGCCAGCATAACTATGTTATTTAAAAAATGTAGATTTTACTAACAGAAACGTGAATCAATTTCCTACTGAGGTAAAGTATATCATATCGCAAGTGGTTTTGGAACTACATTATGTTTATAAGAATAGTAAGTAGCTGTATCTCTGTAGTTTGCTCTGAAGGTCTGATTGGTAACGTGGGTTTAAGAGCCTTCAGGTCCCTCAAGGAGCAAAACAAAATGAAGCCACTACATTTTGTATTTAGGTGAGAAACAATTCCAGATAAATTAGTACAAGTGTCTCATAAAAGTTGTGCTTGTCTAGAAAACATATTTTTCAACTGATGGATAAAAAAAATTTTTGAAAAACTTTTTTTATCTAAGAATTTTTATCCAGTATTCAAAATATCTGATAAAAACAATAAGCAGCTAAGGATTTCTTATACTAATAAAACTACTGATTCCTACCAAGCCTTATATTTAGATGCATAGGAGTGTAGTCTAGAGCCCTAGACATTATGGAATGTTTCTGCATAGAAATGTTATCAAAGTATGAACCGAGAAATTAATGACATCTTTCCCATGTCTGTTGTGGGGTTGGTCAGTGATGTTCTTCAGACTAACTAGCTGCTGTGGTTGGTAGAGAATAATGTGGTGGGTAAAGACAAGATGAGAAAATAAGATTCAAAAGCTTGTGAGTCAAGATAGACGGCTCACTTACCAATTACCATCACAGGCAAAACAGACTCAACCTGGGAGAAAACAGAGTAAGGTATTGCCACTAAAATAGGAAAGAGTTGGACGGTTAGATGGTGAGAAACAAAGACAAAAACTAAAACACCTTCCACCACGCACTCTTTTTTTCCCCGGGCTCAGCTTGACTCCTTTGTTCCAGATTCCTCACACCTCCTCCTCACCCCTGCTGGGCAGATCAGAGAGGAATAGTGGTTACGGTCAATCCATAACAGGTCATCTCTGCCAATCCTTCCTTCTCACACTTTTCCTCTGCTCTAGTGTGGGTCCTCCATGGGCTGCAGTTCTTCACAAAGTGCTCCAGTGTGGGGTCCCTACAGGATGCAGTCCTGCAGAATAAACCTGACCCAGCATGGGGTCTCCATGGGCCACAGTTCCTACAGGGCATATCACAGAATCACAGGATAGTTAAGGTTGGAAGTGACCTCTGGAAGTCATCTGATCCAACCTCCTTGCTGAAGTCGGATTACCTAGAGTTGGTTGCCCAGGACCATGGGCAAAAGCCCAGATGGCTTTTGAATACTTCCAAGGAGGGACACTCCACAACCTCCCTGGGCAACTTGTGCCAGGGCTCAGTCACCCCCACAGTAAAAAAGTCTTTCCTGTTGTTCAGACAGAAACTCCTGTGTTTCAGTTTGTGCCCATTGCCTCTGGTCCTGTTATTTGGCATCACTGAAAAAAGAAACTCTCTATGTCCTCTTTGCACAATCCGTTCAGCTACTTATATACATTAATAAGATCCCTTGAGCTTACTCTTCTCCAGGCTGAACAGTTCCAACTCTTTCAGCTTTTCCTCATAGGAGAGGTGCTCTAGTCCCTTAATCATCTTCACATCCCTTTGTTGTACTCTCTCCAGTATGTCCGTATCTATCTTGTACAGAGGAGCCTAGAACTGGTCACAGTTCTCCAGGTATGGCCTCACCAGCCCTGAGTAAAGGGGAAGGATAACCTCGCTTGACTTGCTGGCAATACTCTGCCTAATGCAGCCCAGGATACCATTAGCCGCCTTTGACACAAGAGCATATTACTGGCTCATATTCAACTTGGGATCCATGGATGACCCTCAGGTCCTTTTCTATCAAACTGTTTTCCAGCCAGTCAGTCACCAGCATGTACTGGTGCATGGGGCTCTTCTCCAGGTGCAGGACTTTGCACTTCTCCTTGTTGAACTTTGTGAAATTCATATCAGGCATTTGAGGTCCTACCAGCCTATTGAGGTTCCTCTGTATGGCAACACAACCCTCTCTGGTGTATCTGTCACTCCTCCTCGTTTGGGGTTACCTACCTGCTCTGATGTGGTCTCCCTTATGGACTGCAGAGAAATCTCTGCTACTGAGCGTGGAGCACCTACTCCTGCTCCTACTTCTTCTCTCACCTTGTTGTTCACATTCTTCTCACTTCTCTCTCTCATAGCTGCTGTACTGTACAGATACACTCAATACAGAGTTTGTTTCAAATATGTTTTAAAAATTGCACTTTTAACTTCATAAAGATTTTTTGCTGGTATCTTGTGTCATATTACAGCAGTCAGGAAATTAAGGAGAAATAAAGGCATGTTTCCATTCTAGACAAATTTTGTTCCCTCTGTTAGAATTAAAATAAAATACACATGTCAGTGGTTGGTTTTATTTAATAATCTGTGGATTTACATTTTTAACAGTCTCTACTCTTGAAAGGGTTTAGGAATTCTATAAGGCCAAATTAAATCCCATGGTAATTCTGTAGAATTTAACCAATTGCACTGCTTCTACAGCTTTTCTTTTTATTGTTCTGAGTAGTACATTAAATATACCTAGTTTTCCCAACTACAGAAGAATACATGTCTTTCTGAGAGAATAGGGGTAACTTGTTCACTGAAGATTTTCAAGTGTTTATTTTCATAAAAGAAATTATTTTTTTCTTTACCCCTGTTGGAAAAATCTCACCTAGGATCTCTGATCTTAGTACTGCAAGTTTGCCTGACCTCTCTGTTGCCAAAATGTTGCCGATTATGGTTAATGTTTTACTTTTGTAAAGGTGATTTTTGTCTATGTTGGAAAGTAATACCCACCATAAAGGTCGCTACTTGTGAAGATACATGAAGTGAAGTGAGTGGCACAAAACAGTAGGTAGCAAAGTATTGTACAATTCAGTGAACAACAAGGTCAATTACTTCATACCTACTTGTAGTTCAGCACAGCTGGACTGAAAAACAAAATCATAATGCCTGACTGGCATTGTGGAGTGGTTTAATGCTGAATGGTAATGGAGTTTAAATCACCAGTTTACCAAAAAGAGTCCTTGTGACAGGGCAAGCATAGAAATGAGAAGCAAGCTGTCTGTCAGAAAAGTATTACAAAAAGAACTGAAAAGCATTAGTAGAACAGAAAAGAAAGAAAACAGCAGAAAGCACATTGCTTGCTAAACTATGGATCTGACATCCTTTTTTCAGTAACTTTTTTTTGTCTTAAAACAAAACTGGTCAGATTATTGCAGGAATTCTTTACTATTCAAACACTGCTGGTAGATTTTTGTCAAGCCAAATTACCTCAGTAAAGAGTTTCCAAATAATCAACTTTGGAGTTCAAAAGTTCCGTTGCACTAGTAAAATCCTTTAAAATAAATGAGTCTTGTGATAATGTACATTACTTCAAGTACCGTACTTCATGGGAAAATAAGTGGAAACAGTAAAGATTCACTTCCTAAATGCATAAGAAACATGAGGCAGTACTTTAATAAGGAGAAAGATAACTAGAAAGGAATAGGGGAAGGTCAAAGAGAAATTTGGCATATATTGGTGTATGTACATGATGTATTCTTCTGTAGTTGGGAAAACTAGGTATATTGAATTTACTACTCAGAACAAAAAAAATCATAGAATGATTTGGGTTGGAAGGGACCTTAAATATCACGTACTTCCAACCCCCCTGCCATGAGCAGGGACACATTCTGCTAAACCAGGTTACTCAAAGCCGCATCCAACCTGGCCTTGAACACTTCCAGGGAGGGGGCATCCATAATGCCTCTGGGCAACCTGTTCCAGTCTCTCACTATCCTTCTTGTGAAGAATTTCTTCCTAACATCTAATCTAAATCTACCTTCTTTGATTTTAAAACTGTTACTGCTTCAGGTACTGGAAGGCTGCTATAAGGTCTCCCTGGAGCCTTTCCTTCTCCAGGCTGAACAATCCCAACTCTCTCAACCGATTTTCATAGGAGATGTTCTTCAACTCCAGAAGCTCACAGTATGTCCCTGAAATCATTATAATAAGATGAACCTGTCAGGTAAGGCCATATATATCCTTTCACAAACTTTGCAATTTAAAGATGTTGACAGGAACTGTTACAGAAGTGTAATGCATTTGAGATGTTCTTCCCAAATTTTATATAAAGACCACTGCTATCAGCATTTTAATACTTGTATGCAAATTAACAAAGAAAGTGGTTTTAGAATTTGGACGACATTTTTATAAAAATATTTTTGGCATTACATGAAATAGATTAAGATGGGATAGCATCATTAGCATAAAGAAAGCTACTGTAATTTAATGGTTATTAGGTGCTCATACACAGTTTAGGATACATCCTCAAGTTTACTTTGGCCAGAAAATAGGTGATAAAATTGTTAATATTCTTCATGATATCATTTTTATTGTGTAGGTTAAACATGTTTTTAGTGGTAGCTCGGAAACATAAATGCAATAATAGGATTTGGAAAACAAATTTTCCTTTCAATTTTTTTATTTCCCTGCCCAGCTAGCGTAGGGCAGCAAAACTGTAAGAAAAAGTTTGATTATGAAATTTATGCTTTCTCTATAGGATTTCTAATTTTCTCCAACTGAGACATTCATTGCAACATCCTCTCTGGATTGTCTTTCCATTGGAGTTTCACATATAGTATGGGAAATTTGTGTTGCAAGTTCAAACCCGATGTTCCTTATTAAAAGCCATACAGCATAGTACTTCAGTTTTTCTGAACCCACTGACTTCTGGCTCTTTTGATATTCCAGGTGAAGTCACTACGTGGAAGAAAGTCGTCACACATATTTCTGTCTTACTCGTCACATCATTGTCCACCTGTTTCACTATGTCAGCTGAGAAGAAGAAACAGGAATGTCAGAAGAAGGTGATAGGAAGGATAGAGATGGAAATTGAAAAGGCATCTTATGACAGAAAGCTTTTGTTGCTAACGGCTTATCTTCAATTACGGTCGCAGCAGTGACTACACAGATTAGAGGCTAGTGTTCTGGCTATTTTCAATAAGAAATCTGGCAATCAGATTTCCGTTTTATGCCATTTTAGGAAAACATATGTTTTCTTTCAAACATGTAAAATATGAAATTTCTTCACTCAGGGGAACAGATTCTATGCATCATAGGGAATTCTTTCTTACAAACCTTTTCAAATCTAATCGGTATATTTTCACATGCTTGCTTTTTCTGAGTTACAGGATACTAAAAGCACGGTAGATGCCAGTTCATCCACCTGAGAAACTAGATTAGTAACTAAGGATTTTTCTGTTATTAGCACAGCTTTTACTTTCATACTTTCAAACGATGAAATTTGTTTTGGCTGGTTGTTAGGTCAAACACTAATTATAAGTTAGTTTTCCATGATGAAGAACCACAGAGTTTGTGCCAAGGATATTAAAATCTCATTCTTTTAGACAGAACGTAGTCATTGTACTGGTAATGAAAGAATTGTTTCTCATGGAAGTGTAGTAATTCATACTTGGCTTTTTGCAGCATGAGAACATCATTTTACAACAGATATTACCCATTACTAGAAGTGTGCTGCCAGATTAAATGGATAAATAGTCTAATTTAGTCTGGCAGCATTCCTAAATTGACTAAAATAAAATTACTTCAGTACTGTTACCAGTGTTCTTGGCTGTTGTGTATATGACAACGTCCTGGGAAAATGACGACTGACTGCTCTCAAAGCAGCAGTTCCAACACAAAGTGTAATGGACACAGGAAAATAAGACAGAAGTGAACAAAATTGTGTGTTCTTGTAGTTTCTGAAATGATCATGGCAGCAAGTTCTGATCTTCTCATTCAGTCTTGCAACATACATAAGGTTTTTGAAAAGCTGCTAAACTGTAAATTTGACTGACTCTAGCTACACCATCTTTCCAGATAACACCTTATTTTTTACCTAGGTAATGCCGTTGTTTTCTGTGTCATCAGAAAATGAAAACATTTCTTTCCAATCAAAATTTATAGATCTTGAAAATAAGCAATCGTAATTACATTCTGTTTGGGCATACCAGAAGTTCTGGGAGAAAAGTGACTGTTAGAAGTTTTCTCTATGCAGGATACAGTGACATAAACATCACAGTATAAAACCAGAAAAGTAAAAGTGGACTTTCTTCTGAGCTTCAAATTAATAGTTTTCAGCTTGTTACCTGTTGTAAGGATTATGAAGTACATAAACTCTTAATCCAGCAAATAGTTCTCGTTTTCCTTTTCCCACGTTGCTTAGTAATAGACCATAGAAAAGTAAGTATGAAATGAAATAAGTCCTCAATTTTCTAAACTTTCTTTCCCACCTAGGAGATTCTTAAATAAGGTGTAATCTGACTTTCTTTTCTGTCCTTCAGCTTCTTCAAGATTTCTATATAGTTGTGGACCATTGTTAGAGACCACTACTTGCTGATACGAAATTCTAAAGAGGGTTAGGAAAAGAGTAGTTACTAGGTAATCAATCACATTAATTTACTTTTCAACAGTAGGGTTGTAAAAGATCTCAAATACTAGAAGAATATCTGTGAAAATTATATATTAATTACCTTCCTCTGAGGCAAGGTCAAGAAATTCACTATCAAATGAGTGAACATATTTTTTAGCAGTAGGACAATGACCCAAATTTCAACGGTTGCAGTGGTCAGTCTGTGGACTGAAGGGCATTAGCGTCTGGAAGCACCTCAGAGGTTTCTCACTGTAATTGCAATTTTGAAGCTGTTCAGTCATTTACAGCATTTTGAGGATAAACAAAAAGTGTTCCCTTTTTTTTTTCTATAGGCATGTCTTCTTCTAAAACCAAGATGAGTAATTTGATTTAGAACTTAGTTATTAAATTATTTGATATAATCTTTTGGATATTGTTTTGTATAATTTTAATTAAATTTATTTTGAGAGATTTAAAATAAGAATAAATCACAACATTCTCAGATATAACCTGAGGGAAACACGTATTGCAGATTATCTTTGACACATAACAACAGACATCACACACAACAGTTTGCACCCATTAAATAACATGCTAGAGATAAGATACTACATAGTGACAGCTTAATGAAGTGACATTGAAGCTCTTAAATACACTGAATTTGCATCTGCTGCCAATGGTGCATTATTCCGTATGTAGTCCCACTGAAACCAATTGTCAGTAGAATTATTTTCTTGAATTTGGAAAAAAGACATCTAAAACATTCATGTTTAGACATATGTATTTATCTTGTATTGAATTTCAATACAGGACTGTTAAATGGGCATGTCAAATTGGACATGAGTTTTAACTGACCAAAGACTAGAAGATCTTATTACCTTAAGGTAAATTTTCAGTGACTATCTGGGAGAAATCAACTGAAATAAATAGCACAAGATGAGGAGGAAAAAGTGAAAATTAACTGTCTGTCCTTCTGCAAGTAAGCAAATTGCTCCAGCATCCTGCTGTTAAATTATTAGACAAACCCTCAGGTTATAAAATGAAGGTACAGCCATTCCACATTACTTTTTCATGTCCTTTTGTGAGGTCGGAATGCCACTAATTTAGAATGATGGATCTGCTGGGAGTCTTTCCAAAGCATATTGCCCTCTTGCACATATACTGCTGGCATTTTCACAGATGTATGGAGAATTATAGCATAGCAGCAGTAGCAAGTTTATAGGTGAGATCAAGGGAATCTGAAAGTCTCAGAACACTGAGGTAACACCTAGGTTTTGTGGAAAACTAGGAATTGGTGCTTGAACTTCTTAGCTGTAACCTCTCCACAAAGGAGTGGTCTCTGTGGTCTACTTAAGAGAGTTAGTATAGAAAATATATATAACTACTCTTCAAACTGGTAGATGACAAAGATTTTCAGCATTTAGAAAGAATCTGAGAACGCATTATGGAGTTTTGGTTTGATTTTTCTTTTTGAAACATAATGGAACTGCAGAGAGATGACAACAAGAAGATCAGAGGATTTAGCAAAAATCCTGCATGAATCTTCTTGTTTTTAGATGCACGTAATGGCCTCCTAACATCACTTTGTGAAAAATACTGTCCTCTGGGGCCCTGTAGATTGTTACAGATTTGGTGCCACAGTCTGTGGTTTAATGGCTGACATGAATGGAGGGCAAAACAAAGCTGCATTGTTTGGAAGAGCAGGGGAAAGACTGCAGTAAAGGCACCTTCCATATCACAGTACAGGAAAGATGATGTTAGCTCCATTACTCTCTCTAATGACTGTCCCCTACCTTTTCCCACAAGCCTCCTCTGGGGCATTGTAAACTACAGCAGGCACCTTGGCTGAGCGAGAAACCCCTTCCCCTTTCCAAGCACAAAGCCTGTAACTGGACTTCAGGGTCTCTCTGTGGACCTTCAAGAAAATGGACTTCCATTAACGTTTTTTCTAGTCTATGCTTTATCATGACTGATTGTTTAATGGTCATTCTATTTCTAGTTTTGCAGATAATGTGGTACTTGAATTCACTGTAATCTGTATTTGAATATAAAATTTTGTATGCTATATCTTTCGCACATGAGAATTTACAACCATTTTACGTGTTTAGAGTCTCTATAGATTTTTTCTTCAATTAAATGCATATGCATGAAGTATAATTTTTTTTAAAAATAGGTTTTTTACTTTTTTCCTCTTCTTCCCCTAAAGGGATCACAACTTTAAAAAGCTGATTTTTATGTGAATATAAGGGGCAATTTCCAATGGAAATGAAAATTAAAACAGGAGATAGCTATGTTTTATAGCCGACTTTCCTTATCATAAAGTAAATATATGTATCTCTTCTAAATGATCTAAATGATCATTAACTAAATGATAGTTCCTGTTTGGTATCCTTTATATGCAGCAATCATCTTCATTAAATTTTCAAACTATCCCCCGAGCAGTGACTTATAATGTTAAAGTTAATGTTGTAGTAAACTCAGATAATACTAAATACATAAATACACTGATGAAATGCTTGATATAAGACAAATAATTTTAAGTTGGGTTTTCAGAAGTAGGAGATGCATGTTTGGAAAAAGAGGATGTTTAGAAAAAAATGCATTTAAAAGCCCAAGTACACTTGGCATGGATGTGTGCTAGTCTCAACAGGAGTGGATGACATGGCAAAATTATTTTCCTACCTCCTCCATGCACTTCCTGTTTTGGTACTCCTTCCACAGGAAGCATTACAGCAAATTATATTTGTGGCTTCAGCACTCTATGCTATAGCAGTCCCATGTCATCAGAAAAGATGTGATGTTTTGTTTTTTTTAAAAATAAATCTAAACAGACAAAAAACCCAGGCCTTATTTCAAATCTGGGACTCAGAAGACATTTATATTTATTTATTTATTTTAAACTAGCATGGAGTTGTCTCTATCTATTCAGTTCTTAAAACTGAAAGACTCTCGTCTGACAGGTGGCATATTTCTATACATTCTACTCACAATTTTTTCCATAAACTTTGCCATATCAATAAAAGGCCATTTTGTTTCTGTAGTATAAAGAGTGTTTATGCAGTATTTGCATGCAATAACTGGTTATCTCTGCAGAGCAAGTATCCATTTGTTTTTCTACTTGGATAAGAAAGCAGCACAAGGTCTATCAAAATAACAAGTACACAGAGATTGTAGCAGATCCTTCAGATAATTCATTATGCAGGTCTAATTGTAAATGGAAAAAGCCAGTTCAAAATCCCGTAGTACACGTAGTGTTTATTGGGGTGATTATGGTCCAATATGGTGCAAAGTTTTCTTATCTCCTTGAAGAGTTCTGCTGTACTACATTGCAATAATCTCCTATTAATACCTTAGTTAGAATGTCTCATATTTTGGAGCATGTGACTTTAAGTAACTTTGCCATCCAATATAAAAAAAGTCTTCATTTTTAAAAAAGTCAGTGCATGGATGAAATTATTTGACACACACACAATCTCCCCATCCCCCTCCCCCCAGTTTCAGTATCTGATACCAGAGAAAGATTAGAACCTTTCAATCTCCTTCCCAGCAACAAAAGCCTCACTTAAGCCTAGGCTGCCTAGTTGAGCAGTGCATTTGGGGGTGACAGTGGGAGCTGGGGATCTTCTCTGTAGAGGACTGTGTCATAAATATCTTACAGCAAGGAGCCATCCACATTCTAGGCAATAGCATCCACATCCACAAGATACTTTTAAACGAGAGCATAATCCAAATACAGATCAAATTGTTTGTATTATTCCACATTGAAAAAAAGCTATTTTCACAAACCTATGGAGAATTCCTGTCTGTGCTGTGAATATTGTCTGCACAAATGATGTGGATGCTGATGTTGTTGCATATGTATATACAATGGAACAAAAATGTCTGAATCAGTGATCAGAAGTATTAATGACAAGATTATATCTTCTCCTTGTTTGCTAGGAATAAAAATCCTTTAAAATATAAAAACCTAAAGACAGTCTTGTGCATGTGACGTACAAAATGAACAAGTTTAAGGGATTCTTTTTTGGTGCTTACTTATGGCTTGCAGCTATTGCACTTCCTTAACAAACATTTCATCTCCTCTAATTTGTCCTAAAAAACAAATAAGGCATTATCACTCCATGCGCAGACATTACTTTACACATTTAGGTCAAACGGAAGATTTTTTTGAAGTCAGTAGCCATATTGTATGTATACCTGTGCACTTCCATATGAGATTTTCCCTCTTACTCATCTGTGTCTACAACAAGATTTACAGGGGCAGAAATTAAATTTATACATTCATTTTCCACTGTGACGGACACACAAATCCTAAATTGACTCTGAGAATCTGAAAATAGCAGATTTTAAAGTTGTTTGACACTAATAATGCCAGGTTTCCTTCTTAATTAAGATATCCTAATTTGACTCAAGAGGAGTGAAATCCAGTGAATCCCTTCTGCTAACCAAAGATCCATCAAGCTGACAAATAGCATGTTGTTAATTTAAGTACAGTCAAAATGATCACGCATTTCAGAGATTGTAATAGGCAGTTACTGACATTGGTGACACAACACATTTCATTAGTAAGCCTTCTGTCACATGTTGGTAGCTATTCTGCCCCTAAAATAAAAAAACCCTCAGTAATGGAAGCAGACTTATGTTGTCAGTCAGAACAGCCAATAAATCAAATCTATCTATAATCCTGACTAAAATACAAATTTATTGCCCGAATATACAGTCCACTTAAAAAACAAATTAATAAAAATATCCCTGAAGCTCAGTTTTTTATCATACATTAACTACAAGGACTACTTTTTTTTTTTCATTGTGTGCTAAAAAATCACGTTTCACTGGTTCAAAAGAATGAATATATTTTAAATTTTGAAGCATCAGCTCATCAAATATTTCAGAAGTTAATTACCTCAAGTATAGTGCTGGCTAAAAGCAGATTCCAGCTCCATAGTTCATTCATATCCTGGTATCTCACATCTTTATATAAGTGAAATTCCATATCTTGATGCCTCAAGTATGGGTAACACCTGGCTTATATTGGGTTTATACCTGACATTTGTTTGTTTCTCTTCTCTGACAAGATGAGAAAATAATGTGTCTTCTCTTGTCTCAAGACATAGAACTCAAAATCCAGCTTACAAAACTGGAGAAACATGCATCTTTTTGTCATATGCATAATTTACCTACAATCAGTTTAGATATTTGAGGATGAGATTATACTCACTATCTTGTTTAGTATACACTGTGTTTTCTCTTTCATCCAAACCATTTAAAGTGTACAGGATGCTGAGTTCAGTAGTTATTTTGGTTCCTTCAGGTTTTGTAACAGTATCTTGCTTTTGGCAGTTCATATACAACTTGTGACAACTCAGCCAGGTATTACCAGTAGTAACTTCACACAGCTTATCTTAGTGAGCTAGTAAGTAGCTTGACCACTGTTGAGGAGACCTTTTTTATACGTCTTACCAGGAAACAGTAGAACACATTTCAGAATGGTCAATGAAATTTAGGTTAGACTGGCAGACGTTAGCAGTAAAATTCTTCTGAAGACTTCAACAGCAGCATAGAGAAAAGAGCAGAATGAGTTTAGATGATGATAAAGAGAAACACAATTATACATGCAGAATATGGAGCAATGTCTGAATTAGACTCTATTCGCTGCATCCAAACAGGATTCAGCAAATACTGTAAAAATCAGTGATTCTGCATGTCAAAAGTTGGAATTGCTGCCTGTGGTATTATTTGTCTCACTAAAGGAGACAACATAGGACCCAATTAACTCATGTTATCTTTAGACAGAGTCAAGGGATCACTCAAGCAGAAATCATATGGCTTTTGTGTTGTGGCTGTATTGCTAAATATATCAGCTTAACTTGTCCTGGCAGGAGTAGAATATTATAAGGACAAGTAACAGCAGTCTTGGGAAAGATGTGAGAGAACCATCCCTTTAAATGTATCTTTTACATTTTATTTCTATATTTGCAAACTGCATCAGGTGTGTTACTTAATATGCTAAGAGGTTAATTGCTTATAAACTTAATATATGCAAACTATTTTATTATTGTGATTTAAATTGGAATTGCATTATTAATTAACCTAAATTTTCTAATTTATTTTTCCATCACTAACCTGTAGCCTTTCAGAAAAACAGGGTCACTATTCTTTGTCAGTGCTCCTAAATTACTATCAATTTCTGTCAAACTCTTAACGTTGATAATATACCAACTTCCATTTCTGTGAAGCTGTACTCCAAGGCAAACCAGCAACCATGCTTCTGGCCAAGACTTTCCATGCTGATCTAAGTCAATCTTCCTTTAAATTTTCTCTCAAACACAGAAGGCAATAGCTGAAATAAATTAAAACTGCAGGAACAGCTCTGGCTACAGGAACCGTGGGGAGGACAAAAATGGAGCCACATTGCTCCAAACTGGAAGAGGAAAGGAGAGATTTTTCTGACTGCTTTTTGGCAAGAGAGGAAAGAACACCGGATGAGGTTGGTCTCCCCTCCTGTCTCATTATGTGTCATCTCCAATGTGGTAAAGCTCTAATTAAAAGCTTTTTGGAAAAAATTCCAAATGGACATAGGCTGTTGAAGTGAATAATTGGCAATGTCTTTGTGATTCATACACTCTATTGGTGAAACTTTTCATTCACATCTTTCATTGGTTTTTAGTAATTTCCACAGCCATCTGGTTTAGGTTACGTTTCTAAATACTCTTATTCCAAGTTGACCCAAGTAAGACAATTTTCAGGTGTACTGCTCTGAAGAAGACAAACCGTCTAAATTGTAGCTAAAATGCAGTCAGTATTTTACATGCTTATAGTTTAAATGCAAATGAAGTTTTGTATAAGCCTAGAGTGAGAATATTTAGGTTTACCATATTATATGATGCTACATAGATTTATACGACAATTTAGGGTATTGGAACAAAATTATCTTGAAATTCAATACACCAAATAGTTTTGAAGCAAGAAACTGATGTATAGCTTGAAAATTAATTTGAAGTTCTACTTGAACCCTGTATAGCCACTGAATTTCTATTTTGTATACTGAATAATTACCTATGTAGACAAATGGAAGTTATATTCAGAAATTATCACACAGGAAAAATAAACTAGTAACATGTAGATCTTATCTTTCTTTTGCCTAGAAAGAAATTTAAAAGACTTTGCAACTTAATTTGAAAGCAAGTCTACGTGTGCTGCAGTTGCTTAAAGCAGTTTTGCTTATTTTATATATATTCTATGTAAAAAATCGGTTTTGCTACTGAAGTTCAGTGTAAAACACATTTTTTTCTGGATGGTCCAGTTAGTGCCATTTTTGTTAATGTTGCCCTACACTTTTAATTATAAGGTTAGAGTAATAAAAATTAATGAAATTGTAACTATTTGAGATAAAATGTTACAGACCAAGTGTATTATTAATAATAATCTAGATTATTTTTTTTTTATGTTCAGCTTACTGATATCTCAGCATAAGTTTAAGGAATGTACATCACATTTTCTGGAAGAAACACAAAATAAAAATAAAACATTACCTTTCCATCTAGAAGTATTCTGAAACAGAAAAATCTGCTTCAGTTTGGCGCTGTTGGGAGGAACATTGTGGTTTGAACATACTCAATAGAGACCTGTATGTATGTCAGAGAACATATCTGTTCCAAGTGTACTGGGAGTATTCCATCCTTGCATAATAGAAACCAAAAATGACTTGTGCTATGACTGTGCCTCACAGCTGTCAGGATTTGCTGTATAAACAGGATCAAGCATAGGAACTGAAAGTGGAGTTATTATCTCTTTATAAAGAATAATAAATTTGTTTCATGAGTAAGAGTTACATCTTTTCACACACACGCGCACAAAAATCTTGATTTTCTTGTCTGCTTCTTTATAGAGCTGCAAAACATTGTGTTCGTGCCTGTTACCAATGGAAAATTGATTCAAGCTCTTGAATATCCCTCAGGCAGATGCTAGTAGCACACATGAGTACCAATGAGAAAAATCAAAATAATTATGGGAAGTAAATTCAAATTTGAAGCAAAATTGTGATTAAAAAACTTTTTTCAGAACCCTAAGCATGGCTAGAGATATTTTTGCTCTAATTCAAATTTACCATGGCAGTGTATCAGTAAAATGCTAACAGTTATTCTACGATATTTTAATATATATATTTTAAAATAATTATTTAAAAGGAGGTAAAGAAGAAAGAAAAAAATATTTACAAAGAGCACCAATAAATATTTTTAAATTGATATGGAAGATGCTACAAAATAACACAGAAATATTTTACAAAGTTACCTGTAATTTCAAAGTTAAATGCAAAACAACAGTAGAAATATTAGACAAATAAGAGTAAAAATATTAATGAAATAAATTTTAAAGTTATCTTCAGAAATGCATGGACTTGTGTAATTCTATCCAAAAAATCCTTGTTTTCTAAGCAAAGAACCATCTGCTTGTCTGGCTGATTTTAGATTAAATGTAGAATTTTTGAACTTACAAATTTCAGTGGTTTGTAGACTTGCCATTCTGTATAACTCCTTTTTCATCTAGAGGAAAGTGTCATGTTTATTATTAACCCAACCTTAGCATCTTTTTTTCCTAACTGGTTGGTATTTGACGAAATACTTTCTAGCATATTATCAGACATCTACAGAAAACTAAAGAAATTAAAGTAAAAGTCCCTATAAAGCAGTAAATGAAGAGAAGAACAGTAAATTATACAAGCAAGAAATGTTTGGTGTAACTGTTCCTCTTTTTGAGTTGAAGTAAATACTAGATGACCTTTTATTTATGTGAGTTATAAGCAATGCTTATACAACACACTTCTTTTCAGTTTACAGAGTGATTCCCTGAGCCGAAGAGGTATCACACCATTTGGGACACCAGAGAGAGCTGGTGTCCCTATTGCCCCCTTGCCATATTTCTGATCCCATGCAAGCGGTATTCTGCCCACCGAAAGTTTCACACCTCAAGGGGATGTACACGGGAAGCACCTGCACATTGGCATCATGGGCTTGGGAGTGGTCTAACTAACCAAAGTACGGAAGGCCCTTACAAAAATGGTACTTGAGTCACATGAAAAGCCAGAAAGTGCCAGATCTAGTAGCAGGTAAAAGGAAAACATGACCAAAAGAGCTGAGCTGGATTAAGACTGAGAGTTTGATTTGATATTCAGGAATTATTAAAAGGATTTTAATCCTTTTATCCAGACCTAATGATCCTCCAGTGTTTCATTGGCCAGACAGATCTTCAAAGGGCATTTCAGGACACCTAAGTTAGACTCCTGATCTGAATTCTTTTTTGAAAAAGCCTCTTTTTTTCTTCTGATTGTACAAAAGCCCTCTGAGAACCATCTCCCTTTGCTTAAGTTTTCCTTGCAGGTATTTTCAGTCAATTTAATCTTAAAGGTAATAATAATGGCAAGTTGCATCTTCAAGTAGTACCTCTTCATACATCAAATAAAGCTATTGGAACCAAAATTTTCAGGAGTATTTGAGTGCAAATGTCAGTGTTTCTTTGGAAGTGATAAATTTTATTAAATGGCGCATTGGTTTTGTAGTCAATAGTTTGATGACAATGCATTTTTCTCACATTTACTTCAAATATGAATGCAATTGAACCTGGCCAATCAGCACATGGCTAATAATATTCTGTCTGTGTGGAATAGATAGATATCGATAGATAGTTCTGTAGTGCACTGTTAGCTTGATTGAATGGTACACTTTTTTAGTTAAAGATGGGTAAAGGATTTTTCAAATTGCGTAGCTAATCCAAATAAGTTAAGATTTAAAAACCTTGGACAGCCATTTTTGTAGGAAGGGGTTGGAGGATACAGCTAAATTATATTACTTTGAACATTTATTTAATTTCCAGTCTACGTTCAAAGTTAGATCTATGATATGAAAACAGGAAGGTATGTTAATCACAAAACAAAATATAAGAATACAGGATAATGCATAAATATTTATTCACCTGTCTGTCAACTGAATATCAGAGCAAATAACTGGAAGAATCAATCAGTTCAACCACTACTACACTGGCTAGCTAATTATGGGATTTTTCATAAACTTATGAATTCCCATCACAAAACTAGAAAACTATTAGTGGGCCGAACTGCTGGAAAGCAAATAAAAAGCCTTATCTTCTGCTGCATAGAAATCTTCTGATTTGCAGCTTGAGTGTAGTTATCTTGAGTTTCTACTCGCTTGCTCTTGTGCCAACAGTGCCCTTCAGCTTAAATAACTCTTATTCTTTCTATTGTTTACCCCTCACTGTGTTTAAAGACATCAGTCATATCCTCTCTCAGTGTTTGTTTTGTTAGGCAAAACAAGTATTTTTCATTTATTCTCTACTTATAAGGTAGACTGTCATTCTCCTGCTGAGAGGAAGGATATGATTAGCTTAAGAACAGTGCTACTGCAGCTGCACAGCTTCTGAGCTACACTTGCGTTGAATCTGCCTAGCTGGAAGCATGTGAATAAATGTATGTGCACCTATGTGGGCTAACTCTTCTTAGTCTTTTCTGTAACTTGATTTGAATTAATCTTTAATGAAGACATATGGAGACCACAGGTCTGAACGAAGGGGTGTTGGCAGGATGAATGGACCATGTGAGCAGGGACTTAATTAAGTCTGCTGAAAGAATGGACTGTCACAATATTTGCCAAGTTTAAATAAGCCATTAAAAACATTTTCTTACTGACTGGAATTCTGAAATTTTTGAGAATCAGCAATAGCTTGCTTTCATCTGAAGAATTTATGCAATGGATGAAATTGAGCAAGAAAAATATAATTCTGAAATCAATTTTCATATAATCTGAGGCTGCAATCTGATCCAAGATCTTCCCTCTGTAGGAGGGAATGACTGCAGGATTTTTAACGTGTACATAGTGCTACATAAGTAAAAAAATCAAAGTAAGGGTATTTAGAAAAAAAAGAAAATGCTTTCAGCTGGCCATAGTATGCTTTCATTAAAAGGGGATATAGGGCTTATGTCTCGATGTTGAATATTTTTATTTATGTGGAGATGGAAGATTTGGGTTTTGTGTGGTGGTTGGGATTCCCCCCCCCCCCCCCCCCCC
>VZSC01002598.1:55000-85796 GCA_013398225.1 Steatornis caripensis
ACTAATACTGAATAAGTGACTTTTAGAATGTATTGTAGTGTGAAAACTAAAAACTAAAATAATATTCTTCAAAAATCAACATATGATACTTGATGCACTTAAATTTTTGAAAACCTGCTGCAAACATTGATATCTCTCTTAGAAATGAACTGTAGTTTAATCAGACTTTGCAGTTAGAGAACAGTTAATTTTCAAGCCCCTTTTTCTGGTCATAGGAACTAACCATTGCCAACTGCCAAATCAAACAAAATATTTACAAGTTTGATGCCACATGTGTTCAAATTGCAGTCATTTCAACAAGGTAATGATTCAGTGTTGACAGGAAGATATTATTGTTTAAACATATTATATGATAATAAGTGATGAAACATTTATTTTCACTTTAAAGATCCAGAAAGGTTGAGAAGGAAATTTCGCAAAAACTTGCCTTCTATGTACATTGCTGATTATGAGGCAAAAAATACAATAGTCTTTGGACAACAGATACTGCTAAAACAGTCCAGTCATTTTAAGTATCATATTAAAATGAACTTCTATAACTCTTTGTGGTGTTATGTCATCAATTTGAGCTTTTAACATCTAAAATAGTTCTGAAAAAAAAAAATACAGGAAAAGATTCTTACCATTTCCTGGCAGTAATAACAGACCTTTATTACCTGTTACCTGTATCAGTAAAATATATAAAAGATCAAGGCATGCAAGCACTGTTATTTCTGTCCAGGCAATATGGTAAAATAAATCAGGTCCTTCTATAAAGCATTTTATTGACAACTGAATTGAAATATTAAAGGGTTCTGATATTACATGTATCTGAATTCTGATAAAGTAAAACTCTTGGTTTAACTAAATATCTGGCTTATCTGTAAGAATAACGGAACTCTGCTCTTCCCTGCGTTTCTGTTTCTCTGAAAGCTTCAAATGCATCTCGATCTGCTTTGGTAATTGAAATTCTCCTTTATACAAAACCACACCCATTCTTATTGCTGTAAATGACATTTGTATTTGTTTAAAAGCATTACATATTGGCAACTATCACATTACTAATTTAGTATTCTACATTCTTCTTTCAAAAGAAGTCTAATTTTTAGCAAGAACAAATAGGGGAAAGCTGGGGGAAGGAGAGACTGGAATGAGTATTTTGTAGAAGTAAGTTATATGGAAGTAAATTATTTTATTTTTCTGTAACATTGCACAGTCTACTTCCAGGAAAATTTTATCTGATTTAATATTTCATACTGTCTTTCCACATGTACATCATGAATTCTTGCCATTTGGTTGGATGACAGTGCTAATTAAAACAAAGACAAGCTGTGTCAAGATCTAATGCATTTCTTTCTTATCCAAACACGAGAAATCAGTCAAAAAAAGTATTAAATGACACATGGAATCTAGCTCAACTACTTAGCTGTTTTTCTTTACTTTTTACATCCACTTTAGAATAAAGCAGAGAATTAATGGTACCACAAAGCTGGATACTAGAATTATTTGGAGGTGTATTAATATATGAAAATCAGCATCATACTGGATATTGCAAAATACCTGGTAGCAATGACTGATCGCATCTGTCAATAGATTAGTATTTCTGCTGACCTCAATGGGAATGGAATCACCTGTGTAAAGCTTAGGCATGTGTTTTTGATATCTTAGGTCTCTACAGGTAATTTATAAATTGCAACTTTTCCATTTCCCACAGATTAGCTCATGTAAAGGACTCCAATGGATGTACTGTTTTGGGTTGGGATAGAGCTAATTTTCCTCATAGTAGCTAGTATGGGGCTAAGTTTTTGATTTGTGCTGAAAACAGTGTTTTATAAATTAGGGATGTTTTAGTTAGTGCTGACAGTGCCAAGGCCTTTTTACTCCTCACACCACCCTGACAGAGAGTAGGCTGGGGTTGGGCAAAAAGCTGGGAGGGGACTCAGCTAAGACAGCTGACCCCAGTTAACTAGAGGGATATTCCATGTAACATGGTGTCACAGTCAGCAATAAAAGCTAGGGTAAGAGGAAGGAAAGGAGGGGTATTTGAAAGTATGGTGTTTGTCTTCCAAGCAACTGTTAATGTGTGGTGGAGCCCTTTTTTCCTGGACATGGCTGAACACCTGACTACCGATGGGAAGTAGTGAATGAATTCCTTATTTTGCTTTGCTTGTGTGTGAGGCTTTTGACCTACATATCAAACTGTCTTTATCTCAATCTATGTGTCTTCTCACGTTTACCCTTCTGATTCTCTTCTCCATCCTGTGGTGGGGCAGTGAGTGAGTGGTTGTGTGGGGCTTAACTGCCTGCTGAAGTTTAAATCACAACAATGGAGTATGGCATCTAAGAAAATGAAAAACTGTGCATGAATGGGTTTGAGAACACGTATTTTCAATGTTACTTGCTTAAGTTATAAAGGCCAATGGGTTAATTTGCTTAAGACTACTGGATAGCAGTCAGGTATTACATACAGTTAACTAGCTGATGATAAAACTGTGGTGTCAGTTTTATCAGACTGGCTTCTGAACCGAACCTAGCTCTTTACAATATGAAACTATCTCAGAAGAATTAAAGTGGATATATAATAAGGAGCAACTCAGCCTGTAAAAATTTAACACCTTTGTCACTTAGAGATTTATCTAAGATAAGTGCTTCTTTTTAGGGCTCGCATTTACTGTGGGTGGTTGACCCTGGAAGAGTCTTGTTGTGTCTGAACACTGGCAACTATAGTTGAACATTCATATACTTTATTTTCTCCCTTTTTCAATATATTTCCTAACTATAAATTTTACTTCTTCTATGTGATCTTTGGGGTTCTAAATATAACTCTCTGACTAACTTGGAACCATTGTGACATATCTTTGTTCTTGCTGTTCTTCTACAGTGTATTGTGGTGATTAAGAAGGAAGGAGCTGAGCGGCAGTAGTGATGGTTATTTTCATATTCCTGTCTATTAGATGCATGAGAAGTTGATTCTTTGCTGAGAGCCACTACCATCCAGGAAGATAGTTATGTGGTCCAGAAAGGCTAAAACAAATTAAATGCAGAGAATGCTGGAATCAGTAGGCTTCTTGGAATCATCAAATAGGTAGGCAAAGGAGATGATAGAGATTATTGACTCACTGCACCTCTTATTCTCTAAGATTCTAGAATGCTTTGTATTGTAAGAGTAGAGCATAACAAAACCAGAAGGATAATGTGATAGATCATCTGAATTCTAAAAATATCACAGAGTGGTTATATGGTTTTGATTAAAGTGCAGAAGATCTGGGTGCATCTTGTATTTGTTCTGTTGCCTTCATACATGATTTACTGCTTTCATTACAGAATCACAGAATGGTAGATGTTGGAAGGGACCTCTGGAGAACATCTAGTCCAACCTCCCTGCTAAAGCAGGTTAGCCTAGAGCAGATTGCACAGAAATGTGTCCAGGCGGGTTTTGAATCTCTCCAGACAAAGAGACTTCACAACCTCCCTGGGCAGCCTGTTCCAGTGCTCTGTCACCCTCACAGTAAAGAAGTTTTTCCTCATGTTCAGGTGGAACTTCCTGTGTTCCAGTTTGTGCCCATTGCCCCTTGTGCTGTCGCTGGGCACCACTGAGAAGAGTCTAGGCCCACCCTCTTGACATCCACCCTTTAGATATTTATAAGTATTGACGAGATCCTCTCTCACTCTTCTCTTTTCCAGGCTGAACAGACCCAGCTCTCTCAGCCTTTCCTCATAGGAGAGATGCTGTATTCCCCACATCATCTTTGTTGCCCTCCGCTGGACTCTCTCCAGTAGTTCCCTGTCTCTCTTGAACTGGGGAGCCCAGAACTGCACACAGTACTCCAGATGCGGCCTCACCAGGGCAGAGTGCTGGCCACACTCTTCTTAATGCACCCCAGGATGCCATCGGTCTTCCTGGCCACAGGGGCACATTGCTGGTTCACGGTGAGCCTGTTGTCCACCAGCACTCCCAGGTCCTTCTCTGCAGAGCTGCTCTCCAGCAGGTCAGCCCCCAACAGTACTGGCGCGTGGGGATGTTCCTTCCCAGGTGCAAGACCCTACACTTGCTCTTGTTGAACTTCATCAGGTTCCTCTCCGCCCAACTCTCCAGCCTGTCCACGTCATGCTGAACACCATCACAGCCTTCTGGTGAGTCAACTGCTTCCCCCCCAGCTTTTATTGTCAGCAAACTTGCTGAAAATTAACCACTAAAAACAATTAGCAATGATTTTGTGGGTTTTGTTTGTTTGTTTTTGTTTTTGTCCCAGCTTTCTTTTAATCCACCATATGTTTATATGCAAATAAAGCAAACGCTGGGATACATATAAATGCCAATATTTAAATGTGTGTGTATAAAATTAGTTTGCGTAGGAACAACATTTAAGTAATTATGCTTGTTACTGTGCTTTCCAAAGTTGAACATAATTTTGAATGGAATATCTCAGGCTTATTGGAGGTGCTTGCACAGCTGTAATCCACCCAACATCACTCTCTGGGATGTGTATTTTTTTCACATAGTCAGGGACAACAGTTGCTC
Organism: Steatornis caripensis; assembly: GCA_013398225.1. NCBI lineage: Eukaryota > Metazoa > Chordata > Aves > Caprimulgiformes > Steatornithidae > Steatornis > Steatornis caripensis. The sequence continues at coordinate 59,502 of VZSC01002598.1, forward strand.
AATATGATGACTAATCTCACCCTGAATCTTAGCATGAGAGTTTAAGAATGTACAATACAGTGCAGATTCCTTGCTATCCCTTGGTGTGAATGGAAAAGTACAAGAGACACATGGACTTGTGTCTCTATACCACTAGAATAGAAATGGTAATTGTGACTGGCTTTTTGTTAGTTTTCATCTTTATTAAATTAACTAATTCTTTCCAGCTCCCTGTAGACTAGGTGTTGGTGGATAACATATTTTAAACCAGATACAGTGTTTTACATAAGTAAATTTATTTCATTCTGTGGCCAGATATGTTTCTAAATGATCATTCAAGGGAAAATATCTTTATTTGGACTGCAAAAGCCAAAGTTTTCAAGATTTTTTTTTTTTCCCTTCTTGTTCAATAATCACACAAAGTACTTTACTGGTAAGTCTTCCATGGAAAACACACTGCAAATAATAATAGTAGTAAAAACATTTTTCAGGCTTTGTAAGTTTAGATTGTTGTGAGCTGAGCAACTTCTTTTAGTACATAACTTCTTTTCAGTATTTCTGGATTATCATTCTTTCTGTTGTCCCTTAGAATAAAACTGGCCAGACTTAACCCCCTGGCATTTTTATTTCTTCTCTGTTTCTTAAGTAAATATTGCTGACTCAATTGAATTTTTTAGATGCGTTTCAAACCATTTCAACAGTTATGATTTAATTTTATGTTTGTACTACAGCCACTTTCACATCACTGAAAGATAAATCTATCTTTTAAAAGTCAAAAAAGTAACTTTGCACAATGCAACTCAGAACCAACTCTGTTAACTATATGGACAACTTGATTTTCGTATTCCTAATTATTATTAACATTAAAAAAATTAATTAAGAAAATATAAAAAACCCCACATTATGCATCAGAGATGATTTTTGGATTACTTACATACTAATAATCATTGAATGTTGTCAGAATATTTTTATGAAACCAGAACAACCGTTATCAAATGGGTTTATTTGCCTTGTTATGCTTTATTGAACAACTATATTGAGATTTTCCAATGCTGATATTGAATATCTGTTTGGGTTTTTAAAAAATATCTCTGTTAAAGGAAGTCTTTTACTCTCCCTAGCTTTAAAATGAGGATATCAAGGATATGTGAGGGTATTTACTTAATGTCATCCATCTGCTGTCTGCAGCAATTTCTCTTTCTCTTCTTCCTTCTGCAGACATATTAGATCAAAGAAGTTAGGTTTAAAATTAATGGAATAAGAGAAGTTTTACAGTTCAGAGTTTGCCATGTATAGACAAATATTCGTAACTGATGCAATAGTGCGTCTGCCTCATGGCAGCCTTGATTAAGCGCATTTAAAGATTGTCATCTCTCTGCAATCTCCTTTTTTTCCTTTAAGAAATAAAAAACTACCAACGAACAAAACCACACAGTACCACACCTTCCATTCAACAAATTCTACTAATTAAAATGTCCTTGCAAGAATGATGTCAAGTCCCAGTGTTTTAGAGTCCCAAACCTTTGATACTATGTTTTTTTTCTTATGGTTTCATTATTTCAAGTTCACTTGGGTGATGTGTTGAAGTACAGCAAAAATTATTACATTCCTAGGACTCCTGCTCCAATTCATGTTTGATTGAAAAGTTTGAATATACTGTTGTGGTGGGCCAGACTCCTGACCTGGGCTGCACTGTGATGTCAGGGCCAGCCAATACTGTACAAGCACAGTGCACTAGGATAACTTGGCGTTCTCTGGTCCTGTCTGCTGATGCAGTGAGTTGAGACATCAAACATTGTGTGGTACCCTCCTGTCCTGGGACAAGTACAGTGAGTTAGGATAATTAGGTGCTCCCTGACTGTACCTGGAACTCCTGTTGCCTGGGAAATTTACCTGAAACTCCTCCTGCATGGATCATAGCCCACTATGAGAGGTGCAGAGACTACCCAACCAGAACTATGGCCACCACAAAAAAAAATAAATCATCTTGCAATTCTATTAATAGTGGTCCGAAGTGAGGCCATTTGGGCTCTCTGGGGTCACAGCAGGCTGTAACTGTGTATCTATCTCCCCCTGAGTTGAGACACCTCTCAGGCAAATTTTTGTGATGTTTGAGGTAGCTTTTACAATGTGATTTAGAGCGTTTCCTGGCAGAAGCTGATGAAGGAAAGTGAGTAATTCATTACACCTAAATGTCATGATGTTTGAGACCAAAAGAGTGAGTAATTCACTATAATTCGATTTTGTGGGGTTTTCAAAGATCATCGGATACCAAAATTTATTATATTCTGCAGAGAAACATCTTACTTCTAGATTAACCTCTATACATCTCTGTGTGCATTACGCAGTTTAAATTAGGAAACTTTGTTGACTAACTAAGTGGTTCTGTTGCTTGTTGATTATGGATTAGTTACTGCTAAAAATAACATAATTTAATTTTGTGATTTATTGTAATAGTGTTAATTTATCTTACATTGCTGTTATCTCAAAGTTATATAGGACTCATAATTACATATTAGATCACTTTAACTGAAATCTCAATACTACACTCATTTAGACATAAACAGTTAACCAAGTCTAGGACTAGAAGTGGATCCAGTCACACCTAGAGTCCTCTCTTGGAAGGAGTTCAGAAAGCAAGGGGATCCTTTCTGAACTTCATGACTCAACAGGAGGGCATTTCTTATACTTTTCCCTATTTCCTGTATGCATCACTCCAACCTGATTCTGACTTGATTTCCTCTTCTAATCTGTGTATGAATCACTCTCCTCAGTCACTGTGTAAATCACTCCTAAGCACCACTTTGACCAATCTCCTTTGCCCATTCCCTTCATGTAGTAAGTAATAGTCAACCTTGCCATCAAATTCTGTAAAGGCACACTTTTTATAAATGTGTACCAAAATCACTTTCCTCATATCTTTGACAGTGATTCTTTAAGTAACCCTTAAAAACCTTAATCACTCTCCCCCATGACAACTGTATTGGTAAAAATTGATAAAAAATCGTGGTAACCTCATCTCTGGTGGATGCCAACAACAAAGTGGCTCAGCTATTTCAGCATGAATCGAGAGGGAGGGGACCTGGGGTTCTCAGCATCTTACAGTAGACTATCGTAACCACAAAATAGTACTTTTGTATCCACATATCTTGGAAGAAGCTGAAAAGTCTCATTTTCTTTCAGGAGAGAGCATTTAAGATACGATTGCAGATAAATTTCTGTTCATTCCTGGAACGTAAAAGAAAGGCACATACATTTTCATAGCTGCTGAGTAGTAAATATCTTGGTGGCTTGTCAGGTGTGGCACTCGTTATCTTTTTCATCCTTCAATATTTAAGCATTTAAACGAGAAAGATATTACAAAGTATTTTAAAATGTGAATAGCAATAATTAATTGGAATTGAGTTGTAGTATAAAAATGTAAATTATATCCTATAAAAAGTCACAGACTTTGTTGTGCTTTGTTCTGGTAAAACCTATCATTGTTTCTTTGCATTAAACCTTTTTCTTTGCTTCTTTATAGAGAACTGCAGTTATTTTAATGTCCTTTATAATACAGCTTTAAGTCTGAGTCATGGAAAAAGACCAGCATTTTGTCTTAACTAGCAGGTCAGTATGCTTTCTCAGAGACAAACTACTACATTTCTTGGCACGTTTACAGTGGACTCTTAACCATTTCTTGCTATAGTTGCTCAGTGAGTCAAAATCTTTTGCAGGATTTGCTTGTAGGCTAAGTAATAAAATGAAAATTATCTGGCAAGAGTTAGTGTAGCATATATAGTCTGCTGCCAATTATTGTCAATGATCTGTTTTACAAAACTTTGGTGAGATCTACTTTCATATTTGGTGTATAGTTCATTTGGAACTTGAAAAATTAAGTAGTTTGACTTTTTTTTTGTAATCCCAGTGACATTATTGCAGTGCAGCAATATCTGTAGATTTATAAGGGGATTTAGGCAATAACATCTAAACTGCAGATCCTCAGAATCCTTGTCTGGTGTGAAAGAAGCTCAATTCCTTGGGCATGTAAATTTCTCCTAGAAAAATCCTATAGATATGTAATTTTCTGCTGCAGGGCATGAACAGATAGTTGAAATTCTGACAACACTAATCTGTTTGGAAGCCATCTCCTGCCTAAACTGCAGTGGGAGTAATAAATTACAGGTTTCTGTACCTGTCTCTGTGCAGAGACTAATTCTGAAGATATGGTAAGAAGAAAATAAAATGGGAACTTTCAGTCTTTATTGTGTAGTAGCTATTTGTAGCATTTTTATAAATACAGAATGAAAAATTATGATAGGATACAGTTTTAAGCATGAGATAGTATACGTAACATGCTACTGAGATACATAAAGTGAATTAATAATAATAATGGAGAACAAAAGCTTCATAAACTTTTCAGTTATCTCTGTTTTGCCCATCTATTCTCTACTGTTTCACATATGTCATGTATTCTTCTAAAAGACTTCCAAAAGGTGATTTAATCCTACACGATATACAGGAAAATATGACTCCAAATCTGACTATGGTAAGGACTCTACTACAGACTGGTAGTAGAGCCTACTATGTTAAAAAAAACCAACTAGAAATAAAATAAAAAACCCAACCAAACCCATCCTTTTTCTTCTTTTCTTTTCTTATCTTATCTTTAGGGGAAAATTGTATTCCCATTGTCTCTGAAATACATGGTACACCAAGTCAGATTTTTTCTTTTCCCTCAAAATTTCTTAGAGAAAATTCCTTTCTGTCCAGTGCAACCTCCTTCCACATGAGCAACTAAACAAGTTATGCTTATGTTTTTCCAGGAAAATACAGAATTTTTAACAATGATGCTAAAAATCCTACTGTGGAATTTATCATGTCTTCTGATGTTGTTTTCTGATTTTTTGATTCTCTGACTCTCTGATTTCTGATTACATCCTCTAATTCTATGTCCAATTCTTTGACGAACAATTCCTAAACTTTCTTTGTGGCTTATGAATTAAAGAAGCACTACGTAATACAACTTGAGCAGCATTTTAAATGTGGAAGGATGCATGGGAAGTGGTGTGATTACACAGAGGCAAACAACAGAATGATAGTATCTTGCTGTAATGTATTTTCTGTAACATTTCATGTAGTAACATAATGACTTGTCTTAACAAATGGATGACACAAAGCTCTTATGAGTAATACACAACTAGCAGTCAGTCTTTATTCACCTTTGTTGTACATTTTGTGATTTCTAAATCTCTATAACATCCCCTGTAAGTCAATTCTTTTCCAAGCCAAAATGTCCTTGGCACCAACCTTTTCAATATATGGAGGATGTTCCATACCTTTGATCATCTTTGTTGCCCTTCTTTGAAGAATTTGTTTAGCCATGCGACATCCTCTCTCTAGATGAGGTAGAATAACTGCATGTAGTGTTCAAAGTGGGAGAAACTCATGGATCTGTACAGTAGAATCACGAAGTTTTTCTTTGGTTTGCCATTCCTTTTCTAATAAAAATGCAATCAAATGCTAGAAATAGGTCTGTACTACTGAGCTGGTGGTTTCATGGAATTGCCTGTCATCAACATCACTCCCCCTCACCCCACTGAGATCATTTCCTTGGTTAATAGCAGTAATTTCAGCATCTATAGTAAAGATATGTGAAGCTATGATTATTCCATGTAAGTCACTTTGTTTGTCTACCTTAAGCTTCCTATGATGTTTTATCACTGGGTCAATCAATCTTACTAGATACTTCCACAGGTCTTTAAATTCTGCCTGTATCTTTAATGTGAGATGGGCTCACTAGCAGTCTTCACTAACTCCTTGGTTTGTTTTGCTATGTTACACATGGCTATGTGGATTAGTACAGAACCCAGCTCAGACCTCTGCAGAACTCTTCTGGTGACATTTTATTGACTGTGGAGACTCAAAATGTACTCCTGCTGCCTGTTTCCTGCCTTTAAGCAAATTATTTAGGTATGCAAGGATCTTCACACTTCTGTTGTGCTATGCTCTTGTGCTAGGGCTGATTAGTTTCCTTTGTCAAAAGTATTTTGCCAATCCATGGAAATTTTATCATCCAGTTTGCCTTTATTCTTGTGCGACTAAGAATTAAATCTCTATGATAGACTTATGTAACTAACTTAGAACACAACTGACTGTAAATAAACACACAGAAATTGCATGATTTCAAACAAATAAAGAGCTAGAATGAATAGCACAATATGCTGAAGTTAGTTGGTGTGGAGACTTGTTACTGCTTCACATCTTTATTCCCTGTATATGCTTCCAAGGAAGTGGTATCAAAGGCTGCACAGGAAGTTCAGAAAGAAGAAGAAATAATGAATGTCAAGCAAGTATTTCAGGAGCAGAATCTTTTTTAGGATATGAGGATACTGTAAGTGCTTTCCTAAAGAGTTTGTAGCAATGAATCAGCTGTCAGAAGCGTAGAAGCTGTATTTTTATTCAGCTGTTATATCTTGAGTACTTCATCTCAGTGACAAACATTTTATAATTATATTATTCTGTCATTGCAAACTGGACATGTCTGGTCCATGTTCTGAGAATCTGGAATAGCTGATGAAATAGAGAGACATGAGTGTAGTTGGTTTATTTTGCTTTTTCTCACTTCAGTAATGACTGAAACATAACATAATTCAACCAACATGCAATCTCTTGAGCACTGCATCCTTTGAAAGCATCTTCTGTTGAACTAGAAAACTGTAGGTGGGATGGGGAGAAAGAGGACTCAGTCACCTGTAACACTTAGGTAATCACTTTTCACTGAAATAACTGATTTCTTAACTATTACTTATTCTCTGAGTATCAGAACATAAATTTCAATAAAGTGAAAAATAAACAAACCTTAATACAAATGAAAAAAACAACAAAACTCCACCCAGACATAATTTTAAAGCCTTTGCATTTCATTCTTTAATCAATATTGGCTAAATATGTGTTATTGCACTGAAATACAATTAAAAAAATCAGCTCTGCTTGAATTGCTTTAACCTCTCCCTCATAACACATGGCAGAACTACACATCAAAACTGAGAGATCAATGCTTTGAATGAGCAAGGGTTGCACAGCTTGGAATGACCTATACCATCGCTGTGTGACTCCTGTATCTCAGGCAACTTAAATGGAGAAATTGTTACTGAATGTGTAGATACTCTGCTTCGTTGCTTTTGTCAGCAAATACTGTGTTTTACAGAAGTCAACTATTTTTATGAAATAAAAATCCGGCTTTTTAAAGAACATATTCTGGGAATAACTTGTTTATACTGCATCCGTACACTAAAAGCCAACTAATACGATAAGTATTTGTTAAAGTCAAGACTAGGGGAAAAACCTCCACCTTTCATCATGTGTTACACTAAAATATTACTAAGGGAAAAATAAGCCCTTACATTAACAAAAAAATTGTTTATAGCATTTTTCTATTTAGTTTCATAAATAGGTACAACACAGAATATTTTTAAACACACATAATTATCAGATACCTATGAAATTTAATTACTTCTGAAGAGTCTTAAAGTTATGTAAGCAAAATTTCTGTTTCAAAGCTTTACCTACAAAAGAAATAGAGAAAATTATGTTTGGATTTCAGAGCTTGGTCCAGAAGAAATTCAAATAACATTTTAGTTACATGAGCATAATATCATGCAATGCATGCTCTAGCAACAACCTTGACAGATCCGTAGACAGTGGTCTGTGACCAGGCTGAGCTTGGCAGGGTTTACTAGCGTGAGTGTGACCCTATACTGATTTAGTGATACTGGCCTTAAGTCCTATGCTAGATTCTTTACTCTGTGATACAAAGCTGTCCCACGCTACTTTGTGCACAGACCTTCTTCTTGGTCATCCTTTCGTGTTGTGCCACATTGTCTATTACAAAAGAGTCCCTGATTCTAAATCGCCTTTGAAGGCAGTGGGCAAAACCTCATAAATGGGTCTACTGTTGTTTTCTGACTATTCTCCCAATGAAAAGAAGGTGATTTTCACCTGTTTTAGATGAGAGCTTTTTTTCTGCTGTATTACCTGTCTTTTTCAGAAAATTCTGTAGTGACCAAGAAAGAAACAACAGTTTCACAGAAGGATATCTTTTCTTATTTCATTTCTTGCTGCACATAGACCTTTTTTCTCTCTAGACTGTCAATTTGACTGTTGCACTAAAAATTTCAACTGTTTTGTATTTCCTGACTCCCTTGGAGCTCCACCTGCATTTTTTTCTCCTAAAACCTGGAAAAGAATGGAATGGAATCCTGAAATGGAATAGCAAGTACTAGATGCTGAAAACAATTCAGAAAGGTCATTCTGTCTAATTTTAAGGTCATCTTCATCCCCTTTTTTCATGAGGATATCATCCTTTTAGTATTTATATCAGTTACAAGTATAAATTTCTTTCATCTTTATTTTCTGGAAGATAGAACTATCCTCTCCTTAATTTTGTGGAAGAGATTTTTTTTTCTTGTGTTCTCATCTTACCTTTCTATCCAATCCCCCTGAAATCAGAAGCTCACAACAAATACTAAGTTTCAAAGGTAAATAATTTTACATTAGGTCAAGTTTCGAAAAAAATTTCTGTTATCAACAATTTTGTATCTGTGTCTTCAGAGTGCATCTTCATGTGACAGAAAAATACTTCTATTCATCCTCTCATATTTTAAAAACACACTATTACTGAGGACAAGATATGTTATGCTTATCTCTCCATTGCTCTATTTATAAAAGCACAGGATAATTCAGGCTGGAAGAAACTTCAGGATGCCTCTAAGAACATAAGTTCTCTGGGCAGTCTGTTTGGGCACAAAAGAATAAATTCTTTATGGAGATGCAGAACGATCTGTTGCAAAACCAAGAAAGATTTGGGCGTAATCTATCTTGAATTAAAAAAATCTTTCTGGAAGTGACAATCTTATGTTTTCATTTAAATCGATCTTTAGACTGATATTTTCCCTTCTCCAAAACCTTTCAAGGATGTGATTTTACTTTCTTATTTATGCAAAGAGGTTTGAAGAATGTTCCTTTATACTTCTTATTTCTTTCTCTGAAAAAATTTTAATTTCAACTCAATATCTGAGCAAGGTGTTTGATTATGACTAAGCATAGCATTATGGTGTTTCTCAAGTAAAATGCCTATAATGGAAATGGTCCACATAATCACTGTGGTCCAGATACATGAATGGCAACTTAAAGAGATAATGAGTAAGTGACTGTCTGTCTTGAGCATTAACCCAGTGCACTATTGCTAGTTGCATGAGATATCAACCTGTAGTTACACTTCCTTCAGTTACTTCCATGGAAAATAAAGATAGGATGATATGCACAAGGCTACTAACAGTGTGTTACATGCTAAGCATTGAAATAACTTCAAGGAAAAACAGGAATAACTTAAGAAATACCCCTCCCCAATTATTAGTGTTATAGAAGGGTTAGCTTAATTTTAAGCAATTAAAATGGTACAGTTAAATTATTGAATGATTCATCTGTCTTTTTATAATGGTTAAATATAGGACTGCGAATTCTAATGGCACCCAGGTAGGAAGTAGCAATTATATTTTAAAATATTTTGGCTTAAATTACTTTTTGTCCTGTTCATAGATTGTCATAAAACCTGCAAATACACATTTCACAAGTGTTTTCCAAAGCAAGTCAAAAATATAAAACTGAATGCAGTTAGAACACCAATCAAGATCAGTCTTTGCAACAGTTTAAAATCAATTTCTTTATTTGTAACTTTGCCTGAATGGAGCATGTCTCTTAAATTGATTTGCACTTCTTCGGTGAAGTCCAGTTAGAAATCAGGCTCCAACTGTGTGTGTCTTTTTTGACACACTTAAGATTACACTTAAAAATGATGTAGTATGTGATCATATGGCAAAACATAATTGAGGAAGGCAGCACAGGCTGGAATCTACCTGGCTGGGGAGCAGCTCTGTGGAAAGGGACGTGGGATGCTGATGGTCAGCAAGCTCAATATGAGTGAACAGTGTGCTGCTGTGGTAAAGAAAGCCAACAGTATGCTGGATTGCATCAAGGACATTACCAGTAAAAAACGTCATTATCCTACTGTACTCAGTACTTGTCAGGCCACACCTGGAATACTGTGTCAGTTTTAGTCCCCACTATACAAAAAAGATGTGGACAGGCTGGAAAGGTTCTAAAGAAGGGCCACAAAGATGAGCAAAGGTTTGGGAAGCCTGCTGTATGAGGAAAGGCTGAGAGAACTGGATTTGTCCAGCCTTGAGAGAAGAAGGCTTCAGGGAGACCTTATCACCATGTTCCAGTGTTTAAAGGGTGACAATATAGAAGACGGAAACTTACTTTTTACAAGGAGGCACATGGAAAAGATGAGGGGTAATGGGTACAAGTTACACCTGGGGAGATTCCAATTGGACACAAGAGGAAAACTTTTCACAATGAGAACAATCAGCCATTGGAACAATCTCCACAGGGAAATGGTGGATTCCCCAACATTGGACACTTTTAAGATCTGGCTGGATGGGGTGCTGGGACATCTTGTTTCAACCTGATATTCTGTGATTAAAATAGTTTTAGAGAGACATTATGTACATTCCTCAATTCTCCTTTGAATAATGATTGCTGATTGTGTGGGATGCAGTCATCTACTTCTGTAGGAGTAACCTCAAACAGCACTTAACTTGTCCTCATTGGTGGGCTGAGAAAGGTGAGCATTTTATGCATTAAGTCAACAAGGTTTTTCTTCTTAAATAGTACAAGAAAAGCTTTAACTTTGATCACAAATGTAAATTTCAGCACACTTTGTTGCAGTACATATTGATATTCAGTGTTCTTCATCTCAGTTACAATGACAGAGTATCAAATATTTTGAATCATATCACTGAAAGCCAGGAGACAGCAATTTTCAGCTTTCTAAGACCAATTTATGTTTATAAATGGAAAGCTCTATTTGAGCCCTACTTAACTGAAAAGACAATGCTAGCATGAGGTTAGATTTTTATATGAGCCTGCTTGTTTATCTCTAATTATATGCTAATCAATTTAATTTCTCATTTAAACTCAAACTAGGTTGTTTCCATGTAATAATCAACCTCACACTGAAGCAACAAAGCAGCTTTATATTTACCACATCAGCAGGGTTTAATTGCACATCTGGACAATGAAAATGAAGATGAATTCTGTTTCATTGTCCTTACAATTTAGCAGTATACAATGTACTTCTAGTTTAAATTGACACATTTATGGTGGAGATATTAAACTGTAGCATCCAAATATTTGCTAACATATTGCCATGCTATTTTTTTCATATTATTTTCTAAATAATGCACATTGGCTGTGCTCTGTTATATTTTCTGCAATTTAAAAATGTTTGCATTAATTGTATTATTTTGGTATGTCATATGTCAAAACAATAAAATTAGGAAAAGGTCTCTTTCCAAAAACAGAGAAATAGTCCAAACTAAATATGAGCAGCACAGACTTACTTTCTACTGCAAGTCCCCAAAAAGTTATGCTATGAAAAGCATGCTGTGTTGCTAAACCTATATGTAAATGACAGCTAGAGGTCCAATTCACTTGTGGGCACTGCAAGAAAAAAAATGGAAGTGGAAGTATCTTTTTACTGTTGCTACACATCCACAATCATGGTGATTGAGATCATACTTGAATCAGTACAGTTAAAAGTTTTATTTCTTAATCAAGGCTTTTAATTACGCAAACCTTGAAGTAGTTTCTATATCCATGACGGTGAATATACTGAAGTGCTTTACGGAGTCCAGAACAAGACAAAGTCAATGTCCAAATATTTGTGTGAATTACTTTTAAAATGCTCAAATGAATATCTGCAGGAAATATGTCTGCTTCATTTGTTTTACTTATGAACCTTTTGACACCAAACATGCTGAAATTATCTTTGTGTAAAACCTTTATCTCAGCAGAAAATGTAACAAAATATAATACCAAGTAAATCACGTTTCTGAAAAGACAAGCTAAAATCTGTTTTGATTCTTATAGCTAGAATTTTTAGTTGGATGTTAATTGTTAATATTATAAGATTTAAAAAGGAATATTGCATTAATTATACTGAACTTCACTGAAAACCTTGAAAATTTTAGATACATGAGAATTCATTGTCACTGCTAGTATAAACAATTCTATAGTGCATTTGTGGGACACTGTGCAGTTCATGCTGTTCAGCATGACAAGCCAAAAATATTTTATTTATAGTAGTATCCCTACACACTAGACATCTCAAAAACCCTCAAAAAAGTTCGTCTTTGATCCAAGGCAGTCATGTTGTGAGAAAAATAAAAATATTGATCTTCTAAGTAAATTTTAAATGTGAGGAAGTGTTTTATATTGTTCTGGAGTTGAATGTTATTTTTAAAATGTTCATACTTGCACTCACATTGTGACTGAATTGGTAACATGTAAACATCATAATCCATAATTTTTCAGCTGGAACAGAGAAAAAATCCACTTCATTCACTATTTTTGAAAGAAGACCACATAAAAAGCTTTTCATCTCCTCTCAATTGTTTGACAACTTGAGCAATCTTAACTTACAAATAGATTTTTCTTGTAATTTTTTTCAGAGGAGTCTATTAACTTTTTCAGAGGATAATTTGTTGGGCTATTGCAGTTGTTTGTTCTCAGAGCAGATGTTGTCTCCTGCTGCTGCTACATGAATTGAAGTGTATGGACCTTCAATCTCTCCACACACTTTCAAAGCTGTGTATCATAGGAAATTGGTCTTATCAGAGCGCCATAACCAATGCTTCAGTTATTTAGCAGAAAAACAGTTAACCAATAAGAATTGAATTTGTACAAATTTTGTGTGGCTTATCAAATAGTGTTGTGAGTGAACATAACAAAGCATCGTGTTTATATTAATGAGCTTGTGGAGCTCATATGTTCGGCCAGTATGAAGAACTTAGACTAGTAAAGGCAACCTGAGGAGACAGAAATGGGGAGGATCTGCTTTAGACAGATCCTTGGTCGGTCTTATCAGTGAGAACAAGAATAATTGTTGTCCTTTCTCATCTCTGACTCAAGGAACTTGGGAAAATTTGATTAGATCTAACCAAATTGGTACTTATATTGGCACCCATTCTCTCACTCATCCTTCAAAAGCAGAGGAAAAATGTCAAAAAGCATGCCCTTCTTTTTAACTTCAGGATGCTGGTGATCCCCAAGAGATGATGCTTTTCTGAATACAGAGGTGGTCCATTCATGTCTTCCCGGAGGAGCTCCTGTCAGTACGTAGGGTATCTATAGCATTATATTTAGCAATAAGAGATTGAGAGGGAGGCATATCTGAGCCCTTGTTATCTAAAGAGCTTTCAGGGATGACACAAGACTATCTCACTGAATAGTTGACTGTATCTTGATGTTTTGAAAGATTTATGAAATTCTGTATGGATCTTTCTTTACAAAGAAAGAAAACCTTATTTGGGCTAGGTCACATTCCTCTATAAGTCTGGCAATTTTGTGGCTTCTCTGTAGAATATTTGCTAATAATATGGCAAAAATAAGTACCTGAAGCCCTGTTCACACTTTCTGCTAAGCCTCACAGTGGTATTGAAACCTCCAGGGCTTTTTGGGAAGGCTGTCTTGGGTCTTTGTAAGGAGGAACTCTGAGCTTTTCTGCAGGATGTGTGGTGATTTTTGATATACAAATAGACTATTTGTAACTCTTCTTTAAGGTGTGTCACCTATATCCACATTCATAATCCAATCTCTTTTCCTGTCCTGCAGAGTTCTTAGCAGTTTTCAGTTAAGAGGGACTGAGAAAGAAGGCATGCTCCACTGTTTCCATAAAGAGAATATTCGATCCTTACAGCTGAAATAGAGAAAAATCTACAACTACTATGATTGCATAAATGGATAACCACAGAGTGACTATGTACACAGTGCTTTTCAGAGTACAATATCAGGTAAATAATGTATCTTTCTTGTGCTCTAGAGGCCATTTAAATGTTAGTTATTTAAAACAGATGGCAGAGTCTTGTAGTATAAAATAGAACTTTTGTTGATGCAGGCTTTTAAAAAATGGCCAAATAGCAATTAATGAAATTCATAAATGTTTTTTCTACTTTCTCTTTCCCAACAATGTTAAAACTAAGATAGAACTTCTGTTAAATGATTTGGCTGAAGTATAAAACAATTTCCACCATAACAGAAAGAACTGTATGAAAGTTAATCACTCTCAGGTGAAAAAAATTCGGTACCTGGGCAACAAAACCTCCAGTGATCTGTCTTTTACTGAGCTACGAGCCACACTGAAGTGTCTGTTATTAGTAAAGAACCTTTGGCTTTTATTGAACCATATGTGTTCACCGAGAAACAGTATCAACTTCTCACTACTACTTTTTAAGATTACTCCATGTTTTCATTATCTAAGGTGGTTAAATTCCCCAAAAAGCCTTCCGAGAAAGATCTGCCATTGAAGATCTCTCCCCCTTTACATCTGTTGTATTCAAAATGTTAGAACAATTACCATTTGAGCTATGTGCTATAGAATTTATTTGTAATTTTTTTTTCCAACCAAACAGCCTTTCTTATAGTAACTACACTTGCCAGAAGGGAAGCATTGATGGCAAACCTTTTCCAAATACATAATACCATGAGACAAGATCATTTCTAATTTCCAGCTAAAGATAGATCACACACTTACCTTTTCCCTCTAAATCAAATCTGAACAGGAACATGGATAATTTAAAAACTGTTGACCCCCATTTTTTATGTAATCTGAGGCTGAGGAGATGTTCAGACAGTATTTCCCAAAGCAACTACAAGCTTCAGAAAACACAATTTTGAACTAAATTTGTTGGAAATATTTGATGAAAAATGCAAGAAATTATACTAATAGTATCTAAATGGTGCATAAGACAAATCACATATTCAGTACAAAGACCATGAAAGTGGCAGAAAAACTTTATATCTAAACTCTCTATATTTTTGTGTTCCAAGAAAAACTAATAGGCAATAAGTTTCAATTTTCAATTTTCAAATTTCAATTTTCAAGACTGCTTTCAATTTACATTTATTATCTACAGGTTGAAAGTTCAGATTTAACAGGAGGTCAGATCAGAGGAATGTTGTGCAAAAGTCAAGACCATCTTTTATTATATATATTCATATAAGTCTGAGTAAAACCATTTTTAGTTTAGCATTCAGCCACATAAGAGAAGGGACAGATCTTTCACATGCCTTGTAGCAACAAAGTGAGAACTCACTGTAAATTTCAGCTGTTGAAACTTACACCTAGTTGCCCCTATTTTGTCACTGTTTAGGATATAGCACATGAATGATACTGCTAATTTTCATGTGCTGTCCAAACAAACCAGGTCAGTAACCTCTTATTTCAGCTAGACAGATTACATCAAATACTTTGAATGTGATTATGGTAATGTTTCATGAAATATGATGGTGATATTTAGCAAAATGTGCACCAGTCAGACTTCCACTTGATCTTCCTAAAAGTGTAACAACTCTGCACTATGTACTGGAAATAAAGAAATGAGGTTTCAGTAATTCTTCTGGTTACATGCGAAGGTGTGACCCTTAGAGGGAACTCTAAAAGTAACCCCTCTTGATTTTGTCTTGGGGAAAAATGTCTTTAGTTTCATCAGCTTTGGTTCCTTTGCCCAACCATCCTACTCAATTCCCATCAGCTTCAATTCTGTTCTGTTTCAGTTGATGCAAAACCATTTGGTGCTACTTCATCCTTGAACAAATCTACTGCATTTTATCTTCTCTGCTTGTCTGAACATATTCCTCTTTATTAGTTCGGGCAGCAATAGGATCTCACCCATCAGGACTTTCCCTTGCGCACTCTGTTTTGTGTTATATCTCCTGCTCAGCACAGGAATGACTTGTTTGGCTCCTATCTTGGCAAGAAAACAGAGAGACTATGTAAAGTGTGTGTGATAAAAAATTCAGCTGAGCAGAACCCTGTGGAAATAGTGTGGAAAATAGGTAGGAAGAATGGAAGCATTAGTTGAACAAGAGGAATGCCATATGAAAAGACAAGACTGAGCAGAGCATCTCTATTTACATTTTGATAACATTGGATGAGATACTATCATATGATTGCTTTATAAGGGTATAATAGAGGGAAGAAAAGTGAATAGTAAGTAAGATGTTCTTAGGTGAAATGAGTATATATGTAAGTATTCAGCAAAAAAATGAAGATATAAGAGTCCTCTGGATAATACAAAAAATATATGTTGTGGACTGTTTCAATATGTCATATAGAAATGGAGATGAAGTGACCTGGAAATTATAATGCTACTCTTTTGTTTATTATATGTAGGTTATTAAGCTGAACAAGCACCAAGAACCAATTGAAGTTCAAGTCTAAAAAGCATTTGGGACTATCAAAAAGAGCTATGATTCCACTTTCTAAAAATAAAACGTCGTGTTTCAGATGAACAAACATCTAGTTCAACTCTTTCTCTCTTTCTGAAAGGTATTTGAGAACATGAAGGAAAAGAAATAACCTAAAATGATCTTCTAGTGAAGAAAGCAAGCAATAAACTGACTAACAGAAGGGGAAGGAGAGAAGGATGAAAGATCAGAGTACGTAAAGAACCAAAAGGAATGTGTGAGAGGAGTTTATCTCTCTATAATTTACAAAAGACATTCATAAGTGTTTTAGTGTTGTTAAATAGTAATGTGGATACTACCCAACAGAAATTCTGCAGATAAACAGTAAAACTACAGGGGTTTGATTTTTATTTTTTATCACTACTAATAAAGTGTTCAGAACAATTGGCAAGGTGGTTTCTGGTGTATTACATCATATGTTGTACTCGAGATTTGCCAGGATATATTATTGATGCAGATCTTATTGAGATCTATAAAGTGTATGATCATGTTATCATACTCAATTTAGGAATGTTTTCTGAGTTCCATCAGCAGGCCATTTTTATAAATGATATTTGAATAAATCTCGTTTGTAGACAATGAAAAAAGGCAAAAAAGGAAAGCAGAAAAGGTGCTAGCTATTATTTAAACTAGGCGCAAGTTCCCAAAGAATGACAGAATTGTTGAGGTTGGAAGGCACCTGGGGCACCCTCTCCTGCTCAAGCAAGGTCACCTAGAGCCAGTTGCCCAGACCTGTGTCTAGACGGCTTTTGAATATCTGAGACTCAAGAACTGTTCTATACAACCTGTACTAGAGTAAAAGATATTTCCTAATCTTCAGAGGGACCCTCCAGTGTTTCATTTCGTGCCCACTGCTTTTTGTCCTGACACTGGGCACCACTCAAAAGAGCCAAGTTCTGTCTTCTGTATACCCTCCCTTCAGATATTTGTACACGTGGAGATCCTTAAGCCTTCTCTCTTCCAGACCAAACAGTGTTAGCTCTCAGCCTGTCTTTGTAAGAGAGATTCTCTAGTCTTTTAATCTTCATAGTCTTTTGTGTGACTCTCTCAAATATGTCCATGTCTCTCTTGTACCAAGGAGCCTAGAACTGGAGCCCAGCACTCCAAGTGTGCCCTAACTAGTTCTGAGTACAGGGAAAGGATCCCCTCCCTTGACCTGCTGGCAATACTTTGCCTAATGCAGCCCAGGTTACTGTTAGCTGTTTGCTAATGTCCTAATTACATCCACTCTGGGGACAAGTCTAAGCTTACTATTGGATTTCAGTGACATCTTAGCTTAGACCTACAAACACATTGAGGTATTCCATGCTGCAACAGTGAGTATAGGCTCATTGGCCCTGGCTTGAGACTCACAGCTCTGAATAAAGCCTGTGCTTGTCTCAGCTGATATATATAACTTTGGAATCTTACGTTTTCCACAGAGAAATATTAGTTCAGAAACCAATATAGCTTTGTTAATACTGCATAATACCAAACAGCTCAAGAAAACAAAATCCTGGTTCCCTGACACTCCAAACAAATTGATCATTGGGCTGGAAGGTATCGATCCTTTTTCTCATGAGCCTAACTTTGAATTCTACACAATTTTAGAGTTTTATTTGGTAAAAATGGAACATGTCCTGTAAATTCAGACTAGGCTGTAGCCAGGTATTCTGAAACTTCTGGTGAAAGGGAGTTGCAAAACCTTAGTTTGAGAAAGAATTTGATTCCAGGACTCAGGTAATCTCCAACAACTTGCTGGATTGGCAAGGAATGCCTAGTGTGTAGGTAAGGAGATATTTTGTTTGCTCATCTGTGACAAGTTAAGTATATTATGTGCAGTAATGAAACTCTAAAGGGTTAGAAATCTTCACTGGTAAAAACTATTTTGAACATTTCTCTCTCAGACTTGGATAGCTGCATGCCACTTAAGATGATTTGTGGACTTAAAACTTACTGGTAGGAATACTTATTTCTGTTTTAAATAGTTTTACTGAAGACAAAATTGGGGGAAAAAAAAGAATAGAAAGAAAATAGTGGAATATGTGGAAGAGGAGGCCTGGGAAGAATAGACAGCATCATATGGTCTTTTGGTTGTCATGCGATTTGATTTGTCTGACATACAGGTTCTAGCAGGGTATACTGCTATATACGACTATATATACGTATATACGACTATAGCATTTTATTTTGAAAGACGATAAGGTTTGGTTTATACATAAGTGTATTGTAAAGAATCATGAGGTAGCTCACCCTTTTAAAGGAGATATTTTCAAGGCTTGAGTTCGAAACTGTGTTAATACTGGGTTCCCAAGATTTTGTGCATAAAATAACTGTAATATCTGGCCTCACTGTTTTTCTGAAATCTGTTTGTTTTCTCACTACTGCAGTTCTGAGGACTGATAATGCTTAAACTCCAGCATCTTTTTAGAGCTTCGAGCTTTCCCATGACTTCCTACTAATTTATTGCTTTATGATGACAATCATCCTTTTCCATTTGGAAAGTGAACTAAAAACTTACTGCTCAGCAAAAATATTTTTTGCAATTCTGTAGTCTTGAAAGATGTTTTTCTCTGAGAAGGATTTCATTTGCCATTCTTATCGAGAGTATGTTGTACCTTAGATGTTTAACCTTTGACACCTAGAATATCACTCATCTAAGTATGGGATACAGAACTGAGTAGAGGACAGAGACTCTTGAAGTTTCAAAGGAACTCTTAGAGAGGAAAACAAAATTTCACAGAAGGTTGGTTTTGTTGTTGACTTCAATTTCCTTTACCAGCCTTTGAATCCTCAGAATATTAGTGACAACCAGAGATTTCTTTCTGATAAATGACAAAAAGTAAATAGCAACACTTGCCAGAAACCAATGCAATTGAGTAAGTTAATGTTCACCTGCACATTTGTTAGCCTTGTAAAGAAAAATACAAATACGAAAAGCCAGACATCAGAATTTTTTATATTTTGTCATAATTTAAGCTTTTTTTCTATTTTTAATAAACAAGAAAAGACAGTTTAGAAGACAGTTTGAACACAACTGATGACGTTTTTGAAAGTAAAGCCTTTCTATTTTCTAATGATAACAATTTCATGTTGTATATCTAGAACATTGTCTTCAAAAGAAATCCCTAAGCACTCCCTGTAAAAGAGTTCCATTTAGAACTCATTCTGTTTACTCAGACGTGGCCTTGGGATATAATGAGTTTGATATTTGAACAGGAGAAAGCAGCAATATGTTACACTTAGGGATGAACGGAGGAGTGACTTTCCCCATGAATTTTCTAAGATTGTTTAAGTGGACAGAATGTAATTAATTACTGAACTGGAATTCAACCAAAGGACTGGAACTAACTCTTGCTTGCTTGCCAAAACAAACAAAAAATACAAACAGAACCACCATGGTGTCTTTCATGACAACTGGTCAGGATTTGAAATTTGAATCTCATTCAATAGATTTAATGGCCAGAATTTAAAATGCTAATCCCTACTACTTGTTACTTTGAGGGTTTTTTATTCTAAATATAATGGAAAACAGTTGCTTTCATGACTGTAACAGCCACAAATGCAATTGATCTCGACTACCTGCAAAAGCATCTTTGTCAATGGTCAGGGCTGCTATATTTCTGTCCAAAAAACATTTTTCAGTGTTGTGCAGAGAAACCACTCCACGGCCTAGAAATCTGAGCTCAATAATAGCAACGAAACACTATCTCAAAAAAAGTCACTGTGCCAATCTTGGTTTTGTAACTGGCCATCAATTATTTGGCAAGTCCCTCCATTTCTTTTTTGCTAGTGAATTGCTCTGATATCTTTTCAGGTTTTTGTTTATTTTAAACATTTTCAAGTCCTTTCCCTTGTAGGTCTAAGCATTGCTGTTAGAATCTCACTGCTTTTTAGTCAGTACTAATGATTAATCCACAGCAATATAGTCTTTTAATTTTATGAATTATTTTGAGCATTTTGTTGATACGGACTAAAATGTTTTCCCATCTGACATTGCAATGCTTGCCTGTAACAGAAATACCGTAGAGTGTTAGAGACTTGAAAATAGTGCCTTTAAGATTTGGGTATCCCATTAAACTTGTCCTGGAATTGTCGGTATGAGGGATAAGAGAAATTTTTGAGAAGGAGGTTAGATAACCAGCATACCCTGTCATTATTAGCAGAAAAGAAACTTTGAATGATGATGACAAAAAGAATACAGAAAGATTATTGACTGACAAAAATGGTAAGATTTCTTCGAAACGGTGTGAAATACTAAAAATATTCAGGAAAGAGTAATTCTGTGAAGGTTAGAGTTTAAGAAAATTGTTTGCTCATTTACTGTGAGGGTGACTGAGCACTGGAATAGGTTGCCAAGACAGGTTGTGAAGTCTCCCTCCTTGGAAATATTCAAAAGCTGTCTGGACATGGTCCTGAGCAACCATCTCTAGGTGGCTCTGCTTGAGCAGGGATGTTGGACCAGATGACCTCCAAAGGTCCCTTTGAACTTCAACTATTCTGGGATTCTCTGACTCCTACTTCTGGGGATTCTTAGAATGACATTAATCAGTTGTCTTCTGGAAAGTATAGATTTTATAAATATGTACCTACTCTTCAGCTTAGTGTTACTGATAGATTTTGGTCTTTCATTGACTTCCAAGTAATGAAATAGAGTGGGAGACTAAGGAGACGGGATGGATGAAATTTTTAACTAAAACTGGCTTTCATGTGCTTCTATATAAAACAATACAGTACTCTAACCAACAGCAAACTATGTAAGCATCATAAGCTTTACAACATATCACTGATAGTGTATAGACATGAAGTAAAGTATGAATTCTTTTTCTTTTTTGAACAGGCTGCCCGGAGATGTTGTGGAGTCTCCTTGTCTGGAGATATTTAAAACCCACCTGGATGCATTCTTGTACAACCTGCTCTAGGTGAACCTGCTTTAGCAGAAGGGTCGGACTAGATGCTCTCCAGAGGTCCCTTCCAATGCCTATCATTCTGTGATTCTGTGAGAAATCTAGGGAATAAGCAGTCTTGTCAGAAAACCAGCATTTTTTTACTGAATAGAGTTTACATGTGGAAGTTAATTAACTAGTCCTTTATTCTGTCTCTACCATTGATCTCCTGTGATCACAACCAAATCTTTCAAATCCAACTACACTTCATTTTTCTAAATGGTGAATTGGTTTAATAGCCATGTACTAATAATGTTATTCATTCATATAACTTCAGGTCAAATTAGGAATTTTAATTCTCAGTTAAAAGTGAATCATTTAACTGCTAATGGAAATTGCAGGTGAAGAACCAATCCTTTCCTCTGAAAGTTGTTTGTTGAAGGACTGTACTATGTACAATAACTTTTGAGAATTTTTTTGGGGAGAGATTTCTCTAAAATTTCTAAAGCAGTTTTAATACATATTTAGTTGCTAATATAACAGAATCATAGAATTACAGAATAACAGAATACTTGAGGTTGGAAGTGACCTCTAGAGGTCATCTGATCCAACCTCCCCTGCTCAAGCAAGGTCACCCAGAGCCACTTACACAGAACTGTGTTCAGATGGCTTTTGAATACCTCCAAGGAGGGAGATCACAACTTCTCTGGGCAACCAGTGCCAGTGCTCGTCACTGTCACAGCAAAAAAGTGTCTTCTGATGTTTCAGACAGAATCTTCTGAGCTTCAATTTGTACCCATTACCTCTTGTCTTGTCACTATTTAGGTACTATTTTGTTTCCAAGTACATGAATCCTTATTCCAAGTATATTAATCCTTTACTCCTAATTGCCTATGTATGTCAGTAATTTTCAAGATCATTTTGAATTGAACAATGAAACCATATGATTCTAAAACATAAGGACATTATTAAAACAGATGGTGTGGGTTTGTCTACAACATACCATGTAAATCAACCAAATATTCTTTTTGAAAGGATAACTAGAAATTCAAAACCATCGGACAATAAGAAGATACTCCAGTAGCTTCTCAGTACTATCAAAGTTACGCTAATCAAGACACTATTCTCTGAGACCCCTTTTTCTTATGGAGCATATAGTGGCCCTCCAACTCTTTGGAGTCTTCCAGGCTTTGTTTATACAAGCATTCTTTGTGAATAATCAAGCACGATAGGGCAGGAAATCCCTCATAAGAGTGGTAGGTACCACAAAGACTCTATTTGAAATGTCAACTCTTACTTAAACAAAATTCATAATCTATCTGGAATAGTAATAAACTTCCCATTGAATCCCTATCTAATCTTTTGTGAGGCTGATTATATGGCCCTGGGGAAAACTTATAGGAGGTATGTATATAGTTGCAATTACTGTTTGTTTTAAGAATGTGTTTACAGAAATGTGCAATGAAACATTAAGTAAGTTTATAATAAATTGCAGTGTTTCAAAGTAATATGTCATATCTCAGAAGTGAAGGGAAGCATCAGGCACCACATGTAGATACAGCAGGCAGCAAAATGAGGACTCCAGGTAAGTATGTCAACAAGGTTGCTTTACTTTTAGCTGATGGATTCTCCTGAACTGGTTTCAGAAAATGTGCTCAGTTTACGGTCACTTTTTGTTAATCAAAAATATTCAGAACTGTAGACCTACTTGGCTTTCCTTAAACTTCAGTGACTGTTACAGCAGTAAATAATTAGCTATTTTGGATTTTGTATTTTGACAAGTATAATTTCTCCTATGGTACAGGCATATTTTTCTGCAGTCAAACTAGTGAAATATAATTATTTTCAAGTGGCTTCCATTATACAAACTACTGATAGATAATAGTGTATGCCTGATGAAGTAAATACAGACCTTTGATTTCAGTTGCCTACTCTACTACTATGCTATAGAGACATTTTGAAAGGCAATGCATGCATTCAGTTCTTCACCTTGTTTATTTCCATTTACCAAATTTATCTGTCCTACTGTTTGCAGAAAGATTTGGAGGAGGGTATTTTGAACAAAATTTTGCGTAGTGATTATGTCTCTTCTCTTTTTACATTTTACTCCTGTTAACATAACCTTTGGTCTTACCTGGAACTGTATACTGCTTCTAGATTCAGGGGATTATTTGCGCTAACTACTGCAGTTTTTGTCTCTTTTTAGTATGCTGGCAGACCATTTCATTTAATACATACCCTCTGGATTGTTTCCCAGAAAAGCATTATCTAAAATTATTGTTACAAACAACAATTCTGGTGTAAAATTCCTGGCTCTTTCATGTGACTAATAATGATGAAGTTTCCTTATGCTATATCGAACTCAAACTATATAATTTATTTCATACTTTTTATGACGCACAATTCTGAAGCAAGCACATTCAGTACTTCACATCCAGCAACATGAAGATTACTGTAGTTATTTAGCATTTTTCTAGTTTTAGATTTTTTTCTTATGTTTCTTTAAGTATTTGGCTCATTTCCAGTCAGGAGTCAGGAACTTTTTTGAAAACTGCTTCATGGTTAAACCGCCTAAGGTAATAATACTGTACTGAAAGTTCTTTCTGTGTCAGTACCACATCACTAAGGAAAAGAAAAGGAGTAACATAGTAATCTAAACCTTTGATTCTGTATTTGGTATTATTCTTTGCAATTTTCCCAACTGAGTTTTACAGAGGAAAATCAAACGCATTTGATAAACCTCCTCTGTTATTCTTTAAATCTGGTTGTAAAATATACAACAGCAAAAACCGCACAAACCTTTTCTCTTTCCTTTATTTCCAGTACTTCTTGTGTTATTTGTATGACGTTCCCCTCTCCCAACAGTGATGTTCAGTTGGTTGCCATCCACGTCTTAGTTCTGTATCTCCTCCTTTCTGAGGTACTCTACCTAGAGAATCAGTTTGTTTTGTATGTAACTTTTCTGTTATTTTATTTACTCTATACTCACAAATCAACACATTTTGCTTAATACAGATCATTTATTGGATCCAAGAACGCTATCTACTCACTGTGCCCGAACAGCAATTTGTAAAACCAAAGCTTCTTCATAAGTTATGATGTTGATTTACTGCCTGATCTGTAATGTGAAAATGATTTAAATAACAAAATTCTCTAAAATATCTACATTATAATAATCTGAAAGAAAAAAAAGACAACCATAGTGTTCTTTATAGCTTTTATACTATGCAATTTATGAAATAGTGAATCAATAACAGTATCAATGAAATAAAATTCAAGCAAAGAAGGCAGGAGACCGGCATGGGTGAGCAAGGAGCTTGTAGAAAAACTCAAAGGGAAGAAGGAAATTTATAGGATGTTAAAAAAGGACTAGCTACTTGGAACAAATATAGGGCCATTGTCAGAACATTCAGGGATGCAATGAGGAAGGCTAAGGCCCACTTGGAATTCAATCTGGCAAGAGAGGTCAGCGACAACAGGAAGGGCTTCTTCAGGTGCATCGGTAACAAAAGGAAAACTAGGGAAAATGCGGGCCAGCTGCTGAATGAGGCGGGTCCACTGGTGATGGAAGATTGTCACGGTTTAAAGCTGGGCTGGCTATTAAGCGAAAGACAGAAGTTCTTTGTTAACCCCCTCCTTCCCCGAAGTGNCTGTCCTGGCCCAAACCAGTGCAAAGATACAGAGAAGGTGGATTTACTGTATGCCTTCTTTAATTCAGTCTTCACTGCTAAGGTTGGCCCGCAGAATTCCCAGCCCCTGGAGGTAAGAGACAAAGTCTGGAGAAATGAAGACTTTCCCTTGGTCAAGGAGGATAGGATTAGAGACCACTTAGGCAAACTGGACACCCACAAATCCATGAGCCCTGACAGGATGCACCCATGAGTGCTGAGGGAGTTGGTGAATGTTACTGCTAAGCCAATCTCCATCATCTTTGAAAATTCATGGAGAACAGGAGAGGTGCCTGAGGACTGGAGGAAACAGAGTGTCACTCCAATTTTCAGAAAGGGCAAGGAGGAGGACCCAGGAAACTACAGGCCAGTCAGCCTTACCTCCATTCCTGGAAAGGTGATGGAACAGATCATTCTGAATGTCATCTCTAAGCACATGGAGGAGAAGACGACGATCAGGAGTAGTCAACATGGATTCACCAAGGGAAAATCCTGCTTGACCAATCTGATAGCCTTCTACAATGGCATGACTGGCTGGGTACATGAGGGGACAGCAGTGGATATTGTCTACCTTGATTTCAGCAAGGATTTTAACACTGTCTCCCACAACATCCTCATAGGTAAGTTTAGGAAGTGTGGGGAAGATGAATGGACAGTAAGGTGGATTGAGAACTGTGTGAATGGTAGAGCTCAGCAGGTTGTAATCAGTGGTGCAGATTCTAGTTGGAAGCCTGTGACCAGCG
The DNA here is from genome assembly GCA_013398225.1 of Steatornis caripensis. Lineage (NCBI taxonomy): Eukaryota > Metazoa > Chordata > Aves > Caprimulgiformes > Steatornithidae > Steatornis > Steatornis caripensis. The sequence goes on from VZSC01002598.1 coordinate 85,107, forward strand.
GTGTTCCCCAGGGGTTGGTGCTGGGTCCAGCCCTGTTCAACATATTCATATGCAACCTGGATGAAGGGACAGAGTGTACCCTCAGCAAGTTTGCTGATGATACAAAGCTGGGGGAAGCGACCAACTCACCGGAAGGCTGTGCTGCCATGCAGTGTGACCTGGAGAGGCTGAAGAGTTGGGTGGAGAGAAACCTGATGAAGTTCAATCAGGTGTCAAGGTTTAAAGATGGGCTGGCTATTAAACCAACGACAGACACTCTTTGTTAACTCCCTCCCTCCCCAAAATGGGGGTAGTGGGGGAAGAGAAAAGGGCAAGAGACTTATGGGTTAGAAAAGTTAAATCTAACTACAGTAATAATGTATTACAATAATAGATAAAATAATAATGAAATATATACAAATATACAAATATGTACAAAACCAATATTGAGCTTCCCCCTACCGATGACCTATACGTCACCCGAATGCTGCAGGGCACACCCCAGGAAAGTCCCATCCTGTACTCAGCAGCAGGCAGGAGCTGGATTCAGGAATGCACGGATCGGGATCAAAGGCAGAAGTCCTCCTCGGACGCCGGACGTAGAAGAAGAGAGCAAGACCCTCATGATGCCTCAGTTTTATACCGAGTATGACGCATATGGGATGGAATACTCCCTTTGGTGAGTTTTGGGTCACCTGTCCGACCCGCTCC
>VZSC01002600.1:6206-36399 GCA_013398225.1 Steatornis caripensis
CCCCCCCCCCTTAGAATAATATAGGGGATGGAAAATAAAGTGATCGAGCTCTGAGCGCGAAAGCACAGAGTCGAGGAAGGGCTGTGGGATTTTCGGCTGTGCCCGGTGCGCTGGAGGTATCGGTGCTGGGAAGGAGCCCATCGTTTTGGGATAACGCCGCCAGCCTTTCCATGGCCTGGAATTCAGGTGTCTGGGGTCCGTTCCCGGCTCTGCTGGGCAAGCTGCTTCCCTCACCGAGCCTCGGCTCCTCTGCCTGAAAATGAGAATGGATACAAACCTCCTTTCCAAAATCCTTGGAAATCCATCCAAGGAGCAGCGTATGTGGGCGAAGCGTCGCCGTGCGGCGTGCACGTTAGCAGACTTTAGTTGATTTTACCATTGTTCTTTGTTAATTCCACAAAAGAAAGGCAGGCGCTCTCCAGAACAGCTCCCCGGTGACCTGTGCGAGCTTTAACCGCGGTGCTGCTTACGAACGGGGCAGTTCTGAGATGTGTGGGTTTGCCCCTGCAGGTCTCCCAGAGGTTTGTCTCGCTCCCCTTGGGCTGTGAAGAAAATTAATTCCAAATGCAACAGGAGCCAGCAAAGCATCTATCAGCAGCGACTGAACGAAGAAGCCAAGATCTTGAAAAACCTCCAGCACCCCAACATCGTGGGTAAGTTTCCAGCACAGTCTGTGTCGCTTAAATTGCAGATCAAGCTGTTGGAGCCGACTCTGGAGCTGGCTGATGGGACATGAGGCTGCCGCTGGGTTTCTCTGGGCTCCGCTGGCATGGAGGGCTGTGGGTCACAGACCTCTCCGGCTGGCTCCGGAATTCCGGAGCCCCGGGGTGCAATGGCTGGGAGAGCACACGGCAGGAGGAGCGTTGCGTGCTTGCCCTGTCCTTACGCTTCGGAGGTGGGTTGCCAGGCTGCCTGTGCCTTTGGTCAGGCCGGCCATCGACCTTATTAATTGAGTCTTGCCCTGTGTGATGGGGACTTGGAAGTGCTGCTGGGCTCATGGGGCAGCACGGCGGGTGGCAGAAGATACCCCTTGGCGCTTTGTTGCGTGTTGAGATTGGCAGCGGTCACTGGGAGGTGGTTATCTGGGTGAGTTACCTGACAGAAACAGTCACGGTGGGACAGAACCCCGGCACGGCGGGGGCTGGCAGGGCCCTCTGGGGATCCCCCAGCCCACCCCCCCACTAAAGCAGGAGCCCCCAGCGCAGGGGGCACAGGGACGCGGCCAGGCGGGGTTGAATCTCTCCGCACAAGGAGACTCCACAGCCTCTCTGGGCAGCCTGGGCCAGGGCTCGGGCACCCTCACGCCAAACAACTTCTTCCTCACGCTCAGGGGGAACTGCCCGCGCTCCACTTTGGGCCCGCTGCCCCTCGTCCTGGCGCTGGGCACCGCTGAACAGAGCCTGGCCCCGTCCCCTGCACCCCCGCCCTTTAGATAGCGATGAGCACTGAGGAGATCCCCTGCCAGCCTTCTCCTCCCCAGGCTGAACAGCCCCAGGGCTCTCAGCCTCTCCTCCCAGCACAGAGGCTCCAGTGCCCCCACCACCCTCGCTGCCCTGCGCTGGGCTCTCCCCAGCCGTTCCCCGTCTCTCCTGAACTGGGGAGCCCAGCCCTGGCCCCAGCCCTGCAGATGTGCCCTCCCCAGGGCAGAGCAGAGCAGAGCAGAGGGGCAGGATCCCCTCCCTCCCCTGCTGCCCACGCTCTCCTCAGTGCCCCCCAGGACCCCCTCGGCCTTCCTGGCCCCGAGGGCCGTGGCTGGCTCACGGTGACCCTGCTGTCCCCAGCACCCCCAGCTCCTTCCCCGCAGAGCTGCTCCCCAGCAGCTCAGCGCCCACCTGTGCTGGTGCGTGGGGCTGTTCCTCCCTAGTGGCTGCTGTGCTGGGGCTGACCCAGGAGCTGAGAGCTGCCTCGCTGAGGGCTCCATGCTGCGGGGCAGCTCCAGCATGAGGAAAGCCATGGGCTGGTTCTGGAAGAACCCCAGCCCACCCCAGGGCTGCACGGGCACACAGCTTTAGCTTATGGCCTCGGGAAGGGAAAGACCGCCATAAGAACGCAGAGCACGGGCAATGTCTTAGCGATATCTGGGCTGGCTTCTGTGTGCAGAATAAGGCTCCGTGTCCCACCCCGACGACACACCTTCGTGAGCGGCAGTTGAGGCTCTGTCATGCTCTTGGCTCTCTGTGGTAGGAATATTTTGAGAAGCTGCTTTAGACTGTGTTTAATTTCTGCTCTTATCTTTGAAATCGCTCCTGCCAGTCAGAACAGCAGCTTGCTTTGACTTTCTCCTTTTATTTGTGCTTTAAACTATGTCGGTGCGGTCGCTCGTGTTAGGAATGCTGCGTGCAAGGAACTTTGTTTGTATGCCCTAAAATGGNTCTGTCATGCTCTTGGCTCTCCGTGGTAGGAATATTTTGAGAAGCTGCTTTAGACTGTGTTTAATTTCTGCTCTTATCTTTGAAATCGCTCCTGCCAGTCAGAACAGCAGCTTGCTTTGACTTTCTCCTTTTATTTGTGCTTTAAACTATGTCGGTGCGGTCGCTCGTGTTAGGAATGCTGCGTGCAAGGAACTTTGTTTGTATGCCCTAAAATGGCACGTCCCGCTGCTGGCAGGAATTTTGAGAGCAGAGGTAGTCTCGACCTTTCACCCTGCAAACAGTTCACTGCTTTTTTGGGAAAGGTGCCGTAAATCATTTACGGGATAAGGCTTTTGCTATGCCGTTATGCAAGACTTTGCCATTTGTGACTCCGCCTGGAGAGGATTGTTTACAGACAGGAGTGAAACGTGGAGGAGGAAAGATTCCATGATGGTCCGTGTGGAATGGCCCCCTTGAGAGGAGGGCTTGGCTTCCCCGAATGTCCCTCCGCTCTTTGTCTCGCTTCTGCGGCTCCTTACCTTTGCCGCTGGGGACGTCGGTCCTGCAGAGCTGCTGCTGCTCTCGTCCCTCCTTTCTCCTCGTTCTCTGTCCTGCAAAGACTGGGGTAAAACTCCCTGCTCCGGCACCAAAGCTGACCTGGGAAGTGACGGGGGGTGGTCTGTGGGCTCTCCGGGAGGAGGGAGCTGCTTTATCTCGACAAGGTTTACGGCTCGTGGCCCTGCTCGGGGCCACGCAGGTCTCCACGGACGTTCTCGTGGCTTCACCTCGCCACGTAAAGCTGCGAGCCAGGTCCTCGCCCCGGGATGTGAATTTGTTTGGGGCTGGGAAAGCACCTGGGTGGCGGTCCCAAATGCTCTGGCTCCATCCAAGTGGCAAGCACGCGGAAATGCCTGTGCCTGCTTTGGCTCCCTAACAAATCAATCTTTGTTGGAAGGTTACCGCGCGTTTACCGAGGCCAACGATGGAAGCATGTGTCTGGCCATGGAGTACGGAGGAGAGAAATCTCTCAATGACTTAATCGAAGAAAGAAGTGCGGAACGGTTGGGCCCTTTCCCTGCTGCCACGATTTTCAAAGTTGCCCTGAGCATGGCGAGGGGGCTGAAGGTAGGTTTAACATTAACCGTAGCTGCTCTGCGTGGAATCGTATCCACCCGTGATGCTGGCAAAATAACCGAGTTTGGTGTGCGAGGAGGCCGGGCACGGCAGACGCCGTTGACGCTCGGTGGGGTTATTTTTCACCGGGGTGCTGTACGGACTCGGGTGAAAACTGAGCCCTGAAGCTTGAGATTAAAGTAGTATCAAAAGGGGTTTTGTCGCAAACGGCCCGCTGCCCTCCCCTGGGGCTACTCAGTGTCCCCCCTTGCTAGCCCGGGCGAGGAAGCCTGGCTGCTGGCTCCTGCACCTGTATTGCTGCGCCAGGCAACTGGCCACGGCAGTGAGAACGGTTAGCTGATGCCCGCGGCTGCCAGCTGGCGACGCTTGCGTTACCTCCTCTCACCGAGCTGCAGGGGCCACGTGCTGAGGTCACCTTTAGGGGAAAAAGAGGGGAAATGGAGACTGTGACACCGGGGCACCACGGCTTCCGAGCCTCCTGCCGGCTACACCAGTGGTCAGGGTAAGGCACCAAGCGCCCCAGCCACAGCAGGGAGTCCTGTGCTATCGCTGCGAGGAGACGCAGCTCTGAGCTCGCGGCGTAACGCGGGCCTGCGCTGGGCCATTGCCTAACGCCCGCGCTTCACGCCTGCTCTCAAGCACTTGTTGCTAGTGGCGCCTCACTAAAAGGTAACCATAAGCCTCCAAAGCCAGGGTTCGTGGAACGACCTGCCCTGTGCTTTGTGCATGTTACAGGTAGGTGTTGACCCATCCTCGAGGTTTTAAGGCTAAATACATTAAAATGTTAAGAAGTCTGGGCTTTGTTGTCCCAATCCCACGGCTCCTCCTGCCTCTCCATAGCTGTAAGCAGGTGTTAATGGCTTCTCTCTGCCTCTTAGTATCTTCACAACGATAAGAAGCTGCTCCACGGAGACATCAAGTCTTCCAATGTAGTCATTAAAGGCAACTTTGAAGCCATCAAGATCTGTGACGTGGGAGTGTCCCTGCCCCTGGATGAGAACATGACCGGTAGGTCGGGCTGCCGGGAAGGGGACCCGAGTGCTTGGTGGGTGCCGGAGTTTGGCACGTTGACCCTCCCGTGTCCTCGGAGGGAAGGACTAGCTCGTGGTTTTGTGCCGTGCGTGGGCGAAGGGGATCTCCGGAAGGTCCGGCTTTAATTCTCCAGCCCTGTGACATCTATCTCGTGCCCTTCCGCGCTCGTACATTTGCTCCCGTGGGCAGGAATGCCATGGGGTGCCAGATCGGGCCTTGCTGGACCTTGCTGAGGAGATGCTCTTGCCAGAGAGTTAAGTAAATGAATCTCTTCTCGTAGGGCTAGAAGGAAGCACGGGCCAAGTGCGAGCGTTATAAAGTCTTCACGTAAATAAGAAGCAGATGTCTAACGGCGTCGTGGCTTGGCTGTGAACAGCAGGCATGTGTTTGGGTTAATTACAAGAATGCTTTCCTCTGCCGCTTTACGCAGCGCTTGGGCCTGCGACAGCCTCATAATTTATAAAGCTGCTCTATTACATTTTTATTAGTAGCCATTCCCTTTTATAAGGAGCGAAAGAGCTGGAGGCAGCGCCCCAGCGTAATCTCCCAGAGAGGAGTGTGGTTAAAGTATCAGTTTCAGGGCTGGTTTAACAGGAAAAAGTCCTCTCTGGCCAGCCCTGATTTTGGCTTTGCCTCCTCCGGGTCTTGAGGAGACAACAGGCACCCACCGACGGCGAGGGTGCTGGGTCCCCGTCCTTGTGGCGGCCAAGGATTGAAGCGCAACAGCGCGTGAAGTGGTGTTGAGGGATTTCGGCGTTTGCTTCTCGTTACGGGCCGGGTTTTGAAGATCGGCCCCGCTAGTGAAAAGTTTCTTGGAACGGCTGAGATTGCCGATGACTCTGGAATTCGCTAGGGAGAGTAGGGGGAAATGCAGCGCTCTCCTCTTGGGAGGATGTGAGGGGTGTAAGAGGGGTGTAAGGGATGGAAGCAGAGCCGGTGCTTCCCTGGTCAGGCTGAGCGCTGACCACTCCAACCCTCCCAAGGCCAGTTGAGATCGAGCAGGCATTAAATGGAACGATGCCGTGAGAGCTTGTTTCAGGCTGGGGTAAAGTGAAGGACTGCGTGGCTGGCAGGAGGCAGTGTGCGGTGGAGGCTCACGGAGCCTCATGAGGCCCGGGGTCAGCTTGGCTTTGTGCCCTGGCGTCGTCTGGAGAAGGGGAGGGTGCGCTGTGAGTGCCATCACCGCGGTCCTACCTCCCCGGCTTGGGGGAGCCAAGCCAAGGAAGGGAAACACCTGGGTAAAACGCAGGTGACTTCTCTTTGTTGCGGGATGCCTTGCAGCAGGGATAAGCCACGGAGCAGAGCTCTGACCTTCGGTCCTTCTCTCTGCGTTCTGCGTCGCCCTGAGATCTCCTTGCAGAGGCTTCTCCGCAGTCCCTAGCGTGCATTGCCTGTGGAGGAGACGCCCAGGCCCTGCTGCGTCTTGCACTGCTGCGGAGCAAGCCGCAGGTTATGGGGGATTTGAGGCTACAAACGGCTTCAGGCCCCCAAAAGATCCTGCTCTGTGGCCGTAGTGCCCCTGAGCCAACCGACAGGCTAAGACCGAGCTGCGACCGTGTCTGGCTGTGTCTGCGAGTCCCATCAGATGCCCGAGCCGTGTTGTTTCCTTCCAGTGAGCGACCCGGAGATGTACTACATCGGCACGGAGCCCTGGAAGCCCAAGGAGGCTCTGCAGGACGACGGCGTGATCACCGACAAGGCCGACATCTTCCCTTTTGGGCTGACTCTCTGGGAAATGATGACCCTCTCCGTGCCCCACCTCAACCTGGGCGACGACCCCGACGACGAAGGTTTGTCTCTATACGTCGCTGGTGAGCAACTTCTGCTCCGAGAAATGCTTTCCTCTCTTAGGAGGATTGATTTGAGTCTTCCAGGGACGCCGTCCGAAGGGCGTGCAAACATCTCTCTGTGCCTGCTGTGTCTGCCTGCTCTCCACAGGGAGTTCACCGTGCTCAGCACCGCCCCGAGGCCGCTCCGCAGCGCGTGCCGCTCGGTGTTTGTGCTTACACTGGGCTGCTTTCAACTTCGGTTAGATTACGAACTCCAAACGAGGAGTTGATAAATGACGGTAACTAATCATTGCGGACCAGCGCTCTTCGTAAATGTTCCAGCTGCCCGTCTAACAGCGTCTAGAAATTCGGCCGCTCATCAGATTCCCGTCAGCGGGATGCGGTGGGTTTGAAAGACGTCTCCGAGCCTCACTGCTGCTGCCGCAAAACCCCCCCAGTGTGCTCAGCCGTGCTCCGGCTCCGTCCCACACCCTCTGCCGTCACGGCAGTGTAAGAGCAATCTGCCAGGCTGTAGCTGCGTGGTGGATGCTCTTTAGATACTACCAAAATGATGTGGCCAGAAAAGCCTAAAATGACATTGTGCTTGAAATGCTGCACAAAAATATTGTAGGCAGCCGAACCGTTTGGAACGGTGAAGCTAAAGCAGGCATGCTGTGCCCGGGTCAAGGGTGCTCCGGGCTGTCCCAACACCTGCTCGCCTCTGACAAAGCACAGGGCAAGCAGTTTGAGTTCCTCTGGGCACCTCCTGTGTGTCCCACTGGGGATTTGTCATAGAATCACAGAATCGTTGAGGTTGGAAAAGACCTTTAAGATCACCGAGCGCAACCGTTAACCCAACGTGGCCGTGCCCACCGCTAAGCCCCGTCCCTGAGCCCCACGTCCACGCGGCTTCTGAGTCCCTGCAGGGACGGTGACTCCACCGCGTCCCCGGGCAGCCTGTGCCAGTGCCTGACAGCCCTTTGGGGGAAGAAATTGTTCCCCACACCCAACCTAAGCCTCCCCTGGCACAACGCGAGGCCGTTCCCTCTCGTCCTGTCGCTTGTCATGGGGGAGAAGAGACTGACCCCCCCTCCCCACAGCCTCCTCTCGGGCAGCTGCAGAGCGATGAGGTCTCCCCCGAGCCCCCTTTTCCCCAGGCTGAGCACCCCCAGCTCCCCTCACAGCCCTCGTGCTCCAGACCCTGCCCAGCTCCGTTGCCCTTCTCTGGACGCGCTCCAGCACCCCGATGTCTCTAGCGTGGTGAGGGGCCCAAAGCTGAACGTGGCATTTGAGGGGCGGCCTCCCCGGGGCCGAGCACGGGGGATGATCCCTGCCCTGGGCCTGCTGGCCACGCTATGGCTGACACAAGCCAGGGTGCTGTCGGCCACCTCAGCTACTTCCTTGTTTGGAGTTAGAGCAAGCGGCAGAGCAGGCGGAGGGAAGCAGATGGGATGGGTGGGGGTGCTACAGCGGCCTGCAGGCAGATCCACACCCTGGAGGGATGTAAAGCTAAAAATCACATGGGCCATGCAGGGAAAACTCCTCTTGCTCCAGCCTTCAGGCTGGCATGGACCCGCAGGCTGGCTTGTGTTTCCAAACTAGGTCTCCAGGCAGCTGGGGGATTTTTTCCTTGCTCTCCTGCATCTCCTGGCTGCAGAGCCTTTCCCAGCCAGCTCTGCAGGGATGACTCAGAGTCACTCTGCTGGGGCAGATACAGCTTCAAAATAAGTGATTTGAGTCAAAAGGAAAGTGATGATGTAGCCTGGGCAGTAATTAGTGCTAACAAACAAAGGAATAGTGACGCTGACGTGAAGGGCACACCCCACTGCAGCCCTGCAAGGCAGGACTGGGGGTACTTGGTGGGTGAGAAGCTGCATGTGAGCCGGCAATGGGCACTCACAGCCCAGAAGCCAACGGCACCCTGGGCTGCATCACNAAGGGAGCCAAGCGTGGTCCAGCACCCTTCCTAATGCCTCTTCCCACCTTCTTGTCCAGATGCGTCTTTTGACGAAGACTGCTTCGACGAGGAAGCATACTACGCAGCTCTGGGAACCCGCCCGGCCCTCAACATGGACGAACTGGACCCATCCTACCAGCGTATGATCGACCTCTTCTCCGTCTGCACCAGCGAGGACCCCAAGAAGCGTCCCTCGGCCGCGTGCATCGTGGAGGCCTTGGAAGCAAGTCTGGCCCCGGAGCAAAAGCTCTTGAGCTCCTGCACCCCCACCGCGGAGCTCGGGGACAGCTGAGCTCCCGGCGGGGGTGCAGGAGCTCAGGGATTGAATTTAGAAGAGTACGGCTACTCCTACAGCGTGTGGTCTTATAGTAGGCAAAACCTGCTCTGCATACTTAAAACCAGAGCCTAAACTTGTTAAGCACTAACCCCTGGCTTCAAGGACAGATTGCTTCTTGGAGCAACCCCCTCCCCCTTGCACCTAGGTCCTAAATAAGCTACGTTCTCTGTGTGATTGTTGTGGCTTTTAGTTGTCAGGTTACAGCTGTTTTCAAACCCTTCTCTCGACGTTTGTGTTGAATTAACAACAGTTTTGTGACAAGAGATGTTAAAAATAGATTTTTTTCTTAAGCTCAGCGTGAAGTGTTTTTTTCTTTTCCTAAGGCGTGCGCGTGGCCCTGCCGAGCATGTGCAAGCGTTGGTGTGGGCTCTTGTGTAAAGTATTTGAGTTCCTGAGGTGGCTGGGGGTAACAGGAGAACAGTTACCCAGGGAGAGCAGCTGCAAGCTCAAGGAAAAGGTTTCCCTGTTACACAGAATCGCACCATGGTAAAAGAGGAGGTAGGGTCAAGAAAAATCCCAGGCTCTGGGGGATTTATGAGAGAAAACCCTCCCGGTTGGGGAAATTCCTGCCCTCAGCCGGCTGGAGATGAAGCGGTTGCCACACAGACTTGTGCTGCTCCCCTCCACCGCCCTCAGCCTCCGTTTTAGCCACTGCTGCCTTCCGACGCTCTCCTAATTTGAGGAGTTCGCATGGGAAGCTTTCCCACCTCTCTCCCGTGCACAGAAACAAGCCGGAACAGCAGCGTTTCACACGTTTTATTGAGCAGGCAACCCCTCTCCCCGTGACAGCTTCCCCTGCAGCACAGCACTGAGGGTTGTGGGCCTCAGCCTGGGTTCTGAGCTCTCCGCGGCACAGGGAATCCCGCCACGGTTTTAAGACATCTCATGCTCTGCGCCTAAAGTTAGAGGCTGCTTGCACTAAGGCTCCTACCGCGCACGCACCGCGCAGAGCTCAGAATTACGTACCCAACGCATCAGGGTGAAAACAGACAGCTTTATATTAATTAAACCTTTTAAAGAAATTAAGTTACTCGCAATAAAATTTAGTTTAAGAAACAAACCTACCTGAAATCCAAGCAAGGTTCCAGAGCGTACACTCAAACATAACACAACTCTGTACACAAAGTGACACATTCTGCCGCCAGCTCGCTCGCAAGGGGAGGAAGAGCACAGCAGGAAAACAGCGTTTAGCCAGGTGCCGACGCCTAAGCGTTAATTTAAACATCAGATTCTTCTAGATGATTTAAACCGACCTCGGCTTGTCATAATCAAGTCGAATCAGTTGTTATAAATAAAATTGTAAACGAGGAAGTTAGGGGTTTGGCAGTATTTCGTTGCAAACACCTTGCCGTCCGGCGTTGGGTCGGAGAAGGCGATTTCGTCGGTGCTCAGGTAGCAGCCGTACATGAAGGTGCTCCTGAAAGAGAAGGCAGAGCTATCGGCGCGGTGCAACCAGCTGGCTGCTGCTCCCTGCGGCAGCGTTTTAGCCCCAGCCCCACCGCCCCAGCCCTCCTCTGCCGTTAGCTCTTCTGTCACTTTGCTTTCCAACCGGAGAGTGCTGTGAGATGCCACGTTGCTGCCTTGGGATTCTGGTGTCATTGCGAACCGGGAGGCGTTTTAAAATTAGCAAGAAGGATAATGTAAGATGAATACAGGCAGAAAACCCAGACGCACGGTTTCATGCGGAAACCCAGAGGTTTCGGTTAAGCATCTCGGAGCGGTTCCCGAGCGAAGTCCGCCACGGCAGTGCCAGGGCTCTCGCGGGCACCCACAGGTCACCCAGGCCCGGCTGGCTCACGTGTGCTGCGCGTTTGGAAGGCGCCGTGGAGGGAGCGCACCTGCTGGCGCGCCAGACTGTAACCACAGCAGGAACTGGAGACCAAACCCTGGCTGGTGAATTTTCAAAATGCTGAGCTCCAGCTCCAGTACGGTCTGATTAATGAAAATACAGACGTAGGTACTCACACCCTTTCTATGTCTGTATTTTATGTGCATATAGCAAGCGGGTATGACACGAAGAAGACGCGTTCACAGACTACCAAGCTCCCCCTTAAGGCAGATCGTATGAACAGAGGAGGGGAAGTTTTTAAGCCTTCCTCCCAGTTTGGTCTGCGCTTGAAAAGGTCGGAATTTCCTGCTTGGAAAAAGTCAAGTGTTTGGGACCATCAACTTGTCCAGTAAAAATTCCTAACAAGCACAGTTTCTCTTGGAAAATCCATTCTGTGTAGCTCTGCGTGCTGGTTATACCCAGCAGTTAACAGCTCGTCCCACACTTGCGTCAGATTTTAAATGAAAATATTACTTAAATATTAGAGATATATATCATGTCTGTCCACTTGATGTCCTCCCACTACGAACTGGGGATTCCAGACTTGCTTAATGATACAAATTTATCTGTTTCCCTAAGTTCCTTCTAAACACTTTTTACTGCAATCATCGTTTTCCCCCGCAAGGCTGGACCCCAGCTGGGATCCCAGCTCCCCGCTGCCTTACCTGACCACGTCCACCATGCGACGGGCGATGCCCTTCCTGCGCCTCAGGCCGAACACCCAGATCCTGCTGACGCCGCAGACGGCGGGCTCAGGCTTCGTGGAGCAGCGCCAAGCCCGGTGGTGCTGCAGGGCGTCCTGGCCAGGGGACTGCCCGGCTCCCGTCTCAGACAGCACCCGGAAAGCCTGCAGGGATGAGCAGAGGCATCAAACGGCTCCTTGTCGAGGGNTCCTGAAAGAGAAGGCAGAGCTATCGGCACGGTGCAACCAGCCGGCTGCTGCTCCCTGCGGCAGCGTTTTAGCCCCAGCCCCACCGCCCCAGCCCTCCTCTGCCGTTAGCTCTTCTGTCACTTTGCTTTCCAACCGGAGAGTGCTGTGAGATGCCACGTTGCTGCCTTGGGATTCTGGTGTCATTGCGAACCGGGAGGCGTTTTAAAATTAGCAAGAAGGATAATGTAAGATGAATACAGGCAGAAAACCCAGACGCACGGTTTCATGCGGAAACCCAGAGGTTTCGGTTAAGCATCTCGGAGCGGTTCCCGAGCGAAGTCCGCCACGGCAGTGCCAGGGCTCTCGCGGGCACCCACAGGTCACCCAGGCCCGGCTGGCTCACGTGTGCTGCGCGTTTGGAAGGCGCCGTGGAGGGAGCGCACCTGCTGGCACGCCAGACTGTAACCACAGCAGGAACTGCAGACCAAACCCTGGCTGGTGAATTTTCAAAATGCTGAGCTCCAGCTCCAGTACGGTCTGATTAATGAAAATACAGACGTAGGTACTCACACCCTTTCTATGTCTGTATTTTATGTGCATATAGCAAGCGGGTATGACACGAAGAAGACGCGTTCACAGACTACCAAGCTCCCCCTTAAGGCAGATCGTATGAACAGAGGAGGAGAAGTTTTTAAGCCTTCCTCCCAGTTTGGTCTGCGCTTGAAAAGGTCGGAATTTCCTGCTTGGAAAAAGTCAAGTGTTTGGGACCATCAACTTGTCCAGTAAAAATTCCTAACAAGCACAGTTTCTCTTGGAAAATCCATTCTGTGTAGCTCTGCGTGCTGGTTATACCCAGCAGTTAACAGCTCGTCCCACACTTGCGTCAGATTTTAAATGAAAATATTACTTAAATATTAGAGATATATATCATGTCTGTCCACTTGATGTCCTCCCACTACGAACTGGGGATTCCAGACTTGCTTAATGATACAAATTTATCTGTTTCCCTAAGTTCCTTCTAAACACTTTTTGCTGCAATCATCGTTTTCCCCCGCAAGGCTGGACCCCAGCTGGGATCCCAGCTCCCCGCTGCCTTACCTGACCACGTCCACCATGCGACGGGCGATGCCCTTCCTGCGCCTCAGGCCGAACACCCAGATCCTGCTGACGCCGCAGACGGCGGGCTCAGGCTTCGTGGAGCAGCGCCAAGCCCGGTGGTGCTGCAGGGCGTCCTGGCCAGGGGACTGCCCGGCTCCCGTCTCAGACAGCACCCGGAAAGCCTGCAGGGATGAGCAGAGGCATCAAACGGCTCCTTGTCGAGGGGACGCGGAGCAGCGGGCCTTCCCGTGCTCCCAGCCTTGCCCTCCGCTCTCTCACACGGCAGAGCACCACATAAACCAGCACCCAACCCACACGGAAGCTCGCTGCAGTTACCAGCCGTGCAAACTCAACTAACTCCTGCTGGCAACATCTCACCCTGACAAAAGCGTGAGCTCTTCCTTAATTTCTGTTTTGTTGTTGGGGTTTTGGGTGGGTTTTTTGTTTGTTTGCTTTTTGTTTTCTGTTTGCTTCATGCCGCTCCCGTGCTAAGCCAGGATTTCCTGCACACAGGCTTACGCAAACATCCCCAGTTATCAGCCTGCGATTTCACCCCCTCCCCATACAATTAAGAACGCGTACCTGCTTGATTGACTCAGCCACTAAGCACCCAACGATCATCTTCTCGTTGGACACAAACAAGTATATTTTAGTCTTGGCTGGGCAGCTCAAGGAAACTTGCTTAAACCCCAGTTCATTATCTACAATTTCTCGCACGTCGTCTGCCTAAGAAAACAAAACCGGAGAGAGGCACGTTAGGAACTAACACGCACATCTTTTGGCATGAAACCCGTCGGAAAGGGGAGTCGTTCCCCCAAAGAAGCCTGCGCTTACACACGATCAGGCTCTAACTGTGTAGAGAACGTTAAAGAACAGGCTCTCACTGGTGACTTCACCCGTCCACACCTCTCGCAGAGCACACCTGCCTCTCGCCCCAGTCTTTGGGACGGAAAGGATCGGTCAAGAACAGGAGCTCCGGCGCAGGGAGAGGGGTTAGGAAGTGTCAGCGTGGGTGTCCACAGCAACCCGGACTGCTCAAGTCCAAGCTGCCACAACCCTGCTCTCCTGTTCACCCCGCGCACTGGCAAGCGATGCACGATCGCATGCTGAGGTAGTTTGGGGAGCTGAGCCAGCAGAAAGCTAATCTACATCACAACCCCCAAAATAAACAAACACATACCTTCTTGACGGCGTACTTTGGGTCACTTGGAAGTATCAATACAATTCTCCCATCCCAGAACTCGGCCACAACCCGTTCTTTCTTCCAACCCTGCCATGGAGGTAGGGGGGGGAAAAAAACCCAAACAAACAAGTTAGTGGCCTAGCAAGAGAGAGGAAGTGATTCAGGGAAGACTCTGGCAGATGAAGCTGTAATCTGAACCCTTTCAGCTTTCAGGAATAAAGTCAAGTCACATTCATCAAACTGACGAAGGCAGACGGTTGCTGGAACTGCCTAACCTGCCCTTTAGCCTCCCCTCTCGATCACAAACCGTTTGCCTGCAGCTGTCTTGACTTTGTACCCGGGTACCGCACACCGCTTCCCCTCCGTCTTCTTCAGCTGAGCTGCGGAGCACAGCCATCGCCTTACCACGTATCGGAGTCCCTCGAGGAACCTCTCGTGGTGCTGGATGTGCTGGGCTTCATCCTCCGNCCTAAGTTCCTTCTAAACACTTTTTGCTGCAATCATCGTTTTCCCCCGCAAGGCTGGACCCCAGCTGGGATCCCAGCTCCCCGCTGCCTTACCTGACCACGTCCACCATGCGACGGGCGATGCCCTTCCTGCGCCTCAGGCCGAACACCCAGATCCTGCTGACGCCGCAGACGGCGGGCTCAGGCTTCGTGGAGCAGCGCCAAGCCCGGTGGTGCTGCAGGGCGTCCTGGCCAGGGGACTGCCCGGCTCCCGTCTCAGACAGCACCCGGAAAGCCTGCAGGGATGAGCAGAGGCATCAAACGGCTCCTTGTCGAGGGGACGCGGAGCAGCGGGCCTTCCCGTGCTCCCAGCCTTGCCCTCCGCTCTCTCACACGGCAGAGCACCACATAAACCAGCACCCAACCCACACGGAAGCTCGCTGCAGTTACCAGCCGTGCAAACTCAACTAACTCCTGCTGGCAACATCTCACCCTGACAAAAGCGTGAGCTCTTCCTTAATTTCTGTTTTGTTGTTGGGGTTTTGGGTGGGTTTTTTGTTTGTTTGCTTTTTGTTTTCTGTTTGCTTCATGCCGCTCCCGTGCTAAGCCAGGATTTCCTGCACACAGGCTTACGCAAACATCCCCAGTTATCAGCCTGCGATTTCACCCCCTCCCCATACAATTAAGAACGCGTACCTGCTTGATTGACTCAGCCACTAAGCACCCAACGATCATCTTCTCGTTGGACACAAACAAGTATATTTTAGTCTTGGCTGGGCAGCTCAAGGAAACTTGCTTAAACCCCAGTTCATTATCTACAATTTCTCGCACGTCGTCTGCCTAAGAAAACAAAACCGGAGAGAGGCACGTTAGGAACTAACACGCACATCTTTTGGCATGAAACCCGTCGGAAAGGGGAGTCGTTCCCCCAAAGAAGCCTGCGCTTACACACGATCAGGCTCTAACTGTGTAGAGAACGTTAAAGAACAGGCTCTCACTGGTGACTTCACCCGTCCACACCTCTCGCAGAGCACACCTGCCTCTCGCCCCAGTCTTTGGGACGGAAAGGATCGGTCAAGAACAGGAGCTCCGGCGCAGGGAGAGGGGTTAGGAAGTGTCAGCGTGGGTGTCCACAGCAACCCGGACTGCTCAAGTCCAAGCTGCCACAACCCCGCTCTCCTGTTCACCCCGCGCACTGGCAAGCGATGCACGATCGCATGCTGAGGTAGTTTGGGGAGCTGAGCCAGCAGAAAGCTAATCTACATCACAACCCCCAAAATAAACAAACACATACCTTCTTGACGGCGTACTTTGGGTCACTTGGAAGTATCAATACAATTCTCCCATCCCAGAACTCGGCCACAACCCGTTCTTTCTTCCAACCCTGCCATGGAGGTAGGGGGGGGAAAAAAACCCAAACAAACAAGTTAGTGGCCTAGCAAGAGAGAGGAAGTGATTCAGGGAAGACTCTGGCAGATGAAGCTGTAATCTGAACCCTTTCAGCTTTCAGGAATAAAGTCAAGTCACATTCATCAAACTGACGAAGGCAGACGGTTGCTGGAACTGCCTAACCTGCCCTTTAGCCTCCCCTCTCGATCACAAACCGTTTGCCTGCAGCTGTCTTGACTTTGTACCCGGGTACCGCACACCGCTTCCCCTCCGTCTTCTTCAGCTGAGCTGCGGAGCACAGCCATCGCCTTACCACGTATCGGAGTCCCTCGAGGAACCTCTCGTGGTGCTGGATGTGCTGGGCTTCATCCTCCGGGCTAGCGGCCGTGTAGATCATGCCGCACGACTTGCAAACTATGGCACCAAAATGCTTCTGACCGGCATCCTAGTGAGAAACAGAGGCAGCTAAGAGCTCCCAAGCTGTTCAAAACCACGTTCAGTTTAAGGAATGAGGTTGAGAATTGGTTCTAGTAACAATCATCAGAGAGTCAAGTATTTGTTTTCACGTGAATTTGTGAAGAGGAGGACACGCTTTTGCTTGTTTGGCACTACCATTACGTTATCCANCCTGCCTCTCGCCCCAGTCTTTGGGACGGAAAGGATCGGTCAAGAACAGGAGCTCCGGCGCAGGGAGAGGGGTTAGGAAGTGTCAGCGTGGGTGTCCACAGCAACCCGGACTGCTCAAGTCCAAGCTGCCACAACCCTGCTCTCCTGTTCACCCCGCGCACTGGCAAGCGATGCACGATCGCATGCTGAGGTAGTTTGGGGAGCTGAGCCAGCAGAAAGCTAATCTACATCACAACCCCCAAAATAAACAAACACATACCTTCTTGACGGCGTACTTTGGGTCACTTGGAAGTATCAATACAATTCTCCCATCCCAGAACTCGGCCACAACCCGTTCTTTCTTCCAACCCTGCCATGGAGGTAGGGGGGGGAAAAAAACCCAAACAAACAAGTTAGTGGCCTAGCAAGAGAGAGGAAGTGATTCAGGGAAGACTCTGGCAGATGAAGCTGTAATCTGAACCCTTTCAGCTTTCAGGAATAAAGTCAAGTCACATTCATCAAACTGACGAAGGCAGACGGTTGCTGGAACTGCCTAACCTGCCCTTTAGCCTCCCCTCTCGATCACAAACCGTTTGCCTGCAGCTGTCTTGACTTTGTACCCGGGTACCGCACACCGCTTCCCCTCCGTCTTCTTCAGCTGAGCTGCGGAGCACAGCCATCGCCTTACCACGTATCGGAGTCCCTCGAGGAACCTCTCGTGGTGCTGGATGTGCTGGGCTTCATCCTCCGGGCTAGCGGCCGTGTAGATCATGCCGCACGACTTGCAAACTATGGCACCAAAATGCTTCTGACCGGCATCCTAGTGAGAAACAGAGGCAGCTAAGAGCTCCCAAGCTGTTCAAAACCACGTTCAGTTTAAGGAATGAGGTTGAGAATTGGTTCTAGTAACAATCATCAGAGAGTCAAGTATTTGTTTTCACGTGAATTTGTGAAGAGGAGGACACGCTTTTGCTTGTTTGGCACTACCATTACGTTATCCAGGGAATACGGGACACGCTGCTGCTTTCCTCTCAGCGCAGGCGCTCGTCTGGGTTTCTCCCTTCCACAGAGACCGGTTTTCAAAACACTCAAAAATTTGTACCTGTGAGGTCTCAAATTTGACAGAAATCATCCAGACGACTCAAAAGGCGCTAGAAAGGGCAGATCGGCAGACACGAGTGATCACATAAGCCCTGTTCCCTCAGGAAACAGGCTTGAAAACATCTGCGTGTCACCAAGTGAGAACAAATGGTTTACTAAAAAAATTACTCATCGCCGAGGGCGTGTTTTCTGGAAACCCACACGCTTGATGGCTACATGACACACGAGCCTCAGTAATGGCTTTTGGCCTCCTCCTGCTCTGAGATCAGCGCTCCACTCCGAAGGGCAAAGGCAGGAAGGCAGACACGGAGCTACCGTAGAGGCACCGGCTTGTGAACAGAGCAAGCTCCGTTCCGGCTCAGCTCTCGGTCACATTCCTGCTCCCGTGCTGCCCCGGTGGACGGTTGCCGCTGTGGTTACAGTGCTGTGCTGACTTGGCTTGCACAGAGGGCCGGGAAGCCGTGGGAAAGGAAAATTATCCAGTCAAATTCACTCCGATAGCATCCATACAGGCTTGGCTCAGTTTCCTTTTGGGTTTGGGTTGGTTTTTTTTTTTCTTAACATTACGTTCCGTAAACGTCCTTTGAATTCTAAACCGTAATAAAACGTTAATCCCAGGGAAACCATAACAATGTATTTCCCAGCTACCACCCCGTCCTAGTCTAGTGCTAAACTCGTTAATCGCTGCCCTGTTATGGTCGTCACAGTGTGGTTGGTTCAAGGTTTACACAGAAGGAAATCTACTTATCGGTTAGCCTCAAGACATATTTCTTGTTTCCTCACCACCAAGCCACCCCCAGGACCCAGCAGGCCCCAAGGGGAACCTTACAATGATCATCTGATCTCTGGAGCGCTCACAGAGCTCTTTCGCCTTCTTGCTTTTCTGCGAGGTGTGAGACGGTTTTGCAGGTGGGGTGGAGCCAAACGGAGAGGTCAGAGCATCCAGCGCAGCCTGCGGCCTGAAACCATTTGAGAGGGATGAAAATCAGTCACTGCAGACAAAGGTTAACGTCACGTCTCAGGTACCAGGGCAGGGTAGCGACTCTTTTGCAGAACACCCCAAACTAAGCCACGTACAGCAAAGCTTCTTGGCAGCTGTCATGCCAGCTCCTCTGGGGAAGGGAGGGAAGGAGGGGGGCTCTAGGAGGAGCCACAACTACATCAGAAGTTAAACAACTCTTGGTTAAGCACCTCTCTCACTTCCACAGCCAGCCCGTTCCCAGGGTACTGGAAATTCAGCAGCTCCTTGAACAAAGGGATACACAACAAACTGCAAAGCAGAGGGCCACGTCCGTGAAGTACGGAGACTGTGGGTCAAGAAACAGGTGCCCAAGTCCAGCAGCTCCCCCCTCAAACCGCTGCTTACGTGCATCCAGATATCCAAAACGCTCCCGCGCAGCCTCAGACTTTCACGGCAGCAAGCTGCTCAGCTCGGGCAATCTCGCTCCTGAGTCTAACAGGGATCCAAAAAACCCAAAGTCTCCCCTAACCAGTCCCCCAGGCATGCTCCTAACTTGTTTAATGTGTGCAGAAAATTACAGCTGTGACCACGCACCTAAAACACGTCTAGGTTGAGGAGTCCTGCGGGTCTGTGAAGTCCCCGGCAGATCGAAGGGCTCAGGGACACGGGCACAGAGAGATGTGGATACCCGGGAACGTCAGCCCAGCTGGTAGGGGGAGCATGTGCCTCGCAGCGTGACAACGCTGCAACCTGCAGCACCACAGCTTGGTCCCAGCAGCTCAAGGGGATCTGTGCTGCACTTCTGGACAGCGTGATACGAGGCAAGGATAAGGGTCCGACCCCGCCAGGCTCAGCAGGGGAAGCAGCACCATCTGAAAGCATCTTACAAAGCTTCAAGCATTCCCGTTTTGCGAGGAAAGCCGACTAGGAAGTGCACAGCACATCAGCACCACTCTCCCCTCAAGGGGAAAAAGAAAAAAAAAAAGGAAAAATTTAACTCTGATAACCTACAAAGCATTTCCTCTAGGTTTTGATCAAGGTGTACGAGAACTCGTGAGAAGGTTTTGGCCGAGACCCGCCATAGCTTGGTCTCAAGCCCGCGCTCCGTCTACCCCTGGGGTCCTAAGACCGGTGGTGCTTCACCACAAGTCCCAGCCCCTCACGCCAACACCACCCTTAGGCCAGGGCATCGGCATGGGGCTAAGCTCTCCTGGGCCATCTAGGAGGGACAGCTTCCCAAAGAGGGGAGCAGGCCGAAGCAAGGCCGAGAGGAATTTTTCATATTCAGATCCAGACGTGGAGCCTTTATGTGAATTTTTAAGTTTACGACGTGGGCTTCAGCTATACGGAAGCACATTGTTGGGGTGTTACTAATCGCCCAGGTTTTCTAACCAACGTTTACGCTTCCGTATCTAAGGTGGCATTTCTTAAGCGACCTTCAAGTGGGAAATCCTAACTATTGCGCAGTGAACCTTAACGTGGAACTCATTTCGAGACACACCAAACAATTTTACAGATTTGGATACCGTGGAGAATTTCCAAAGCAGAAACATCACGCAGGAAAAGCTCGTGCTCATCAGCTTCCCAAGAGACAACAGCAAATCCAAGACTGATTTTCAGTTAATCACAAACACCAGGATTTCCACACGTTCCAGGGTTCTGCTTGCACCACGGAAGGTATTTGAAAAGCCACATGAGGAAGCAAAGCAAATATTGCAATCAGATCTCTCTTTCAACACTTCTGCAGCAGAGGACTACAGTAGCGCGACAAGTTTTGGAAGGTTTATTTTGGCTCTTTTAGGAGCAACTTTAAGTGTGCCTTTTTTTTTTTTATGTTCACAATTAAACTTGGCTCAGAATGCTTTTATTGTCAACAAAATGTATCAAGAAGTCGATTCGAAGCGGGAGAGGGATGAGTAGCTCTGGTTCTTGAGCGGGACAAGTCTTTTTCCACTAGAGGTCTACGAGTACGACAGCAAATTAATTGAGGAAAAAAACTGGTCAGAAGCACGGACAGCAGGCAGTACAATTACACCTTACACATAGAGAGTCCCAGTGCTTGCAAGTAATTTATCAAGATCAGGCTTTTTACAGAATCCAAAAGCAAGCTTCACACGCCTGTGCTTCGTTTCCATCACACCGAATAGCAAACATCACCCCGTAGATAGGAAATACCCACTCAGGTGAGCACGGGGAAGCAGAAGAGAAGCAGCTGCTTCCGTTAATCCTTTCCACTCACTTTTATTGCAACTTCTGTCCTGTCTTCAGCACCTTGATCAAAGCTTCTGAGCGTGCTGCTACCTAGTGCTGCCGTACTAACATTTCTCAGGTTAAAGAAGTGCAACGCAAACCACATCTGACCAGTGCAGTTAGCGCTCTCTGCACTTCAGGCAATTTCTGTACAGCAAACCGATACTTCCCCGAGGGCCAACAGCGAGGATATTGGGCAGTGTTATCCACGGCACTGTAATATTTACAAAAGCATATCATGGGAAGAGTTACTATGGAAAAGGAATGAACCTGATGGCAGAGAGAGATCAGTGTGACGCTGAATTTAAAGAGCACGGGTATTCTGCACCGCCAGCACAAGGCAGGTAAACAAGCCTTCTGAAATCTTGAGCTCCGTACTACTTAAAGCCAGTGCCTTCCCCAAAAAGTGAATCATTTCAACAGGTTAAAACTTAATACTACAGGCTCAACTGGTAAAGGATGTCAAGTGTTAACAGAGAAGCTGCCAGATCCTGCAAGAGGCATAGGCTGGCCTGAGCAGAGTCACTGACCTTTCCAGCATTACCCAAAAAAGAGCCGCAGCTCAAGTGGCCCAGCTAAACAGAGGCGAATTTTCAGATGCCATAGCCGACGTGCACAAACTCAGCTCAAAAGGCTGCTTGCAATGCAGAATTGCTTCTAAATGTGGGAAGAACGCCCACGCCAGAGCCGTTGCTGCCACACCAGCTGCTGATGTAGGCGCATCAGAAGTTAAACAACTCTTGGTTAAGCACCTCTCTCACTTCCACAGCCAGCCCGTTCCCAGGGTACTGGAAATTCAGCAGCTCCTTGAACAAAGGGATACACAACAAACTGCGAAGCAGAGGGCCACGTCCGTGAAGTACGGAGACTGTGGGTCAAGAAACAGGTGCCCAAGTCCAGCAGCTCCCCCCTCAAACCACTGCTTACGTGCATCCAGATATCCAAAACGCTCCCGCGCAGCCTCAGACTTTCACGGCAGCAAGCTGCTCAGCTCCGGCAATCTCGCTCCTGAGTCTAACAGGGATCCAAAAAACCCAAAGTCTCCCCTAACCAGTCCCCCAGCCATGCTCTTAACTTGTTAATTATATTAAAATTAATACTGCAGACTTAACTGGTAAAGGATGTCAAGTGTTGACAGAGAAGGTGCCAGATCCCGCAAGAGCCACAGGCTGGCCTGAGCAGAGTCGAATTTTCACACACCGTAGCCGACAGACAAACTCAGCTCAAAAGGCTGCTTGCAAAGCAGAACTGCTTCAATCGCGGCAAGAACACCCACACCAGAGCCATTGCTGCCACACCGGCTGCTGATGCATGTGGACTGAACTCACGGGCACGCGTTATGTTCGCTGTCTACAGCTCAATGGACTAAAAGGCATCTACAGAGAGCCGCACCATCGATTAGATTCTAGCAAGGGACTGCAACGCCTCCCTCCTCGTTGTACGGCCAGCAATGCGACATTGCGCCACTGCACTTGCCAAACTGAGTAAAGACAGGCCGTTTCGACAACTCTGGTACCAACTCAAACTCCTAGTTAGCGCTGTCATGGGTCTCTGGCTGATGGGAGGCGCAGGTTCCTGATGAACGGCCAGTACAGAAAGACTGAAAGTTACTGCCTGGTATGGACACTCCAGGTACAGAGATGGAGAAGCCACAAAAGTAGTGTAAATAAATAAAAACACTCTACAGGGCTCAAACACCCCAAGGCTGTGCTTGGTGAAGAATATACTCTGGAACAGTCCGCCTTGTTCTAATGATTTTATCGCTAGCAACAGCCAAGACAAAGCAATTATTTCCTTTCTAGTTTTTTTTTTTAAAATTAATCAGCTCAATAATATATACAAATTCACAAGTAAAATGTGCTACCGACAGTAAGCAAATGTGTATGTCCTTATGCACGGGTTAGTATTCCCCTAAACCAACACAACTTTCACCTTTCATCTTCCCTTTAAAAGAAAAAAAAAAAAAAAGCCAAGCCAATAACAACCCCAGACTCCCAAACCTTACAAGGACTGGGAGACAGCTAAGCTATTGTTTTTAGAATTAGAATCATTTTTTAAAAAAATTATAATTCTGCCGATATCACACTTCTGATCACTCTTGGAGAGGGTTAGCAAAGATTAACGTACCTTTTCTTGCTGGTGGAGGATGCACTGAATATGGGGTAGACGACAGCATTTGAAGGAGATGCTGGAAAAGACGAGCGAAGTTACTGTGGTTTAGAGTACTTTTTAGTTGCACAACCGCTGATACACGGAAACAGAACTTCAAACACCAAAGAGACTTCAAAATGACACGCAACAGTGAAACTGAACTTTATAGCCAAGAGCTCATAAGACTCCCGGGAAGCTGCTGATGCTGCAGGGTATCAAAGTCATGTTCGTGAGTGGTGCCCAGCCGTAATTCCCTTCAATGCACTTAAGTGACATTGATCGGGCTACCTGGTACTTTCCCCTCTCGTGCTGGAATTACAAAGCAGAAACTTCTGCTGCACTAATCTAGTGTTTCCTCAGCTATTAATTAAGCGTGTTAATCAAGCAGAGGTTTCTCCAGTTTCTATTACTCTGGCCGAGGCAGCCTGAACCTACAGCCGCTTCATCCTAGGAACGCTGGGAAACGACGGGCTCAGCATGGGGTCACAGCACACACGCTGCAAGTTCTAGGATAGTTTAGCAAACGGCAAGTAAAACCAAGCAAATTATTAGCTAGGAATGTATTTTCGCTCAAATGTAAAAAAGTTTAGGTGCTAGACTGCGTTATGCTCTCATATTTTGACTGCATTCACAGAGACTTCTTAGGAATTACAGCAACATAGTAAAGGCCATAAGCGGAAAAGCGGCC
Source organism: Steatornis caripensis (assembly GCA_013398225.1). Classification (NCBI taxonomy): domain Eukaryota; kingdom Metazoa; phylum Chordata; class Aves; order Caprimulgiformes; family Steatornithidae; genus Steatornis; species Steatornis caripensis. The sequence continues at coordinate 29,359 of VZSC01002600.1, forward strand.
CTAAAAACATACCACGAAGATGAACCCATTGTTTCTAGGAGACAGGACACGATAAAAAAGTCCCTTGTTAATCTCAGTAGTGGAAAAGATCGCGAGGAGTCACAAAGACGACACTAACGAACAATAAAAAGCCTACGGCTTCCTAGAAACGCAGGATCTTTGAGGGCCAAGGCACTTCTCAGGAAAGGCCCCAGCAGGCAAATAATGTCAGGCAATCTTTGGGAACGTGATGGCAACAGCTTTATAAACAGGTGGAAAACACGGTAACAGAAGTCTCCTACCCACAGCTGGAGATAGCAGAAAGAAAAGCAGCTGGCAGCGGAGAGCGTGCCACTGCTCGGAACAAGTGGAGGAGGCACAGGGAAGCGGCGACCTTCAATAAAACAAACTTCAGTACGTTCCAAAAGCAGATAAGTAAGTTCCCATGTGAAGCAAGACTAAAGGGGGGGGGGAAGCTCAGGAGCAGGGGTGATGTCTTCAAGAAACAGATTAAGACCAGATGTGCCAGGAAGTAGCAGAGTAAGAGACAAACACGGCTAAAACATGACTTTTTCTCTCAGTGGAAACTCAAGGAATCACAATGGGAATAGAATCCAGGGGGAAAGCAGAGCAGCAACACGAAGGAGCGCAAGCAGAAATGCCAGATTGCAAAATGAGCTCTGCCTGCGAAGGCCACGGTACTGGTAACGGCAAGGGGAAAACCCACAAGTTTCTGCTACCAAAAGAGGAGGAAACACGAAAACCAGATGACAAAGGATGGCAAAATACTTAGTGCCTTTTTATTTTGGTCATCGATAAAAGAATTAGTTGCAATGAGATCGTTAGCACAATTAAGACACAAGGAGATAGGAACTTCCACAGCTGGGGAAGGAGGTGGAGAGAACGCCCAGACAAATTAGATCTTTTCAGACTAGTGAGGGCTGAATTAACTCAGGGCTGCTGAGGCTAGAATAGCGACCACTGCCTATTTTTAAAAGGGAAAAACAGAGAAACCAGGCAATTAGGATAAAATATCATGACCTCAACTTCTGCAAACATACTGGCACATGTTAGTGCATACTTGGAAGATGAGACAGCAGGTAGAGGCCAAGACATTATTTAGCTTTAATAAAATAGTATGTAAGCAACCTATTTTCTTTTTATTAACACTTGTTATTCCCAAGAGGAGAAATAAACATCTTATATATAACTTCTGCAAACTCCCTTGCGTCGGTAGGGAAATACGGACTCTGTAAACCAACCATAAGAAAAGAGGTGAAAAGGGGGAAAAAAAATCATATTCAAATAATTATTGCTAATAATTCACTGCTGAAACAAAAAGTATAGAGTGGCATTTCCTTGGTGGCCATCGAGAGTAAAGAATAATATATGCTTCTAACTTTGTGGATGGCCTTTAAGAATTTAATTTAAAAAAGCATTCTTGCATTGCAAATGGGCAGAAACAAATAGATCGAAATAAGGATAAGGGGAACCACTAGACTTAACAAGAAGCCAAGAGATAGGGATCAACCCTCTGGGCAGCAGCTGCCTGTGAAACACTTGGGTTACTGTCCACCCCGAACCAAAGCCATCGCACAAACACAGAGTTTCCTGTGGAAATGTATGCGTTTGCTGCCTGTGAAACCTATGAATTACTCCCTTCCTGCTAATTAGTGCTGGTAAGGCTCACACCGAGATCTGTTTGGCAACACCGCACCAGGAAAGGTATGGTTGAGCTGGGAGAAAACAAATAAATGAAAAAGTCAGATGCCTTAAAAATCAAGATTTAAAAAGGAAAGCTGAAAAAAATCAGGGTAACAGTCCAGGAAAAATGTAATAATAGGCTTCAAATAGAGTAGTTTCCTCAGTCTTACTGGGAACGGGCTATGTAGTAAAGCAAAGAGGAAAGATAGGTTAGGCATCAGGATAAAAACTAGTTTACACACTGCTGAACACTAAACAAGATTTGTTACACGTAGACTTTAGGAATGAGTCAATTATCCCATACTGATAATTGTTATATGCGAGACCCAGGAAGAAGTTAACTCTTCTATGGACAGCAACTGAACAAAGCATGAAGGCCTGTGAAGATAAGGGGAAATACCAGAATGGAACAGCTCTGAACGGAGATAAGGGGTAGTCTGAGCATAATCAGGAGCATCCTGGAACATTGGAGATCCTCAGCGGGGGTTGTCAACAAAGGAGCAGCCAAACCAGCTCTAATTAGGTGGAAAAAACCAACAAGGTCAACAAGCGGACAGCTTGAATTTAAGAATAAGGACCACCAAGGACCACCGAGAGGATCCCCAGAATGAAACAGCGCATGCTCCAAGGGGAGAGAGATACGCTAACGATTTCGGGAAAATAATTGTAATGTTGATGACTTTTCTAGGAAAACTAATGAATGTGTCTGTTTAAGTCTGATAAATACCTCACTGGCGTGGCCTGCGGCATGCACGCTTGGCGATATCTCCTATTAATCCAGCACTGTAGTAAAGAATGCCTGCTTTCTAAATGTCAGATTGGGGTTAGAAAGTTTTTGGACTGGTTTTCGGTAACAGATTCGCCAGGGAGACAGCAGAATCTCCATCGTTGCTGCCAAGCTTATTTAAACACTAAATTATAGGACAACACAATTCAGTAGAGTTGATCCTGCTGGGGAAAAGTGGGTAACCTAAGAGATTTTCCAAGTCTCTTCTGGCTCATTTTCCTACAGCAACAAAAGTCAGAGACCAAGATACGCATGATCCAACTTACCTCGCTTATTCACCTTACGCGGAGATTGGCTCGAAGGAACAATGCCATCATCCGACTCACAGGCTGCAGAAGAACTGATTTCATCAACATCCTGTAAATTAAGACAATTTTTTTAGGGCAAAAAGAAGACTTGCCAGTCGACGAAGCTCTCAGACAGCAGCTACGGAATCACATACGGTCCCAGTGACCTTCACAACGAGCATTAATTGACGTTATGAAGGGCTACCAACCCCGGTATTTTCCAGTAACGAAACACAGCCTTAGCAGACATTATTAAAATTCCACCTGAATGCTAAATTTGAAAACGTTGCTGAAAACGTTGCAACCCTACACTGAGGAAAAATTGATTTCCTGCAGGTTACTCGGGCCTTGAGGTGTGACCTCAGCATTCCTCACCTACCTCCCTTCCCCTACGGTAAGGCCAAGTTGTTGACAGACAATAATCACCATTCTCAACACCTTAACGCGTGCTTACGCCCCTGCTTTTGTTTTATTACAGGATGGGGGCGAGGCGGTGGGGGAGTTCTTTCATTTTTAAGTCGATCTTAACTGCAGAGGTTTGTATTGTTTCTTCACCTTCGCCTTTCTGGGAGTCTGCTTCATTCTCTGCCTACTGTGCAACTTCATGGCTTTCGGGAGCCTCTCCCAAACGTTCTATAGAAATGAAGAGTTTGCCACACTGGTTCTTTGCCTCAGACTCTGCTCGTTTTGTCCCCGATGCTGTATTATTTCCCATCTCATCAGGAACCCCAGGCAGCCATCAGGTAAAGCAGCCGGCTCCAGCAGAATCTGAGGCCAGACAAGGCCCAGCCTCGGCCTGTATTCAGTTTGCAGTAACAAAGTCCCCAAGTTCCCTTCTCAAACACTCCATGCTTCTGGTTAACCTCTGAGAAACAGTTTGCCAACACAAAAAAAAAACTGCCGTCCCAGCAGAATCAAATGCTTTCAAGTTGGTTTCTGTGTTGGTTTTTTTTTTCTTTACTGCACGTGCAAGGTTGGACTGCACAAGCTAACATTTGTGTTTTATTAACGCTGCACAGTAAAAACATATTGACAATCAAGTCAGGAATGTGAGCGAGATCCTAAAACAGTGCAGGTGAACAAAGGAGGCAATAAACTGTCCTTTACTGAACCCACACAGGAATATAAAACACATTAGCCCTGTAAAAACAGCTTCGCATCCTGTTCACGGCTTCCTTTCAATGCCCGGTATAAAATACCACCGTAGGATTCCACTGGCTTTTCCTACGTTTCAGATGCCAGAATTTTGCAACAGCAAAATACGACATTAAGCATAATGAAAGAGCTTGCAAACCTGTTCCGAGTTTGTATTTTACTGCTTGTGCTTGTTCCATCGCCGCCCCTACCTTTCACACCCAAGCCCTGCGTTAGAAAGCAAAACCCGCGTCCCAAGCTGAGCAATTCTCTGGCAAATCTCACCAAATTAAAAGCGAGGTCTGGCAGGCATTGACAGGTTGGTGATAAGTGAGACTCCTTGCAGAGTCTAACTGTTTCACCACTGCTGAATGTATTTGCAGAAGAATCAAATGCACGTTTAAAAAAAACCCCACAACCTAAACCACCACTTTTCTATCAGCAGGAGTATTCGCTGCTAAGGTAGCTTACACCTCTACAGTGCTATACGAGGTTACAGCTGTTCAAACACAGACCAGCTCAGAAAACTCATTGTCGGTTTGTTAAAGCTGGGCTTAGCCTCACTTTCTTGGAGAAGGGAGCTGCAGAACTAGCACCCACAGTTCCTGCTGAGAAAATAATCGCTAAAAACACCATCCCAGACCAGACCAAAGCCTGCTAGTGCCACTTGAATTACAGCACAGGCTGTACCAGGCAAGCAACATCTTGTGACCCAGGAGAAATCTCTAAATAAAGACATTCTAGAAACAATTTTGCTTTCTCTGTCCAATTATTTTGCTGGCTGAGAAGCGCACAGCTGGGGGAAAAACAAAATAGGCTTCAAGGAGCACAGCAGCGGAGCTCAGGGGAAGCACCTCCTTCCTCCCGCTTTGAGCAGGTAACGTTTGCAGCCAAGAGTTTTCTCGGGAGAACGCCCAGAACGCAGGCTCGTGACCTGCCACGAAACTCAGCAAGGTCAGACTTGGCATTTGTTGCATTTATTAAAACAGAAGAGGAGGTTAGGAAAAAAAAACCCCACATGTAAAACCTTCCTTTTCAGCTTTGCCCTTTATCACACGCACAAAAAAAAGAAAGATACAGATTGTCTTTTGGAAAAACATCACGCAGAAAGCTTTCCTTTTGGCCACCATAAACGGAGTATTTCACTGCAACAGGGCTAGCGACAGACAGGGACGCTGACGAGAACTTCCTGGAGTTTTCCCAGAGTTTAATGCCATTGTAAGGCAGGAATACATCTGGGAAAGTTTTCCTGGGCAAAATCCACTAATATATCTAAATAAACACCCTATGTCCGAATAACTGGAGCATACGTTACTTCCAGCTTGCTCGACAAGCTCTGTGCGTGTCACCCGAAGGCCCCTGCGGGTCCTGCTGACACCTCTACTTACCACTTTCTCAGCATCACTGTCTCCCGCGGCTGCAGGCTCGGAAGGACAAAAGGGACCAGAGGCACTTCCGCTTTTCCTCGGAGAGGTTTTTCCTTCGCACGCCAAATCTCCCTCTTCATTTGCACAGCTTGAAAGGTCCCCCCTGTTTTCATTTCCCTTCTTCTGAGGCACAGAAATACTTCTCAGCACACCGCCCGCCTCAAGAGTTTTGTTTCTATCAGCAGAATTAGAGTTTGCAGTTGTCGGTGGTCTGGGCTGATCATTTGCCGGCAGAGATTTGGGGAGATCCTGGAGAGATTTAGTGTCTACGATTGTTTTTTTAGAGTGAGATTTCTTCCTGGCAGAAAAGAACGCTGCTCCCAACTGGAGTTTCAGGGCCGGTTTCACTGTCATGCTTAGGACTCTGAAGGGCGAATCCATCTTCTTTTTAATTAGGCAACTCACGTTCTCTTTCTCCACACTGGGTTTTCCCGCTGGTATCTCTCTCTTTGCCTTCTTAAGCGTTTTGGGGACAGTTTTTCCACGCTTGCAGTTGGCTGCGTGCTTGGTTGGCTTTGAGCTCATGTTCCTGCTCAAGTTCACGTTCGCCTTCTCAGTCCGGCTGGCAGCTGGGAGATTTTCCTCCCTGTTCCTCCCACCCAAAGAGTGGTTCTCATTCAGCTGTTTCCTCTCCAGAGGGGTAAGGTATCGCTTTTCCTTGCTATAAAAAGACACCACGGGCACAAGGGGCTTGTACGAGGAAGCAGGCTTTGGGGATAATTTCCTCGAGGACTCCCTCTGCGCGGCTATGGGAACACTGGATGCCTGGAGGGGTGAAATATCCAGCCTCCTCGACAGCACCGGCTTCACCGGAACAGCCTCATTTTCTTTCGTCTCGTCGCTGGAGCTCAATGACCACTTTATTTGAGAAGCAAACCAATTATTTCTCGATTTCTTGAGCGGAGACAGCCCTTCAGAAAAGCCTACCATCATTTTTTTCACAGGAGTCTCAAAGGCTGAGGACGAACTGTTAAAGATAATTACAGAGCAAAACATCACATATACTACTGAAAGCTTTTTCAATTACTGTTTTACTGAAATAACACTTAATTTTCACTCACCCTAGCTGCCTGTACTGGTATATGCCCTGGAACAAACACAAATATCAAATACCAGAATATAATCTACAAATACCAAAAAGCCTAAGACTGTCTCAACAGTCTTTTTCTTTTTTCAAACAGCAAATCTATTTTCCTGCCTGAACTTGTTAAAGCACCTGGGAACAAGTCATTATGCTTTCTGGAACGCTGCTGCCGGGATCAACGCTATTCATGACTAAGGAGAAAAAAAATAAAAATAATGTTTGATTTGTTCCAGGCCAACTCTGTGAACTCAGATTTGTGCCTCTGACAAATCTTGTGCATCACCCACCCCCACAGATTGATAAAGCTGGGAGGGGGGAGGGGGGAATCTCACGATATTTTACAGCAAATCTCACTCTGACAGCTCTTTCAGAATCTCAACCCTCACCAGTTAATCACTGATTGCTTCTGAACCTACTGCCCCAAAGGAGATCAGACATTTACATGAAGGACACCTGCAGGGTCCTGCCCCTGGGGAGGAACAGCCCCACGCACCAGCACAGGTGGGGGCTGAGCTGCTGGGGAGCAGCTCTGTGGGGAAGGACCTGGGGGTGCTGGGGACAGCAGGGTCACCGTGAGCCAGCCACGGCCCTCGGGGCCGGGAAGGCCGAGGGGGTCCTGGGGGGCACTGAGGAGAGCGT
>VZSC01002600.1:36838-52126 GCA_013398225.1 Steatornis caripensis
AGAGGGCCCTGCCAGCCCCGCCATGCTGGGGTTCTGTGACACATTCAGCCATTCCACGTTGTAACGTATTTGGCGCACAACACCGTGAGGCGTTAACTCAGCAAGTATTTACACCCCATCTCAGGAATTTGTCCTTCCAGTTCTGAAGTCAAACTTCAGTCTTGGTCTCACCCCCACTCCAGAAGTATTTTTGTGGGTGAAGTACAGGACAAGCCTGAGAAAAATCTATTCAGCTGGTAGAGCGCCAAAAGAATGAGAAACAAGCTATTGGTTTGCATTTAAAGCTCAGGTTTTTGTTCACGACTGGTGGCTTCTCCTCCACTAGACTTGGGGAGGGGGGAGGGAGGGCGGGGAAAAACAAATCTGTAATTTTTTTAGGTATGCGTAACAACGGAACTATTTTTCTATTAACACCAGGACACTATTCAGATGATGTACGCAAACCACAGTATTTCTGTATGGCATATCAAAGCTTTTCCAAATCGGAAAGGCTGAGCCTTTACCACAGAGAAATGCAAACATCAGGGGTTTTTATCTCTTGAGTTTCTGAACAATCGATTTTTAGGTTTCTGCTGGTTTTGTGACTCACTCAGGGCTAGGTCTGCGTGTGAACGTCATGTACGGAGATACGCACTTGACAGAGGTGACTGTGAAAACAGGATACCTTACTTCGATAAAAGAAAAAAATGTCCTAATGCAAAGTAACACAATGTACCAACATGGGCCTGCAAAGCATTAGCATAACGTCTTTTTTCTCATTTCTTAGTCTGTGCTGTGTTATAGACTGAAAATCATTTTTAGCATTGGTTTCCCTACATGAATCCTCTGAAGATGCTCAGTACAATATAAGAATGTTGTAAGTCACCAAAGAGTAAACAGGGGCTGATACTGTGTTTCAGAACCATCTCAATACTTTTTATACTTTACATGGCTCTCAAGGATTTTAGACATCTGTTTTATTCTATGTGCAGCAATTAAGTTGTTTTTATTAGAAAAACAAAATGTATGAAAAGTTAACGTACCCATCAGTATCAGTAGAACTACGGCTCCTTTTCCGCGGGGTAACAGCCGCCATGTCTTCAGCAGAGTACCTACAAGAACACATTTTTAATAGCTTGAAATACATTTCCAGTGAAAAAAAAGCTAAACAAAAAAAGAAACTGTAATAAAGAAGGAAGGGGAGGTGGGGGACTGGGAAGAAGATACTGAGTGGCAGCAGTTCAGGCATGAAAGAGACTAGAAGAACATCAGGCTGTGTTTCAGTTGAGGGTAAATGGTAAAACAAGGGCACACAGAAGAGATCTTCTGGGTCAAGTTCAATTCTGTCCCCATGGGCAAATGCATCCTGAAGTCCTTTTCTAAAAGGGTCACATAATTCAGAAATGCTTTTTACTTTTTGTCTCTCACAATCATCTCGCAAAGCTCATTCCAGACCTCACTAACGCGCTTCCTAGAAACCTACTTGCTCCTGCCTATATTTGTGGCCAGTTTATTCCCGTGAGGATTTCATGTTGGCAATTACCTTCCAGCCGAAACAGCTCTTTACCTAACAGACTTTTAGAGTTTCTCTCTCACCTTCCATCTTGCCAAACACCATAAACCATGTGTTTTTAGCCTTCATTAACACAGTTGCCATTTAAACCCATTTAACACTCAACGCTGTTTGTTCCATCGCTTCAAGTTCGAGGTCATTATCCTACAATATTTACTTTTCTGGGAGGTGGCGTTTCACAACTGAAACCCCAGAATAAACAAATACCCTGTATCCAAGAGGCCTAATAATATTCATAAACTGCTAGAAATAAGTATTTATTCAGTTTTCTGCCAGTAGAGGGAAGATCCTTCTAAGCTGCCTGCGTTAATGCGGTGCTGTTTTGGGGAAGCGGTGACAGCCCAGGCACGACAAGCTGATGTCAAGCCCAGGGACACAGAGGACACAAGCAGAGGAGCAGCCAGGAGCTGCACAGCTGCAGCAGGCGTTGTGCAACCTCAGCACAGAGCAGCGCTGGCGGAGGGGAACCTCAGGAGAGGGCAGGCAACGCCTTAGAAGCGCAGGGCAACACTGACGAGCCTGCAGGTACCTGGGAAAGGAGATATCAGGTGCAGATGAAAGGGAGAAGGTAGGGCAACGACGTGCTGTTGGCAAGGCGCATGCGCAGGAGGAGCAATCCTTAGAACTTGCACTGTGGAGGAGCCCGTAGGCAGCTCCCTAGCACAGCAGCCCTCCACCGCCGGCCCCAGCCACCCGCACCCCTTCCCAAAAACGTTCGTAGACCCAAAAACGTTTGTAGTCCAGTTCCCAGCCAGCCCCTCACCCCAGAAGCCTCGCACCTCACTACTGCGCCAGACCTTCATCCCAGCACCCCACGGACTCCCTGCACCCTCCTGGGGCCCCAGCCCCTCACCTCAGCACCCCCCAGGGCCTCACCAAAGCACCCCCCCACCCCCTGGAAGCCCCCTGCCCGCATCTGACCCGGCCTCAGGGCCCGGCCTCACGCTGCTCCCCAGCCCTGCACCTGTACGTGGGGCTTGGCGTACCTCAGCACCGCGCCAACGCCCACAGCCCTCACATCCTCCACGACGCCGAGCCAGGGCCTAGGCCAGGGCCTAGGCCTGGGCCCAGCGACCCCCCCCTGCTCCCCCCCAGCCCACACAGGCGCCTCAGAACCGCACCGGGCCCTCACCCCGCACCCACAGCCCTACCTCCGCAGGCCCCGCGCCTCGATACGGCGCCAAACGCTCGCCACCCTAGCTGCCTGTACTGGTATATGCCCTGGAACAAACACAAATATCAAATACCAGAATATAATCTACAAATACCAAAAAGCCTAAGACTGTCTCAACAGTCTTTTTCTTTTTTCAAACAGCAAATCTATTTTCCTGCCTGAACTTGTTAAAGCACCTGGGAACAAGTCATTATGCTTTCTGGAACGCTGCTGCCGGGATCAACGCTATTCATGACTAAGGAGAAAAAAAATAAAAATAATGTTTGATTTGTTCCAGGCCAACTCTGTGAACTCAGATTTGTGCCTCTGACAAATCTTGTGCATCACCCACCCCCACAGATTGATAAAGCTGGGAGGGGGGAGGGGGGAATCTCACGATATTTTACAGCAAATCTCACTCTGACAGCTCTTTCAGAATCTCAACCCTCACCAGTTAATCACTGATTGCTTCTGAACCTACTGCCCCAAAGGAGATCAGACATTTACATGAAGGACACCTGCAGGGTCCTGCCCCTGGGGAGGAACAGCCCCACGCACCAGCACAGGTGGGGGCTGAGCTGCTGGGGAGCAGCTCTGTGGGGAAGGACCTGGGGGTGCTGGGGACAGCAGGGTCACCGTGAGCCAGCCACGGCCCTCGGGGCCGGGAAGGCCGAGGGGGTCCTGGGGGGCACTGAGGAGAGCGTNGGTTTAAGGCTGGCCTGGCTGTAAAACGGGCGGCAGGCGCTTTGTTAAGCGGCCCCTGAGACCGAGAAGTTCAGCATTCCCGTTCGGAGAGAGATCAGCGTTCTTTATTGCAGTGGCGGAGGCGCGGAGCATCAGCTCCGCCTGAAGCGCTTGCCAAGTGCCTCGCAGGTTCAGTGTCAGCACAGTCAAAGCATACACATTCGTGCGCTTTCACTTACGTAGTCGTTACTTTTCCAAGAACTTAATTACGTATGCTAATAGGCGATACACGCGTGCAGTTGCTCTCCGGGTGGTCTTCAGGGGTCCTCTGGTGATCTTTGGTAGTCTTCCTCACAGTGTCCTTTAGTTGAAGTTTGTCCTGGTTTGACCCAAGGCGGTATTCCATCCTATGCACACCATGCTCAGCATAAAGCTGAAGGATGACAAGGGTCACTCCCTCTGCTTCTGTGGCCAGGGGCCTGAGGGCACTGATGGGCTCCAAGGGCCCTCAGCAGCCTCACCTGGTGCTTCCACCCACACCATGGCCTAGGAGCCTTTTTCAGCCCAGCATGGGGCTGTCAGGGAGGGCCTGGTGATGTGGCAGCATGCTGCTCTGCAGCTCTGCCCAGCTCCTTGCTCAAGTGTTGGAGGAGGACTCTGCCCAATTCTTCTGCCTTCGATCCTGATCCGTGCATTCCTGAATCCAGCTCCTGCCGAGCACAGCCCAGGACTTTCCTGGGGCATTCGCTGCAGTGTCCAGGTGACATATTCGTCATTGGGGAGGGGGGAGCTCGATAGAGGTTTTGTATGTATTTGTATATATTTCATTATTATTCTATTACTATTATTATTGTAGTTAGATTAAAGCTATTTTAACTTTTCCAACCTGTAAGTCTCTTTCCCCCCTTTTGAGGGGGGAAGGGGTTAACAAAGAGCATCTGTCGTCCATTTAATAGCCAGCCCAGCTTTAAACTGTGACAAACTTTGTTTCTACGCAGGCCCAGTTTGGTTCTGCTCATTTAGCAGTCCTTGTAATTCTCCAAAATTAATAAGAAAGTACTTGGGCCTACCTATCTTTATGGGTCAGGACATCCTAACTATGTTTCTCTCCTTATCTACTGAGAGAGACAGTACCTGTCACCTTGACTAACTAAAACAACGCTGAATTACTCATTGGAATTTCATCATGGCATTCATGATGTCACTTAATTACCTATGGGAATTTTCTATGGTATCACTCCCTCCTCAAAAGGGGGGAAAAGAGAAAAGGGAAAGATACTTATGGGTACTTATGAACAGCAGTACCGGTGAGTGACTTCTGAAAAGCTCTCTGAACTGCCCTGCTGTCAGGAGTTCGAGGGAAGGCGTAAAGCATCCATTGCCTTCTTATTTTTCCTTTAGTGCAGACAGGTCCCTTTTACTTGCCCACGGGAGAAGGTTGGCCACTTCTGAAGCAGCAGAGATCTGTGGTTTGGTGCAGTGCGGGCTGATGATACGCAGGGCAGCACAGGAATATTTCTTTTTGGTTTGCCCCATTTCAAGTCATTTCACCAGCGTATAACCTCCTTGCAAAAGTTTCCCTATGGTTTTTCCCCCTTACCCACTGTACCCACAAGCTGGCATTTTATAGCGTCCTTTTCCTCAGTCCTAGAGATGAAGTTCCTTAACGAGAAGGATTTGAGTGGCTGCTCGATTTTCCTTGGACAAGGCAAGATTTAGCAGTCTTGTGAAGGTTTCTTAGATAAATTCGTTCATGGGATTTGTTTAAAAACTTGATTTTTTCCTCTGTCGTCACAAGTCAGGCCCTTTACGCCCCCAGTGAACCGATACGCTGGCCGTCTTGATCGCTTAACCTGACACTCGTGCGGAAACGTTTTCTGCCGATCGGCAGGCTGCTGGTGAGAAGTTCAGAGCCTTTCGTGGACGTGGGCCTGTTTGTGGGGAGAAGAGAGCATGGTACAGTGCCTGGCAGATGCGTGGGGTAACTCGGTGGGTACGAGGAGCAGGCAAGCTGCCTTTAACTCTGCTAATGATGTGAAAGATCTCCTTTATTTTTAAAAGCTAGTGCTGCAGAGGGTTTCGGACACTCTGTAATCGGTTATGCTGCCGGAGAGATGTCTATGATACGAAGACTATCACAGTTTGCCTGAAATGCGTTGCACTGCTACTGGTGTGTGTTAAATCGCACCAGTTTTAAGTAATCTCCTTTTTGGTGATGTTAGCGCACCCCTGCTATTTTGGCAGGATGGGCTTTGTTTTCACAGAACCATCACTAAAGCAACTTTATTTTTGAGCATTTAATTTTACGCTTGCGGGCAGTGCCTGTAGGCATGATCATCTCACATTCTCTGGACTCTCCTGCATGTCCAGGGTGGATTTTTTTCCCAGTCTTTAACTCCCACAGGCGTATAATCCTTTCTTATTTTTTGAATTTCCATTTCTTATTACCTCATCACAAAATTGAAAAGCTTCGGCTGGGCTTTGTGCTAGTGATGCTGGATTTCTAATAAAGACGCTCTCGGAAAGGACTGGGTCGGTAAACAGTTTGGGATCCAAGTCATTTCACTGCCAGGGTTGTGGCACATAAGTGAAGGGTGTCTGCTCTTTTAGTGACTTTGAAAACAAAAGGTTAGACACCGTATTTTCAAAAGATGCTTTTTGGAGGCAGATTTGGTCACCTGCGTTTCCTTTGTTTGTCCTTAGTCCTTAATTTGCGCTGTCTCAGTCACTTCAGGAATCCCTCTGTGAATTCTGTTTGTTCTGCCGCAAGATGTGAAAAATACAAACCTGTGTTGCTGCAGCGGGTTGTTTCAGCCACTGGCTGTTACGGCACGAAGCCGGCTGCTGAAAACCCGCTCTCAGCAATCCTCCGTGCCGAAATGCGCGGGGGCTGTAGGTCTGCATGAAGAACGGCTCGATTTCAGCGCGGTGCCGAGGCTTGTGGCTGCGGCGTTTGCTCGTGCACGACGTAATTGTTAAAAAGTACATGAGCTAGAAACGTGACAAACTGGTAGACAGCGTCGCTGTGAAATTGGGATTTCTCTGCTGCCGCGTATGAGAGCAGAGCATTTTTGGTTTTTAAGCTGACTCCTCAGTAGTTTCTGCGGCAGGACTGTAGCACCCTCTGACTGCTCGTGTCTGTCTCCCAGCTGTGCCGGCCTTTGGTCCAGACGCTGAAGGGAGGCTTGTTTGGTTCCCCAGAACTGGCAGTGGCTTTACTGCCTGATGGAACGAGCCCTAAAGAAGGCAGCATTGTTTTAAGTGCCCCAAAAAGGCACAGGTGACACAAACAAGTCACCGACAGCTCTTTACGCAACTTCGGTCTTTCCGTTGGATTTTAATCCTCCCAGGCTGCCTGTGGGAGGTTCGTGTTGTGCTTCTGGTGCTTTGGGGAAGCGAGGGCCAGGCAGATGAGCTGTTTCGCTCAAGGCCACACAGAGAACGAATCCCAGGCTGTAAATACGATGTCAGCCTTTCTGGCTGGCAGGCATGTGCTTAGTTGAACGCATTATACAATTACACAGATACTATCTGAACCACGTGGGCACTGAGGGCGTTTTGCCCAGAAAGCTGCTCCTTGCTGGATAATCTTCCATGGGAAGTGGTGGAAATGCCACTTTCCGAAGTCCTTTGAAGCATTCGGGACAAAATCTGGAGGAAACACCAACCAATCTTCCTTTGGCCCCCAGGAGGGGAAGCGGGTTGGATGGTTTTCATTCTCATTTCTGTGTGTTTGTCATTCCTCGCACAGTTTGTCCAAACCCCTTTTGATTTGTTTTCCTCTTTCTGTCCCTCAGTTGTTCCTTCCGTTTACACCATTTACATGGGAAAAGATAAGTACGAAAGTAAGTACATGAATGTGTGTGGAAAGATGGCTGGCGGATTGGGTTTAGATTTGTGGGGAGGGAAGGTAATTTTGAAAGGACGTTGTTGTGTGTATGTTAACTTGATAGATGGTTTGAAAACCTGTCCGCCCTCGCAAGCGATTTTGACTTGCCCCTCTGAAATCCACCATTATTTTTAGTTAGGGCAAGTAAATTTTGTAAATCCTCTAGGCAGAGTAACTGAAATACACGTAACAAATAGAAGTGAAAACTAAATTAACTGGGGAAAAAAAATCTGTCCAGAGACAAATACTCTTTTTCAGGTTGTGACTGATAACTTTTTATAAATCAACCTTCCGTGTCCCTGCTCAGTCTGTATTTTTCCCCTCTCTGCTGAGCTTTCGTGCTCCATAGGTTTCTCACGCCCATCCTTTCCTTCGAGGTGAAGGTCACGGCTCTGCTGCGCCTCCTGTTCCCACGTCAGTAGTCTCACTCCAAGCGAAAAGTGTTTGAAGACTTGCCCTGAAAGTATTCCCCTGTTAGGTGGATATTTGTAGAAACATTTTCACTTAAAAATTTCAAAATTACGTGATGGAGGTGTTCCTGGCGTGCCTGTTTCTGACGTACCTGGAGCAGGCAGGTGCAGTATTAAACCCTCTTCTCTTTCTGTTCAACCGCCATGCAGTGGCTGACCAACAGCGGAGGATTCCTGCTCGACAGGGAGTTGGGTTTGTCGTTGATGAGATCCTGGGCTTTGCTCATTGATACTTTTATTCCTACAGATGAAGACCTAATAAAGTACGGCTGGCCTGAAGATATCTGGTAGGTACTGAAACTCATTGGAAAAAAAACCACTTTTCATTATACAACTGAGTTGAATGAATGTAACAACCCTCTTGCTTCCACGGGCTCCGTAGAGTCTCTCCTTTCCAAGGCTGTTTAGCAGTTCATACGCAATCCCGGAGTGCAGGTGGATTGTGGCAGAGCCGGGTGCAGCTGCCGGGACCTCGTTCATTCTGAATTCATTCCCCTTCACGTCCCCCTTTGTGCATTGTAAGAGCTGGACCCTTTGTGAAAATTTTTGGGGTTTATCTGTGCGTGGAGCTGCTGGAGTATCAGTAACTCCATACACAGATAATTATGTTTCAGAATATAGCTTGCTGTTACTCTAAGCACGTTTGGGAAATGGGCAGAGTTAAACGAGAAGGGCAGCTTGGTATCTGTAAGAGAAAACCTCCTGAGTCAAGCAAGAGTGGCAGCTCCTGGGTATCCCTGTTCACGGACAAGCGAAACCAGCAAAACGGAAAGGCAGATGGAGGGCACGGAGAGTGGACGCACGCGCTTGGGAAATCATGGAGCGGTCAGACGGGGCCCAGGCATGGAGCCGCGAGGTTTTTTGAGCGGCGGTAAATGCTGTGCCTAGAGAAAGCTGTCTGTTGCCTCCCAGTGCCTTTTCCCCTGCGTGTACTTCATGTCCCTCCACGTGCACTGTGGGCCAGTACTGGCCTGGCCTGTAAAACAGCTGTCTTGGGAGTTGAGGAGAGTGATATTTTGATTCCTGCCAGGTGAAAGCTGTGTCTACTCTAAGCAGACCTGCTACAGCTGTGGCCAGGCAGACAAGAGGAAGTGCTCTGGCGCGTCTGGGTTGGTTTTGGCTGGTAAGAGCTCATCAGAAGAGAAAAACAAGAGAAGGGGAATTCCTGATCCTGTTAGCAGCACTCGGGGGCTGGACTAGTCAGTGAACTTCTGAGACTGACAAGGCTTGGGAGGTGTTTATGAAGGAGTTAGCTTGCTTCCAGGCACAGACCAGATGTGTCGCAGTTGCCCTCTCCTTTGCTAACAGTTTCTAACAAGAATCCCTGTGTGGATCGTGCTCCTTATCGCTCTTCAAGGTGACGTCGGCCAGGATGAGCTGAAGTTTCTGGGTAGAACTGGAGGTTGAGTAGGTAGTAGCTAACNCGATCCTGTTAGCAGCACTCGGGGGCTGGACTAGTCAGTGAACTTCTGAGACTGACAAGGCTTGGGAGGTGTTTATGAAGGAGTTAGCTTGCTTCCAGGCACAGACCAGATGTGTCGCAGTTGCCCTCTCCTTTGCTAACAGTTTCTAACAAGAATCCCTGTGTGGATCGTGCTCCTTATCGCTCTTCAAGGTGACGTCGGCCAGGATGAGCTGAAGTTTCTGGGTAGAACTGGAGGTTGAGTAGGTAGTAGCTAACAGGCTCTGTAGAGGATGTTTTGTCAGCAGGCAGCTAACTGGCCAGGGAATACTTTTTTTTTTCATTTCTAGTAGAAGAGATTGTACTTCAGCTGAATAACACCTTGCTGTAGCAGTATCACATTCATTTTCTGTCTCATGTTTGTCCTAGCACTACGTAATTTAAGGTATGTCTATACTGTTACTGAGGAGCGACCTTGAGGTTTCTCCTCAAATGGCCTGAACCGCAAAAGTCACCTTTCCCCATCTCTTTTATATCTTGTAGCTCACACTGACAACATCCACGTTGTTTTTTTCATATCCTAGTGTCATCTCCCCAAAATATCGTAGGTCCTCTTGCAGAGGCCTCGTGGGAATTGTTCTCCTAACAGCATCTGACAGCTTTTAGACTTATTCCTGCTTAAGAGGGGTCCAGTGGAATTGAGGTAGGAGGCTCATGAGGTACAAGTGAGAGTTCGTACGTTGGTGCTGGAGTGTTTTCTGTCTTGCAGCAGGAAGGAAAAAGTCCCGTTATATTAAAAAGAAAGTGGTGAAAAGAAAGGTTGGGAGGGGACATGAGTTCCCTCGCTCTGACCTTGGAAGTTTGCAGGGTTGGAATGAGCGTTGATCAGGACAGAGGCTTAAAAAATCAGTGATCGTGGTAGAAACGCAGTCAAGGGAGAAAAGGTCTGGAGAAGGGCAGCTGGAGCCGCTAAGGAGATGAACAGCCGTGCTGTAAGGAGGGGCTGGAGAGGAGAGCGCTCTTGGGTCTGGTGGGGAGAGGGCTGCAGGGGGTGATGGAGGCTTCTGGCGTCTTGGAAGCAGTGAGCGAAGTGAATGCGGGACTGGTGTTTGCCTGCTGTTGGGACTGGTGCCCACTGAAACCAGGAGATCCTGTGCGCTTCCCTGGCAACATCGCCTGTTGCCGCTGTCGGACGCAGAGCACTGGGCTCCATGGACCATCCTGCTCACCACTGGGCAACTGGAGGGGTTTTTTTGGGCTGGATGAGCTCGAGACCAGTCAGGTAAGCGGTGTAACTAGCGGTGCCTGCTGTGGAGTTTGTGAGTTTGCTGTTTCTCTTAAGAATAGACAGACCAAAACACCACACACGTAGGCTCGTCCTGTGAGTGTTGCCTGCATGTCATACAGCATTTAAAAGCAAAAAAGGGAGAGGGGTTTTATTTTTTCAGAGGACTGCTGTTTCTTGAGTCAGAGTCTCCCTTGCCTGCTTTTAAACATCTATATCGTGAACACTTCTATACTTTCGTTGTCCGTGGAATGGCTGTTTTGTCACTTGTTAGGAAGCAAACCTTTCAGAACAGATCACCGTCTCTTACCCTCTATTAAACGTGCGTTTTTTGTTCTGTAGGTTTCATGTGGATAAGCTCTCTTCCGCGCACGTGTACCTTCGGTTACACAAGGTAATCTTGTGACATATTTTAAAACATTAATATTCGCGCACGTAACAACTGCACGCGCCCATTCTGCGGTGAGTCCTGCGCATGAGACCATCTTTGCTCACGTGCAGAGTCCGTGGGGCTCCCCCAGGGCGCAGGTAACCACCAGCATGGGGAGACTGAATTTACAGCCTCCGTTACCAAATAACCTGGGGAGGAGTGGAAGTTTAACGTGGCCCAACAGAACCATTGAATTCTGGCTTGACACCACGCATGTGCCCAGGAACCATCACCTCACTAAAATGGGGAGAATACCTTTGAGAAAAGCAGGGTGCAAATCCCTTGTGGGGCTTCGAGCCTCTCCTTACAAATGCCATGGGAGACTCCGGTCTTGTAAAATGTGGAGCGTAGGGGTCCTGGCTGCGTTTGAAGAGCATCGCGCCCTGCTTCCGGGCCTTCGCGTGCTCGGTCCCGCTCACGTTGCCTTGCTCTGTCACAGGGGCAGACGGTGGATGACATTCCTAAAGAAGTTTTGATAGACTGTGCCCATCTAGTGAAGGCGAATAGCATTCAAGGTAACGCCGTTTGCCGGGAGGTCGGTGTGAGGCGCTTGCGGCAAGTGTTTCTGGTCCGCGCGAGCATGTGTTTTTTGGATCAAACATTTGTGACGTTTCTGCTGTGGTGCTCTAGTGTGCCTGTGGCAGGTCTTACGGGAAGCAGATGTCGCTTGCAGCCGCTGGGGCTGCCCCTTACGCTTTCGTAAGGAGGAATTTTAAATCTGAAATTCCCGTTTGTGCCTCCTTGTTGTCTGAGCCGAGGAGGCCTTGCAGTCTCTTCTCTAACACCACCTTGGGGCCCCCTTCCGTTCTAATAGCTCTTCTGGCAAAGACAGCCTCCATCTGGAGTTCGTTAACACCGCTGCAGCGCTCATGTTACCACAGAAAACGATGTCGAGGTGTTCTTCCCTTTCACTGTAACACTGGAAGGACTTCTCCATTTTCTTCTTTCTTGCCTAGCTAGTAACGTGTGTGACAAGAATAACTGCCACTGTCCACGCGCGCAGAAGGCTTTGAGGCCTCTTTGAGCAGGGAGAGGATTGAAATGTTGCCCTCCTTTCTTTCTCCCCTGCTTCCTAGGTTGCAAGATGAACAATGTCAACGTGGTGTACACGCCGTGGACTAACCTGAAGAAGACCGCAGACATGGATGTGGGGCAGATTGGCTTTCACAGGCAGAAGGATGTAAGTGTGCTGCAAGCCAGTGATGATGACCTGGTGGCAGACTCTTGACGGAATCCCAGCATCCCAGCACGGCGGGGGCTGGCAGGGCCCTCTGGGGAGGGCCACCTCCCTCTCCGGATTTGTTAAACCTGTTAAAAGGCAGCGCTGTTTAGCTTTGGTGTAGGGTTGAGCCAGTGTACTAAGCAATTCCCAAGCCTGACCTAGCGTCCCCACATAGTGTTCTGCTTAAATTTTGCTTACATAGCTTGGCTGCTGTGAGAGGAGGCTCTCTAGGGATGCGGTTGTTCGACTAAAACAGGTCTGTAGCAGGGCAAGAAATGCTAAAAACCCTGCAGGCTGCAAGCAACGCGTGAGCTTCTCTTCCCAAAATGGTCTGCAGAGACCTCCTGCCACCTCTTCGGGAATCGGCAGAGACCGGTTCTTGTCTCTTGGCCTCTTTGCTGAGGCATGTGCCAAGAAACGAAATTAGTAACGCTTACGTACTTACCAATGCTTGTGCTTATTAGTTATGTGCTTCTGAGCGTTGGGAGTGGGCCTCTTTTTGCTGTTACACAACCTGCTGAATAGGCCTCAGTGGCAGTGATTTTCCTTAGCGTCTGTTTTTGTGGGACTCGGCCATGTGTGAAGTGGAAACGCGTGTTTTCTTTCCATTGAGAAAGTGCCAGAATAAAAGTACTTTTTTTTATAAGGATCATAGCTTTTTGTGCTCCAAAGGTGAAAATGCTGACAGTGGAGAAGAAGGTGAATGAGATCCTGAACCGGCTAGAGAAAACAAAAGTGGAGCGCTTCCCAGACTTGGCTGCTGAGAAGGAAGCCCGGGACAGAGAGGAGAGAAACGAGAAAAAAGCCCAGATCCAAGAAATGAAGCGGAAGGAAAAGGAAGAGATGAAGAAGAAGAAAGAGCTGGAAGAACTTAGGTGAGTTATAAATTGTAGAGCCGGCTTCTAATTCTTGCGGTTTTCATCGGCGCTGGGAGGGAGTCACGGGTCAGCAGTTCCCGTTCAATAGTAGGCCCGGCGTTACTCAGCATTCAGCTGACCTGCTCTGGCGTAGATGTCTGCATGGCCCAGTGATTTCCTTTGTCTTTACAATAAAAATAAACCTGGATGTTAAACCGTTGTTAAAAGAAAGAACTGGGTCCATTCAGACCCGTCCCTAACTTGGGTGAAGTCGGGCAAGCCGCTCAGTTCCGTCATCGGGACAGGAGCAGCTGCCTCCAGCTTTGCACGAGCCTTGGAAAGCACTGAGCCTTCGCTAGAGTTCTTCAGCTTCCTCTTGCATCGCTGGTGTTAACTAAAACACATTCGAATGCTCAATTGCACGCTCCTTAAACACAGAATGAGGGATGGTGGTTTTTGAAATGGCCGATTGACCTTTCTGTCCGTGCTGCAGCATGTGTGAGCCTCTTCCTTAGTACGGCCAGCCCCGTACAGCCCTGGACTTATCCGCTGACCAACCCCTAAAGCTCACTTTTAGGCTTTAGTAAGTCCCGTTTATCTGTAAATGACAGTGAAACCAGAATTTGAAAAACTCCAGGATTTCCTGAGTGATTCAACACACAGGTCAGAAAGGAGAGCTTAGAGAAGCAAACTAAACCGAGGGGAAGTCACCAGCAGGCACATCTGTGCCACGGAGTAAGGGGCCTGCCCGCTTACCTAACCTTGCCCCAGAGCTGCCTCTTGGCCGTCCCCCAAAGTAAAGGATTTTCTACTTCCTGGGATGATCTAGCTGGTGGTTCCTGAACAAAAGTGTGGAGGAGTCTGCACAGTGCGTGGGCTTTGGTTGTTTTAATTAGCCAAAGAATATGAGAGGAGCAAATACCGCTCCAGCCTCTCTTTGTTCCGAAAGGAAAAATAAAATGTTTTTCTGGTCCTTGGTCCTGTTCTATGCAAAAGCCTCTCTGTTGGTGGGTTTGAAAACGTATCATGCGAGGTAATGTAATTTCTCTTCCAGGAGCTACTCGTCGTTAATGAAGGCTGAGAACATGTCCTCCAATCAGGTAAGAGCCGGCTGATGCCCACAGAAACCTTTCAGAGACGGCTGAAATCCAATGCGGGCTCGTGCCGGTACAGCACCCGCATTGCGGTCTGGTCGTGGTGACTCCTGCATGACAGAGCACGTCTCTGTCCCCCCTTCTTGGTTGAAGGACATTGCTGCTCTCCTCCGTTTTCTGAGAGGGCCCTCTCGCGTGTGTGTCGGCCAGGAGGTGCCTGTGCTGCTGGAAATGCGTGCAAAGTCCTTCCCGGTCCCCTTCTCCCCCACCCCCAAGTGAAAGTTGAGGTAGAGCTCAAAGCGGGGCACCGGACTTGACTCTCCGTGTGAGCTGTTTGGGCATAACCTGGCTCCTGAGCAGAAGAGGTCTCCCTGATGGCAACCATGACCTGCTTATGCCACCTTGTTACTTCAAGGGAAGGGGGGGAAACGCGCATTTTTAACCAGAAATAAACTGGAGGTGTACAGACAGCAGTTTGGGGAGGGATGGAAGAGGCGCTGAGTGGCAGAAGAGGGATGTGCTTGCGGAGAGCAAGCGGGTGTCACCCCAGGGCTGGAGCCGTGTAACAGGGCTGCAGTCTGACGGTGGGAAAGGAGCCAAAGCGGAGAGGGAAATGAGGAGGTGGAGCACAGGAGGGCTGCGAGCTCAAGTTCACAGGCAGTCCTGGTGTACACTGGATGCCCCTCAGCTTTGCCCGAGCTCTGGCGTGTCTGTAGCTTCCTCCTGGGTGGGACCTCGGGCAAACATCTCAGAGCTTCTCTGATGACCACCCTCAGTTTAAAACCCACCTTTTGCATCCTGGTCCCTCACTAACTGCTTAGAGGAGCCTGTGGTTTCTAAGAATTCTTGATTTTCCTCCTGGTTGGCATGCAGATCCCCTTTGAAACTTGAGCTGGGTTGAAGTCTGAGCGTCTCCTGACATGCACAAGCGGGCTGTTCCCAATCAGGGATGCAGTGCAAATACTGCACCGAGGGTCATCTCTCGGCGCCAGACCCCCACGTCATGCCAGACTTCTTTCCTTCTCCCGAGCGGGAAGGAAGCTCAGGTTGTGATACGGGGGTGGTCCATGAGGCTGCTGGTGAGAGCTCAGTCACTGGTTCCTCCCAGGACGCAGCGGATGGGCTGCAGTCTCGGGGAAGCAATACATCACAGAGATGGCAAATTAGCCACTGCTGTATCACAGCATCCCAGCACCCCGGCACGGCGGGGGCTGGCAGGGCCCTCTGGGGATCCCCCAGCCCACCCCCCC
>VZSC01002600.1:59168-72214 GCA_013398225.1 Steatornis caripensis
GGGGGGGGGGGTTGAGGACCCCTTCCGCCCCCCACCCCTCCCGCCCCGGTCCTGCGAGGCTCAGCCTCGCACCCTGCGAGGGATGCTCTGGGGGTCCGGGGGGGTGGCGGTGGGGACCCCCCCGTCCTTGGTTGACCCTCCCCTGGGGTCACTGTCCTGGGGGGCCGGGGGGGCCCGGCAGCCCCGGGGGACCCCGCAAGCCAGGGTCTCCCTTGGGCCCCGTCGGGCCGGCCTGACCCACAGCGCCGGGGGTCCCGGGGAGTCCCGGTTTGCCCTGCAGGCCGGGGGGTCCTGCCGGCCCCAGCCCCCCAGCCGGCCCCGGGGGGCCAGGGTCTCCCTTGGGTCCCCCCTGGCCCTGGGAGCCGGAAGGCCCGAAGCTGCCCTTGGTACCCTTGAGGCCGGGGAAGCCTTTCAAGCCCAGGGGACCCCGTTCGCCCTGGGGGCCAGGGGGTCCCAGGGGGCCGGGGGGTCCCTGGGGTCCCGGCGAGCCCAGGCTGCCCACGTCGCCCTTCTCGCCGTCGCTTCCTGGGGGGCCCTTGACGCCCACATCGCCCTTGGGGCCGCGGGGGCCCGGGAGGCCCGGCGCACCTGTGGGGAGAGGAGGAGGGGAGAGGAACCATGGGGGGCAGCGCCCCGAAGCAGGGAGAGACGGAAGTGCCCCAGCCCCACAGCCCTTGCTAAGACCGGGATCAGCTGAGCCTGGCTCCTGAGGCCGCACAGCCTTTGCTAAGACTGCGATCAACTGAGCCTGGCTCCCCCAGCCCTGCAGCCCTTAAGGCTGGGATCAGCTGAGTCTGGCTCCCAAGGCTGCAAACCCCTGCTAAGACTGGGATCAACTGAGCCTGGCTCCCCCAGCCCCTCACCCCTTGCTAAGCCTGGGATCAGCTGAGCCTGGC
Organism: Steatornis caripensis; assembly: GCA_013398225.1. NCBI lineage: Eukaryota > Metazoa > Chordata > Aves > Caprimulgiformes > Steatornithidae > Steatornis > Steatornis caripensis. The sequence continues at coordinate 60,065 of VZSC01002600.1, forward strand.
TCCCCCAGCCACTCACCCCTTTCTAAGACCGGGATCAACTGAGCCTGACTCCCCCAGCCCACAGCCCTTGCTAAGACTGAGATCAACTGAGCCTGGCTCCCCTGGTCCCACAGCCTTTGCTAAGAGTGGGATCAACTGAGCCTCCACCCCCAGCCCTGCACCCCTTGTTAAGACTGGGATCAGCTGAACCTGACTCCTGAGGCCGCACGGCCTTTGCTAAGGTGGGGATCAACTGAGCCTGGCTCCCCTGGCCCTGCACCCCTTTCTAAGACCGGGATCGACTGAGCCTGGCTCCCCTGGCCCCGCAGCCCTTGCTGTTGGCTCCAAGAGCAGTTGGCATCGCCCGGGGGCTCAGTGCCACGGGGCCATCACAGGGCTCCCCCAAAAACCAAACCCAGGAAATGGCCTGGGCTCGTTAATTAGGGCAGCCGTGTAACGATCCAGGTGTCGTTGCCATACGGCACCGGGCCGGGTGGTCCATGGTGGAGCGGGAAGCTGCCGGGGGTGTCCGTGTGCTCCATGGAGCCGCTGGTGGAGCCGGGACAGCCCCGCTGCTCCCGTGGGTGGATGGAGATGTCCCCAGGACACCCAAGTCACCGGGAAGCTTTGGGCACCCTCGTCCAGGGTCAGCCATGCCCCCTCCAGCAGGACCAGCAAGAGGGGTCCCTGGCACCCACATGCAAGGCAGCCGTGCTGGAGGGACACGAGTCACACCCCTGCGGTCCCTGTCCCCCCATGCAGGGCCAGCACTGCAAGCCGGGTCCATGCAGCTCCGTCCCCAAGACCCTTCTGCATCCATGGGCACGTGTCAGGGTGCCTTCATCCCAACACCGCCTTGGCCTCAGCAGTGGTGGTTTGGGTCCTCCACGGTGCTCCCATGGAGCCCAGATCCCACCATGCTCAGCCGCAGAAGAAACAGCCCCCAGAATTGCTTGCCCCACACGCCTGTGCCCGCCAGGGCGCACCTCACCTCGTAAGATGGTGATGTTTTTCAGCATCTCCCCATGCCGGACGTCCACCACCTTCATCTCCTCCATGATCATGGACAGGTTGCGGATGTCAAAGTCCAGCCGGGCACTGAGCAGGCTGNCCCAAAATTGCTTGCCCCACACGCCTGTGCCCGCCAGGGCGCACCTCACCTCGTAAGATGGTGATGTTTTTCAGCATCTCCCCATGCCGGACGTCCACCACCTTCATCTCCTCCATGATCATGGACAGGTTGCGGATGTCAAAGTCCAGCCGGGCACTGAGCAGGCTGTAACGCTCCCGCAGCAGGTCCGTGGTGCCCTGGACCAGGCTGAGGGACTTGTTCAGGTAGTAGAGTTCCTCAGCGTGGGTGTGGAAGCCCAGGGTGCAGGAGAGCCGCACGTCATCCAGGTAGCGCAGCATGCTGTGGACGTGGCTGTCGGTGGCATTGATGTTGGCGAAGATGGTGCCGATCTCGATCTCATGGGACGTCATGCGACCTTCCAGGGTCTCGAAGCGCTCGGCCGTGCGGTTCTGCGTGTACCTGTTGTGGTAGCGCAAGTCGTTCATGTTCTCCTCGTGGTCATCCAGGAAGGAGGAGATGTTGTCCAGCTGCAGCTGCAGCCCCATCACCTGCAGCACCAGGTCGTGCATGCTCTCCGAGTTCTGGCCGACCTGCCGAGCCGCCGCGCCGACGCTGCCTTGGATGCTCTTCACCAGCTCGCTGGTCTTGGAGGAGGTGGCCCGTAGGCCGCCGAAGAGGCGGGTGTAGTTCTGCCACTCGGTGACGATCTTCTGCAGCGTCATCGTCTCCTCGTCCGTCTTCCTCTGGATGACCTGGATCCAGTCGGAGGTTTGCCCCAGGGTGAAGTTCATCTGCTGCATGGCTGCTCGGACGTCGAAGCGCTCCTGGGCCAAGCCCTTGAGAGAGCTGTCTAGCTGGGAGGTGACCACCCGCCAGCCCCCAACCTGGGCCAGGAACTGCCCCAAGCTTTCGTTGACCTGCCGAACGGAAAAGGAGCAGTTGTCGACGTCGGTAGTGATCTTGTTGCTGGTGGACGAAAGGAGGTTGTGGGTCTGGGAGGTGCGGTCGAGCAGGATTTCTTGAACCAACAGCATCTTCTGGATCTCCTCCAGCTCGCCCTGCAGCTTGGTGATCTCCTGGCCCAGCTGTCCCGTCTCGTGGCACAGGGAGCAGTTCCCCGAGGTCTTCTCATCTGAACGAAGGGCAGAGGGGTCTGTTACCCCACCCCGTCCCTCACCGGGCCCGCAGACCCTCGTGCTGAAGACCAGGAAGGAGCCTCGCCACGGTCCAGCCCTGCAGACCCTGGAGATGGGCGCCACAGCGCCGTGGCTGGCACAACCCTGCTGCCACCCTCATCCTGCTCCTGCCATCTCTGTGCAGCAAGTGCCCCAGAAAGCCCAGCACCACCGACCCCACTCTTGGGGTCGTACAGTCGTCCCTCCCCAAAATCCTGGGAGATAAGTGGGGTTTTGGCTCTGAGGGAGCCCCAGGACCTGAAAAGTGGAGAGGCTTCAGCCCTTGGCTGGCACCACGGGAGCAGTTGAGGTCCTCTCGGCTGGAGGGACGCGCGGTGCCGAAGCCTGGAGAAGACCTCCGGGGCCAGGTGCGAGCCACTCACCCAACCCCTGGAGATCCTCCTGGATGGATACGATCTTCTTCTCGTAGTAGGTCTGGGCCGAGCTGATGTCGCTGGAGATGGAGTTGACTTTCTTGAACACTGCGGAGGAAAGGTGGAGGATCAGGGGAGGTGGGCAGGCGCCACGATGCCGTTGTCCTCCACACCTTTCTTCCCAGCTCGTTCCCTGCCACGGAGGGCAGCTAGGGCTCGGAAAGTCAGCCTGCATGGCTGGTGGGTGCTGGCTCCGCAGGGTGGGTGGCCCAAGGGGCTTTTGGGTTCGGGGCTTCGCTAAGGTCTACAAACCGTCTCCAGGGGTCCAGCCCTGGGGAGAACATCATCCCTCTGCTGAGCCTGGGAGACGGTTTCTTGCCCGTGGAGGCGATGGCGTGGCAACCTCTGGACTCCGGGGTGGTTCCTGAGGTCCCCACGAGGGTAAAGCCGTGCCCCCGGCGAGGTGGCACCATGCACAAGGTGCCAGGGGCAGGTCAGGGGGAGCTGGGTGCTCCTCTCCATGCCCGGATGCTGAAGGTGCTTTGGGGGAGCCCCAGCATCCCCGAGGGGCTGCCCTGGGGAGGGCAGGAGGAAAGGCAGGAGCTGGAGCTCCCAACCCTGCGTGTGCTCACCCAGGGCAGCCAGCACGGTCACGGCCACGATGAGGAGGATGGAGAAGACGTAGAGGACTTTGACGGCCGTCTGGAGGGAGAGGTTCTTCTGGCACCGGCTGCAGCTGGTCCGTGCCCTGCCTGAGCACAGAGAGGGAAGGATCAGGCCCTGCCCGCACCCCCTGCCCACCCCGGGGCGCAGTCCTTACCACTCGGTCGGTAGCTGAAGGTCGGCATCTCCTCTTCCTCTCCGCCCGCCGGCTCTTCTTCTGAAAGCCAACACACGAGGGACCTGAGCTGCCCGCAGTGCCGCGGCCCTGCCCGCTGCCTGCGCCCTCCGGCTCCAAGCCCCCCCGAGGATGCCGGAGGTCCTTGGGGATGCCCGCCGAGCCTCGCCGTAGCCCGATGTCCCTGGGGAAAAGCTGCGAAGCTGCTCAGGACCCATCACTGCCACCCTCAGCCGGCCAAAGCCCGGTGGCACCAGCCCGTGGGGACACGTCCCCCGCTCCACCGCCCGCTTCTGCGGGACGCGGCTGGGACCTTCGCGCTCCGAGACCGTAAACTTGGGGAAATTTGGTTGGATTTGGCCAGAAGGTTGGTGATGGAGAAGCTGACAGCTCCGGGCTCCCGGCCCCGGGCGGGGGTTTGTGTCTTCCCAGCTCCTTCTTGCAAAAACCGTGGGTGCAAAAAAAAACCGCCACGTGCCGCTCCACCCGGCACCCATCCCAGCCCCCCATCCCGGCGGGGGACAAGCCGGGGTGCTCCCGCAGGGTGGGAAACACCGCGGGCTGGATCCCACCCAGATCCCCTCAGCACAGGGGATGCGCTCAGCACCGGTACCCGAACCTCACGGAGCCTGGAGCAGGGGTTCCCCAACGCTCCCCGGGAGCTGTGCTGTGCCCGAGAGCCCCCCGCAGCCCCCCGCAGCCCCCCACCAGCCCAGCCACCCCTGCCCGGGCCTCCCCGACCTCCTCACGGGCACAAGGAGCGTTTCCAGCTGGGGGTGCCGCAGGGGGGCTGCGGGCACGGCCGGAGTGACCACGGCACCCGCGTCCCCTGCTTTATACAGCCCGGCCTCCCCCGTGCGAAGGCGGGCGGGGGGCAGGAGAGGGGCTGCGGGCGGGGGGGCTCGCTGGGTTGGGATTCCCTCCCTTCTCCCTTCGCTTTTCGGCCGCCCCAGATTTTGCTTTTCTGCCCCATGGAGTCAACAAGCGACGGGCTCTGAGCAAGCAGGGGGAAGCGCTGCCGCTGGTCTGGGAGCCCTGGAATCACCCCCCCTCCAGGCTCTCTTGCCCCCCCCCAACACCGATGTGGGGGTCCCTGGCTGTGGCCGAAGGCATCTCAGCCCCCGGTCGTGGGGAGACGCTGCCCGTGGGGAGCAGGGGTTTGGTGGGTTTTGGGGGGTGCATCCACCCGGTGCCAGCTGCCCCCCAACTCCACTGCCTGCTCCGACGCGGCCGCCCCCCGAGCCACCAGCCCCGCTCCTCTCCCCACAGCTCCAACCCCCCGCCCCGGGGCTGCCCCCCACTCACCTCTCATAGCCCCCAAGCTGGGGGGCGGTGGGTGCAATCCTGTACCGACCCAGGCCTCAGCGCCCCGGTTCCCACATCTGCCCCGGCACCTCTCTTCCCGGCGAGCGTCAGCGAGCGGCCAGCATGGCCGAGGCTGCTCCCCCGCGCTCCACCGCCGGCCCCCCGCTCCCAAAACTTCCTGGGGAGCCTTCAAAAGCAACCACGGCGGTGGAGCATCCCCACGGCCGCCCGCTCGCCCATGGCCGCTGCCCACGCGGGATGGGGACGGGTGACGGGTGACGGCAGAGCCTGGCCGGGCTGGATGCTGGCCACCAAAGGCGAGGCGCTGGGATATGTGCTGGAGAAGAAAGGCTGGTCCCGCGCCCGCCCTCCTTCCCTCCAGCCCTAATGACTAACAAATGTCCGACCAGCGCCGTGCCGTGCCGTGCCGCGCCGTGCCGGCCTCGCTCAGCGGTGTTTGGGAGAGCCTGGGGTCTGGGGAAGGGGTCGTGGTCTGGGGAGGGGGGTCCTGGTCCAAGGGCAGCGGGGCTCGGCAGTCTGGCTTAGGGAGATGAGGGGCTGGGGGTCAGGCTCCGGGGTTTGGGCGCACGCACCTGGGTCAGGGACATGGGGAGATGGGTCTGGGGTCCTGGGTATGGCCCCTGGGTCTGGGGCAGACATGGGGAGTCGGGGCGCTGGGTCTGGGGTCCTGGGCCTCGCCCCTGGATCTGGGGCAGTGACACGGGGAGTGGGGGTGCTGGGTCTGGGGTCCTGGGCCTGGCCCCTGGATCTGGGGCAGGGACATGGGGTGCTGTGATTTGGGGTCTGGGGTCCCGCTCTGGGCCCCTGGATCTGGGGCAGGGACACGGGGTGCTGTTGTTCAGGGTCTGGGGTCCTGCCTGGGATCCAGGGCGCTGTGGTTTGCCTCCCAGCTTCCGTTTCGGAGCGGCGGTCCCGCTTCAGAGACATGGGACGGGGGTCCTGTGGGGGTCGGGGATGTTCGGGGGTTCCTTGCCGAGACCCCCTCCCCACCAAAGCTTTTGTGTTGGGCTGCTGCCGGGCCCCGGGCAGCCTTCCTCCCCGCACGACCTCCCTCCTCCTTCCCCATCCCATGTTTTTGGGTCCCGGAGCGTCCCCCTCCCCTTCCTGGCCATTTCCAGGAGCACTTTTGGGGGTCTCTCTGCTCCATCGCGGGGCTCTCCCCAGCACGTCGTACCGGAGAACACGCCAACGCCTATCACAGTCATTTTTGAATCGCCAGAGCCCCGCGAGCGATGCTCTCGCCCTGGTTGCGCCCTTCGATGCCCCGGCCCAACGGCATCTTTCCGGGGTTCACGAGGGGCCGCCGGAGGATGCTCGCCAGCAACCCAGGCCTTCTCCCCGCCATCCTCATCCTCGGCGGCTGCAGTTTGCTCTTCCTCAGTTTGCTGCTCTTCCTCAGCCCGTTCCGGCCGTTCCTGATGACTCAGGGCCGGTGGAGCGGATCCAGCGATGTCCAAGCTCAGTCGATCCCGGCTTCCTTTGGCTGCAGCTATTTTAACCGTCGCCTTGCTACGGGATTCACCGTCCGGGTCCGGCCAAATGCTGGTGCTAAATCAGCGGCGCGGTTGCTCTCCTTGCAGCTGTGCTGACTCAGCGTTTGGGCTGCCGGCTCACCGCAGAAGCGCTAAATATACCTCTGCGGGGTGGCAGATGGGTCCCCGCCAGGAGTCCCTGGACTACCAGCCCCTGGGCTACTTGCCGTGCCCTGGATGCTGCCATCAAGCGCAGGTCTTTGTCCGGGGGTCCCCAGGCGAGCCCCCACCTCCCACCTCGCTGCTCCTCTGGTATCAACCAGCTTGGCGTTCCCAGGGTCTGTGCGCCCCCGGGGCTCGCGGTCGCCCTCCATTGCCTTCGTCGCTTGGTTTAATTGTTGGACTTGATGATCCTTAAGGGTTTTGTCCAACCTAAACGATTCTATGATTTTAAGTAGCAGAATGGCTTGGGGAGCTACAACCTGAGAACCATCAGGAGAGGTGGAGGAGGACACAGACCCACGACCCTTCGAAGACCGCAAGGAGCGTCAGGAGATCACCCCGAGGTCCCTAACAGGGCTTGAGACCGGGCGCTGGACACCCTTGGCTCCTCTCCCTTCCCCCACCGCTCCCGAAGGCTGCTGAGCCTTGAGACGCGATTCCGCGGACGAAGCCCCGCGGGCAGCGGAGCGTGAGCTGCAGAAGAGGCCTTGGTGCTGTGCGAGCGCTGCGATAACGAAAGCATTCCTCCGCTATCAACACCTGTTCTCGGCCCAGATCCGAACCGCAAGCTGCTACGGAGAAATTTAACCCTCTCCCAGCCAAACTCAGTACAGAAAGGAAGACGAGAAGCAAGAAAACTCGTGCGTCGAGATAAAAATCGTTTAATAAAAGGAGTGGAAAAAGAGGGAAAGGAAATAAACGAAAGCAAGCGACGCCACGGCCATCACTCGCTGTCTCCCACGGTCCCAAGGAAAAGCTGGCCCCGTGGGACTGGGGGTGGCAATAGTGCTCACAGCTGGAGCGCCCAGCACCGTGCCGGATGCTATGAAGAAGACCAACTCCCTCCCCGCCAAAACCAGTATACCCAGTAAGTCCTCCCTCCCTGCCCTCGAACACCGTCGCAAGAAAAGGTTGCGCGTTGCTTAGTCTTGTCTAAAAGTTCCCTCAGTCCTGCCTAAAAGATCCCCTGGTCCGGCCTAAAAGCCCCCCAGCAAGCCCAGTACGCTCATTTTCTCCCCACACCACGAGACGTGACAGCGATCTCACGGAGGAATCGGGGGGCTACGGTCACGGGGCACCCCCCTCCGAGCCGTCCCTCGGCAGCACGGCTTCCATCCGGTGCTTGTAGCTGGCCCCGTCCTCCCGCAGCTGGCTGAGCCAGGGCAGCACGTTGTCCTGGGGGCAGACCTCCTCCTCGCACCCCCACCGCATCTCCAACGGGAAGCCAAAAATCGTTTGGTAAGGGCTTAGCGCCGCTCCCTGCGCCTCTACGGACCTGAGGCCCGCCAGGATCAGGGGGAGCAGCTTCATCCAATTCTTGCCGGCCCCCCAGAGCAGCCGCTGCAGGGCTGCCACGGTCCGTCCCGCGGGGCCGGGCGGCGAGGCGCCCCACAGCAGCGCCACGCTGGACGCCGCCACCGCCAGCTGCGCGGCGTCCCACAGTTGTGGCGTACGCGGCAAAGAGATGGCGTGAGGCGTCCCATACCGTGCAAAAACCTCCTCGGAGAGCACCTCGGCTATCTCCTCCGCTCTCCTCTCCCGCATCGGGAAGGCTTCCACCCACGCCGAAAACGCATCCTGCACCACCAAGAGGGAGCGGTGCCCCTCCTCGGCCTTGGGGAGGCCGCCGATGTAGCCCAGCTGGATGTGCGACCACGGCCCCTCTGCCCGCTGGGGCAGCGCTCTGCCCGCCCCATCCCTGCCTGCAGCGCACTTCAGGCAGTTCTGCACCCAACGGGCCACCTGCGCGCCGTCCCCTTCCCAGGGCGCGACCCGCCGCACCCGTGCCAGGGTCCCCTCCACCCCCTCGTGCAGCCAGCTGTGGCACTGGGCGATGATTTCTTGCTTCTCGTGCTTTGAAGGCTCCCAGATTTGCTGGCTGCCCACGGCCCTGCCCGACATCGCCTTGGCCCTCCTGCCCACTTTCTGGATCCACTCCCTCTCCTCGGCGTCCTCGCTGCTGCCGTCGACCACGTACCGCACGTGCAGCATCCCCGGGTTGGCGTGGACCCACCGCATGATGCTCGACCACAAACCCTTGCCGGAGTTCAGCCGCGGCCCCCAGTCGCAGTAGCTGATCAGGCTTTGCAACCTTTCCACCAAGGACCAGCAGCCGGTGTACCAGTAGAGGGGCGAGGAGCGTCGGTGATGGAGCAGGAGCTGCGTGAAAGCCATCAGCTCCACGCCCGGCATGGAGCCGCCCGTGGCCGCCCCGAGCAGCCACCGCTCTTCCAGGTTGGCCGCAGCAAAGCCGATGGAGCAATCCTTCCCGCTGGCCGTGAACCACACGTTGGCCTTGGGGACGTGGGAGGGCAGCAGCCGTAGGTGGGGAGCGGTGTGGACCAGGGATTGTCCCTGCTCAGGCTCGGCGCCCCTTGCCGCCGCCCCGCCGTTCACCAGCAGCAGAGTCCACTGCGCTGGATGCGGCTCGAACCCACGGGACCCCAGCGCTTCGCCCCGCAGGAGATACTTCCAAGGGGAATGGGGCATCTGAATAAGGATGGGGGCCGGCCCCGTGAGGCTCTCGAACGCCTGCACAGCCCACACCGCCGCCAGGCACCCCTTGTCCTGCGGCAGGCACGCGACCTGGTGGTCCTTCAGGATGTGGGAGCTATGTTCCACTGGGACCAGTTGGCCTTGCTGGTTCTCCTGCAGCAAGGTGGCTCCCACCGCCTCTTGGCCGGTCGTTAACCTGATAACGAAGGGCTGGGACTTATCTGGGAGTCGCAGGGCGGGCGCGGACAGGACGGCGCGTTTCAGGCGGCTCAGCGCCTGCTCCTGCTCCGGTCCCCACTCCCACCCAACGTCCTTCTTGAGGAGGCGGCGGAGCGGCCGGGCCAGCTCCCAGAAGTCAGGGATGTGATTCTGCAAGAAGCTGAACCGCCCGAGCAGCGAGTGGAGGCTTTTGGCATTCCATGGGCGAGGCGCCTTGCTGAGGGCCTCCAGCTTGCTGGCCTGGATCTCTCGCCCCTCGGGCCCGATGGTCATCCCCAGGTAGTCCACCTTGGGTTGGACGAGCTGCGCCTTCTCAAACTTGACTTTAAAGCCCGTTTTTTGGATCAGGTGCAGGACTCTCTTCGTTCGGGCTTCCGTTTCCTTTTCGCTCTTCCCGGCAATGAGGATGTCATCAACGAAGGAAAAAACCCAAGCTCTGTCTCCTTGGTCCAGCTGGGACAACATCTGAGCCACTCGCCAGTGCACGATGGGGGTGGTGCTGTGGAAGCCCTGGGGCAGCCGGGCGAAGAGGTACTGCTGGCCCCGGAAGGTGAAGGCAAACCTGGCTCTGGAGCCTGCTGCCAAGGGGATGGCGAAGGAGGCGTTCGATAGATCCACCACCGAGAAGTACCTGCTCTCGAAGCTGAGGGTTGCGATGACCTTGGTCTCGCTCAGGACCACCGGCTCCACCACCACGGGGGTGGCCCTGTTGACAGCTTTGCAATTCAGCGTCAGGCGCCACGTCTTCCTGTTGGCCTTGCGGGTGGGCTTCAAAGGGCTGTTGGAGGAAGAGAAGCCTTCTACCACCACGCCATCATCCAGAAGGTCCTGCAGGATGCTCGCCACCGCGTCTGCCACGTCTGCTGGAAACGGGGGTTGCTTTTGGAAGGGTACAGGTCCTCCGCTCACCTCCACCTCCCCGGACACCAGCCCGCAGTCCATCTCGTAGCGCGCCCACACGTCTGGGAATTCCTCCCTCCACCGCTCTTCGTCGCTGACCTTCAGCAACATGATTTTGTTGTCCGTCGCCGCACACCGAGGAAGAGCCGGCAGGCCTCCCTGCTCCAGGAGGTCATCATCAGAGTCCTCCCAGATCTGCTTGTTCCCAAACGTCTCCAGTGTGGTGGGGAGGTGCCGATCGTCCCCGTGCGCGCTCCCACCGATGAAGACGGGCATGTCGCGGTACACAGCAAGGGCCCGCAGCTGCGGGTGCTGCTGCACCGTGGCGACGTCTGCACAGGCGTCCGCCAAAGCACCCAGCACCTCAGAGCCGCCCACCCTGGCTCTCGCTCCCCGCTGCCCTTGCTCCAGCCGGTCGCTCTCGTTCCCCGTCTCCGCAGGGTACGCCTTGGTTTCCGTCTGCAGGATCACCTCCGTGAGCCTCACCGCCAGGTCTCTTGTGGACCTCCCTTCCCACCTCGCCATGTCTTCTCCCAGGCGATGCAGCTTCTCCCACACTTCCCTCCTCCGACCGTCCCCACACCTTCCCTCTGCTGACAGAGCGTTAGAGCCCTGCCCGTCGCCATCCCCTTGAGGGACGGTGGCAGCATCCTTGCCTCCAACCCACGACCCCAGGCTCCGGGGTGAGACGGTGGTCCTCCGCTCCTCATCCCCGCTGGCGTCTGCCTGGACCAGGGGTTGAGTTTGACCCATCCCACCCCCGCGGCCACCACCTCCCCTCGGCACGTCCCCATCCCAGGCTTTGCACCCGACCATCGGCTCATGCCGACCGTCTCGCTCAAGGTGCGGGACCGTTCTGCTGGCATCGACCGCTCTCACCAACGCCACCTGCTCTTCCTGCTGGGCTTTCCCACCTCGGACGGCTTTTTGGCAGGTCCCCGGCTTCTTCGGCAGCCCTGGTGCTTTCCTCCCCAGCTTGGCACACCTCTCGGCACCCTGTGTCTGCATCCTGGCGGCTCTCTGGCTCTCCTCGGCTCCTCGGGAAGCTCGGCGCTGCTTGCTCCCACCTTTCAACCGTACCACTTGCCAAAGCAACTGCATGGCCCTGCTCAGCCGCTGGCCTTTACTGGGGCGCTGGATGTGGCAGAACCTGGCAAACTCCTCCTCCGCGTCCCCCACCACCGGCTGCTGGGGGCCGGCATCTTCCACCCACGGCTTGGGCCCCCTCTCCTGGATGAGCACCCCCAGGCCCACCACTTGCGAGGCCGGCGGCGGCGGGGCACCCCCTTTCCGCTTGTCCTTCCTAGTCCAGAGAAAGGCCATGGCCCCGAAAACCGGGAAGGCAACTGGGTGTCACCCCACCGGCCCTTCGCCTCCCACCGCCCGCGGCACGGGAGCTTGCGGTAGGACGCGGAGGGATGTCCGTGCGTGCCAGCACCGGCAGGAGCGGCAGCAGAAGGGTTACAAGGCTGCTCTGTGCGTGGGGAGGGAGAGAAATTCGGGGCAGGAAAAGGAAGCTGGTCGGGCCTCTCTCAGGGGGAGGGTGGCAGCGGCGTCACAGCCAAGATGGCCCCAGCTCCGGAGAGGTCCCCTCTTCCACGGAGATGTCCCCTCTTCCACGGAGATGTCCCCTCTTCCACGCACGGCGAGGCTGCGGGGAGCAGAGCGGCGTGTGGAGGCCTGGGAAAGCGGGGAGCTGGGTGAAGCCCCAGCCCCCCCTCGCCCCCACCCACCTTCCCCCCAGCTCCAGGCCCCCGCCTGGGTCTCCTGAGACGTGGATCCAGGCAGAGGGCAGAGACCCCCACACCAGCCCCATAGGCTCTGGGGGCCCACGCACGGCCCTGGGGGCACACGTACCCACGACCCCATACAGTCCAGGAGAGCTTGCACCCCCCTGCACACGCGTGTCCCCGGGAGAACACGCACCCACATGCCCCACACGGACTCTCGGGAGAGCTTGCACCCCCCGCGAACCCCCCGCACCCGCGTGTCCCGGGGGCACACGCACCCCATGTCCCCCGCACAGTCCCGGGACAGCTTGCACCCCCCCGCACACGCGTGTCCCGGGGGCACACGC
>VZSC01002604.1:6071-68468 GCA_013398225.1 Steatornis caripensis
AAGGGTGGGTGTCAAGAGGATGGGGTCAGACTCTTCTCAGTGGTGCCCAGCGACAGGACAAGGGGCAATGGGCACAAACTGGAACACAGGCAGTTCCACCTGAACATGAGGAGGAACTTCTTTACTGTGAGGGTAACAGAGCACTGGCACAGGCTGCCCAGAGAGGTTGTGGAGTCTCCTTCTCTGGAGATATTCAAAACCCGCCTGGACGAATTCCTGTGCAACCTGCTCTAGGCTAACCTGCTTTAGCAGGGGGGTTGGACTAGATGATCTCTAGAGGGCCCTTCCAACCCCTACCATTCTATGATTCTATGATTCTATGATCATTTCTACGTATTTTCTTTTTTTATGCTTGCTGCTTGTGATTATCGCTACTGATTACTTGATCCCAAAAGAGGAAGCATGTAGAGAGAAGAATGAAAAGAAATGAATGGGTAGACAATTATACTTCATCAGATGTACTTGAAATCAATCACGATGCAGTTTACTCAGGCTGTTTTCCTGAGCCTGCTGTCTGCATGAACTGTTCAAGGGAAAACCTCAGTAATGATGTGGCTTTCTGCACATTGATTTTTAACAGCCTTGTCATTTCAGTCAATAGAACCCAGGTAAAGACTAAGTGAAAACGTTTTCTTTTATTGGGGAACTAGCAAGTGCATTTAGGAATTTCCCCAGAAAATACAAAGGGGAAAGAAAACAAAAGGTGTGTCTACTCACAAAATTACTGGGCAGTGCTGCAACGTAAAAATAAATGAAAGGAGAAGTAAAAAGGGAAAAGGAGCATTTCTTTTTTTATTAATGAGGCTTTTAAATGTTGCAATTTTTGCTTGCATTTTTTTGTATATATGAAGCATTCTCCAGACAGTAATTAAAAATGTCATCAGTCAGAATATTTTCATGTCTGTTCACTGGCTGCATAAAGTTCATCCACTGGGTTCCAACGTGGGACTATAGTATGGTTCACTTCATGGCTCATCTGTACATTAAAATTTGGTGACATCGGGGATGCTTTACTAAATTTAAAGTGAGGAGAAAATCACTTAGTATTTATTTTTTCATGACATAAATACTTTTTGTAAAAACTTTGAATGCGTATTTGATAATCATTAGCCATTGGGACAACAGAATCACACAGGGGCGAATAATACGTGTAATAATTGACCCAACTTTTGCTGTTTATATAAAAGAAATCCTGGTATGAAGTATGAACAACAGTAGGCAAACTTAATTTTTAAACACATTTTCCAGTTAAATAATGTAAGTTAAAACCTTAAAACCAAAAGAAAATGTTATTTTTAAACCACCTTGTATCTGTTTAACACCAAAAGCAATCACTTTTAATAAGATGGGAGGTTAAGAACGGGAGAGGAAGATGTACACTTCAGTAACTGATCTAGTTTTACCATTTTAATAACCAATAAACTCAAATCGCCTTAACATGCCAATCCAGCAAGTAAAACTGTTCAGGAAGCTGCACACTCCAGCAAGAGTTTTGCCAGTGCAATGGGTGGTACTCTCCCAGTTTTCTGAGTCTGAAGTTCCACTAATTACAAAACAGATTCTATACTTGGAAGGCTTTCAGGATTGGATCTTTACCTTCGTGGGCAAACATTCAGAAACTCTGCACATTTTACTTGTAAAGATTATTGAACTCAGCAGTAATATGATTACTAGAGAATACTTGTTATATTGGTAGCGCATGAGACTGACTTTAAGGGTCAACTAACAGGACGATTGATGTAATAATGTATGTAATCTAAATCTAAACAATACATTTACTTCATTTTGAGTGTGTAAATTAAATCAATTTTGTTTTTACACAGCACTACTAGCATGTAGGCATTTCCAGTTCTAATACGGTGATGATTCCTCCATCTCAGTTTCCCCATCTGTAAAACAGGGATAAAGCTTACCTTCCCCACTCAGCGGATGTGTGGATTAGCTAGAGAGGCTGAAAACTCTTTGAAGATGAGAAGTGCTCATCATTATTATCCAACAGCAGCATTCCAATTACAGTCTCTCGTCCTTCTTCCTTTAGAAGCTGTCAAACATAATATACCGCTCCATGCGTCACAAAGATTAAACATGTCTAATATGACAGGTTTAAGATGGACAGGATATTATCTTAACAAGGTTACATGCAAATATAATTACTTGTTTGCTAATTCATTTCATTGAACCTACCAATGCTGTCAGTCCACTTTCTGCAAAGAAAGACCCCAGAGTTCTGCCGTTAAGGGGATGTTGTTTCTTTAGAGGATGTGTGGAGCAACCTCTTCTTTGTTCCTACCTCCACCATGTCAGACCTATGTATTTCAGATCGGTCTTATAGAGGCATTACGAGAATTTCACATTTCTTGGATTCTTGGAAGCTACTTTTTGTCCCCAGCACACTGTCCAACTGCCACAGAATTTCCATTAGTGAATTAATCCTGATTATCTTTTCACTTTACTGGAGGAATATCTGGAATAGAGAAGCCACAGGGCAGATTTTAAAGGCAGAATTTTTTCTAGCCTGTAGTAACTGCAGGCTAAGAACAGGTTGTTTTTTAAAATTTCACAAAGTCTCTGCCTGAATATTTAAGTACCTACACACCCTTTAAAAACGTTCTTTTCTTGGAGTCAGAGAAAAAACATCTAAAAAAGAACGAGAATTCATGTGTTTTGATATCACCAGGATGTATCTTCTGAAGAGTCAGTCCTACAGACAGCTGATTCATTAAACAGACTTCCAGAGCAACAAGTACAACTTCATGACAGCAAAAAAGTTACTGTGAGCAGCAAAGAGTCCTTCTGCACAAACGTGCTCTCTCAGGAGGACAGGTTTTCTGTCCTAACAAGCATGCATTTGGTGCCGTTTCTGCAAAACCCGTGCAAAGCCACTGTACCCAGGGCTCAGCTTCATGGAGTTAACATCAATTCCGTCCTTGCCACTTTGCTCCCTCCCTTGCTACCGACAGCTCCTGCTCTGTGGGATGCACCCAACACAGGCACAGCCTCCTCAGCACGATGGTCAATACCCTCATTAGCAGCAAAACGAGGCCACATGGTCAGGTGCCTACACCGCTAAATGACAGTTAAGCTCGATTTTGCAATGTAGTGAAGGAACTTAAACAAGAAGAGCTCAAAGCAATAGGATAAAGAGAACACAGAATTTTTGCTTTTTCTCAAAATTTTCATGTCGGTCTAAGTTGCGATGAAGGCACCAGCTGACAATCTTCATTTAACCTGCTGGAAGTTGAGTTTTAGATGTTAAATTCAATGAGTGTTTTAGAAACCCACTGGATTGCTTATAACAATCCAACTGTATTAGAGTTTCCAAATGTACTATAGCTTTGAAAAAACAGGTCATAGCGCCTCTAGCTTCTGACCTAGATACTTACCTTTACAGAATTGGATTTACAAAAAGCCCTGCAAAAGGTGCTGGTCTTCTGATCAGTTTTAGCAATAAAGGATGGGATTTTTAAGGCTCACTTTGCCATGAAAGTACTGCCATGCCTCTCTGCACGTCAAATACACAGCAAATACATGGGCAGTCAAGATCCCCATTTGCTGCAGTGAGACACACAAACTCATATGACCCTGTTGCCCTTTCAAAAATGACAAGCAATACTGCATTTTGACCTATTTTAGACACTCCTGCTACGCTGTCAAGTGAATCAATTAAATAGAAGCTTACTTTCTTCCCCTTGATAAGAACAGCTTGCTAGAGAAACCTGGGCAACAAAGACATTTGGGGTCTTAGAGGGGTGGGTGCATTTTTTTTTTAGAGAAGCCCACTTAAGAGCCATCCTTCTCTGTTAACAATCATTAATTTCAGAAAACAAGTTTTTAAAATGAAGTTTAGTTGTTGTTCGTGATTTTATAAAGACGCAAAGCGCTACGGGCGAAGGAGAGTGCTCACTAGAATTGCAATTTCCAAGCCATTTGAAACCTATTTTTGCAGAGAAACACACATATGCCCTTAAAAGCTTGATGTACAGACCTACAATTAATTTGCTATCATCTCATGACAGCAAAGAAAGAGGCTGAGAAATGATTGACGGATTACTCTTCAGAGAAACAGAAGGATGTCTGTTTGAGCAATTTATCGTTGTCTTGTTGGTTACTTTGCAAGAGACTGACCTTTTTAATTCCTTTATGAACCTGAAGCTAACTTAGAGCAGAAATGGCCTGCTACACACACTGCACCGACAGCTAGAAATAAATTTTTTTCTTCACACTAAAACACATCTTAAATTTATCTTAAATTCTTCAAGGGTGAGGCAGTTAAGCTTTGGCCAAAAGAGAGACCACTTGGATGGTGTCAGCAGCCCTGGGGCTACAGCTGGAGCGGTACGGCCAAACCAGAGCATAATTCCTCTGCCCGCATCCTTCACACTCCAGTGTGGCTCAGAGAGGCTTGAGATCCAATTTCACAGCCATCCATCTTGATCTGATCAATGAAGGTAGAGTTCCCTAGAACTGCAAGCCTCAACAGGCAATACTGCATTCTGATTTAAGTAACTTTGAACTCAACCGTCTCAACGACCACCTCTCTGTATTAATGACAGCAAAACACTACAACTCCAAGGGCAGTATCTGGCAGACGATCAAATACAATAATGTCATACCTATATGGGCTTATTTCTACCATTATGTTTTCATTTCCGTAACGGCTTAAATATCTTCTTTATCTCAGATAAACGTGTAAACTAGACTCTCTGTTTGCATAAACTATAAGTTTCTTGATTGGTATGCAGACATCCAAAGTAATCTTGCAAATGTCTACAATAAAAAAAGCAACAAGGGCACCACAAAGTAATCTGAAATCTTTGCTGTTCGCCTGAAACACAGAGTGGCTAATTTTCTTTAACCATCTGCTCTGACTGCCTTAAACTAATCCTAACCCCCTGTCCCATCTGAAGACAACCTTTTGTGGTATCCAAAGCTCTTCCCCACCAAGCAATAGGTGCAGCTGATTTTCATTACCATGCTAGTTGCCACCATTAAGACCCATTTGCTTGGACTGGTCAGCTAAAGCAGCTGTCTAGATTTAAGATCTCCGCTCCAGCTCAGCCATGATCAGAGAAGCCCTAGAAAACTGGCACTATATTTAAAGTTATTCACTGTAAGGAAGCCGTACCATACACTTTAGAAGTCTATTGTCAAAACATAATTGCCACTGCTGCTACACCTTAGGACCTCCAGACTGGACTACTGTATTGATTTTTACACAGAGCAGCTGTGGATCACTTAAGAGTTGCAAGCAATGGAGAAAGCAGCTATCCACAAGGAACACAACACAACAATTTTTCATTTCGGACCACATGATTAGGCTGTTAAGCCTAATCCAGTTCCAGACATTGATGCTGAGCTATGCAAGTCTTCACATGGGTTAGGTCCAAGCTATTTCTAAGATCACCTTTCTTCCACTGAGTGCCGTAACTGTCAAGGGAAGACTCCTAGTTTTAATTAATAATGCCAACAGCAGGACATTTTTATTGAAGCAAATTTGACAGTGGACTATTGTTCTCATACGGATCTGATACAGCCCTATCTGTCTCCATCTAGTGCAAGGTATATGACGATGAAGACATGCATGGCAAACAGGAGTCTACACAAACACATCTCACCAGTACATGCATGCTTCTTGTTAATTTCAGAAATATTTTAAAGCCTTCTTTTAAATTTGCAAAGCCTTTAACCAAGCTGCCTCTACAAGCCCCTCATTTTCCATGATCTTGCATGATAGCTCTGCTCTCGAGTAACAATGCAGCTTTGAGCAAAGCAGCAAGGATTGTGTATTTTCAATGGCTGGATGCCAAATATTAAAGTTCTTGTCAGAAGAAATTTGCTAAAGCCTGCTGTTTAAATCCAAACGAAAACTACTTTTTGGGGAAAACTTTCTAGGTGAAGTATCAATAAAAACCATCACCACAAGCAGAAAAAGGAGTATTTCATTCATATGCTTGGGAATGCAAAGAAATAATGATCTTGATGGGAATACATACTGATATTCTTACTTTTTTCAAAAATCAAGCTTAATAAACATCTTGAGCTTCATATTTTGTTGGAAACTAAATTAGATTTCTAAATCTTTACCTATAAATCTTTGAAAGTACTCAGCATCTGACGTCAGGAGTCAGTTCAGTGTCTCTGAAAAAGAAAGTACGTGTATTTCAAAGTCCAGAGAGGATTTAAGAAGGTAAGTTAAAAAAACCCCCCACTCACCCCCAAAACCAAACAAACCTGAAAATCTACCCTTCAAACCATATATGCCCAAAGAAAGGAATGCATGGTGTCTGTGTGTCTTAATCCTGGCGTGTGTATATTTATTTTTACCGCCTTTGATCAATAAGTAGTAGAAATCCATGCACCTAGAAAGTTAAAACAGAAATCACAACCTGACTCTTCAGGTTCTCCCGCACACAAAACTGTACTTCCAGAGAGGGTCCTGCTGAGCCAGGATTATGCACAAAGCAGGACTGTCCAACACCGGAGAAGGCTACGGGATCAGGACCAATATATCGCTCGGGAAAGATGAAGGCAAACAGTAGCATCCACTACAGCATGGGAGGCACGTGCTTTATGTGTGTTTCCATTGGGTGTCTCAGATTAACTACTTATAGCACAGTAGAAAAAGATGAACCATGAAAACTGTAATGGACCGGTATCATTTCTAGCCACTTACTGGCTTTACACTCTCAGTCTTTTCCACACACCGTAAAATAAACAAGTACAGGTGCAAGCTCCTTGTAAATGGGAAAAAGCA
This sequence comes from Steatornis caripensis, assembly GCA_013398225.1. Lineage (NCBI taxonomy): Eukaryota > Metazoa > Chordata > Aves > Caprimulgiformes > Steatornithidae > Steatornis > Steatornis caripensis. The sequence goes on from VZSC01002604.1 coordinate 12,826, forward strand.
AAGCTTCCCTAACAGCTGCTTTATCTGCTCTATCTGAGGGAATATTGCAAGCCAAAGCCCCAACTAATCCAACTGCTGTAATAAAAAGGCTGATGCCATCATTTTTGTAATTACTTCAACAAGCTACATAGACACAAAGTGATTATTACATGCACTATGCTCCTTTACTTACAGAAAGTGGATCATCCTATTGATTGAAGCTTTTTATTTAGATTCCAACAATGAAAGTATCTTAAGCTAAGAAAGCAGCAGCCTGGCCTTTTGGTTGGGTAGTTCCCTATCAGATAATTATAGAGACAGAGCCAGAAAAAAAATCAGTATCTACATTAATATCTGTGACTCACTAGAAAATTCCCCCCTCTTTAAAAATTTCCATTCTGGACAGTTATGCAGTATCTCCACTAAGAAGCACAATTTCTTTCTTCTCCGCCCAAGGCAGAAGAAGCTGCATTTCCAACTGCAACCCTTACAAATACACCAGTATCCGTCAGCAAACCCAGCAACAGCATTATGGCAATTGCATAATTCTGTTCCTTAAAGAAGAAAATGGTTCTTTTGAATGAACAGGCAGCACTGAAAGACCTCAATGTTACTGAAGAAAAAGAAAAGAGAGAACCCATGCTCATGCTCTGAAACTAGTATTTTAAATATTGCTTCACTCCGGGCCACATGCCTTTGCATTTGGATGGTACCAGATCCCAAATGTCAGAAACCACAGACCTGAAATGGTGTGGAAAACAGCTGCAGGCTTGCCTCAAGTGCGGCCAGCACTCCCAACATGAGACCAAGCAATAGGAGATGTCCCAAATTGCTGTTTTGGTAGAAATCAATCATCTAGTCTTCCCAAATGTTACTATGTTTATTTGAAGGTGCTGGCAAAATGCATAAGACAGGAATGTACCAGAGAACAAGCACACTGTAGAACTCTTGGTGTAACCACCAGGTGAAACCAGCAAGTTTATCTTTTACTCTTTTTTTACTCTGCTATTTCCTATTACGTTCCTCCCAAATAGTAGCTATTACGTGAAGCTGACATTGCAGGTGTGTAGCACACGCCTCTGCGTTATCAAGGCATTATGGAATTACATAAACTGAATAATTTAATTGAAATAATTGAAAATTACTTACTAGACTTGAAGCCAAATACGAGCACAGCTTGGCTCTCCTCCAATATGTGCAAGCAACAATATCCCAACCTTGTTAACATATTGCAAGTTTTTGTATAGGCAAGAGATCACAAGATAAATCCATTCCTTTCTTTCTGCAGTACACAAATCAGGTACTCATTCAATAGATACCAAACCCTTCATAGACATCTTCAAGTTTTATTTCTAAGAATTCACCAGGCTGCCTAATAAATTAAAAGCAAATTTACATATTAAAAACCTGTGCTCTCTGCCTTAAAGACTGAACCAGCTAGGTTCCTCACGGAAAGGTCTGCTTGCAAACAGAAATCCCCATAACATCAGAAGTACTGTTAGTCATGCAAGCCATCTACGTGTAAGCAGCAAAAGCATACAACAAAGACATCACTTATTCTGAAGCTTAAAAATGAACATTACTTCAATATAATGGCCTCAGCCTCTAAACACAGGCAGAGGCACAACAGGGTGGAGCTGCTGGAACTCTGTAAGAGAGCGATACACGCTTCTATCTGTACCTACACACAGATGTTCAGATCATCCCCACTCTTCAAGGCAGCTCTGGATAACAGAGTAAAATATCGGGGTGGAGGGGATGATGGTCACGTGTTCACTCGGCAGCATTCACTATGGCTGACTCAAAAGAGTGCAGGAACAGCAGCTGTAACCCCTCAGGGCACTGTAGATGAGGACAGGAGAAGGAGGGAGGGAAGGTAAGGGCGGCTGAAGACATGATGCATCTAAAAGACTACTCCAGAAAACTGCACTGAAGTCTATGATAATCAAGTCATTGGAAGAAAGGCTAAAATACTGAAAGCTTCATCGTAAAGCTGGAAAACATTTATCTAAGTAACTCGTTCCCAAATTGTAAACACCATGAAACTTACGAGTTATCAGAGGCTATGGGTGCTTAGCACTGATACAGATCAGGTCACTTGGTTATTTCTGAGGGAGTGATAAAACCTCTTATACAACAGGGACTATACACCCCAGATTTGGGGGTCTCCTCATAGGCCAGGCTGATGCAGGAGTGACATACCTGAGTGCCTTTCCATGTACAGGAGGAGCTAATCCCCATCTCCTCTGATTTCTCTCGGGGAAACAGAAAGCAAGCAGTAGAAGTAGTCCAAAGACTACCAATTAGATTATGCTGATTTAGGGATGAACTTTTAGATGTGCCTGGGATTTAAAAATTTTGTTTGCTGTTACTTTATGCATGAGCAAAAGCACTCCTCATTCCAAACTCTCAGGACAGAATAAAAAAAACTAGTAAATCAATAGCTGCGATTAAATATGAAACTATTTATGAATCCTCACAGTAAATAAAGAACCCATGTCTTATCTAGCCCTCAATATAAAAGGATATCAAATTCTTGAGGTCATGTTTTACACTCCTCTGATAGCACACAGTATAATTTATTAGTTTGTGGACCACAAAGAATATCTTATGATATATTAGTGTAGGCAGAGAATAACCCACCTCTGCCAATTAGCCCCAGAAGGCACTCAGAAGTTTATTTTCCTCTAGTCTCTTCCATTCTGAAGATCTGAGAAAATGTGAAAGCAGCTGATTCCACTGACTCGTCTTCTCCATGTAAATAGCAATTTAGAAGACAGAAATGTTAAAAGGCTGCTGTCTGTTGAGCTCAATATATTACATCTGCAGAGATGGCCATTATTGGCCTGATAAATTGAAACTTATAAATCTTGGGTTGTATCCGTATCATGAGAAAAAATGAATCATGCAGACTGAAAAGATAACCATAAAGTTATATGACATTTGCCTCATCTCCAGGAACATACCTAGAAATGTACACTTCAGGAATTAAACGTGAACTATCCAGCAATCCTTACATTGTGACTGGAAAGGACTACTCTGCTTCAAAAAATGCCTATAATGTGTACATCAAAAGAGGAATGAAAGCTCTAAGAGTTTATGCAGAATTGAAATATTGTTGAACCACAAATGTAATGGCTAATTCAAGACAAAAAAGTCACCTATTTCTTCAAGACTCAGCAGTCATAAGGGTCTTGACTGGTTCAAATGATCAAACACTATAATGGAAGTGTTTCTCTTGAGCTGTACAGTTAACAGCATCTGCTTTGCAGACTATCAAGCTACAGGCTATACTACCTGGGGAAAATGCCCTCTTATACGTTCTCTAGTTCTCCTGTTCATTTTTCATTTTTGCATTAACAGATTTGTAGCATATAGATTTTTCCACCCTTTATTTCACATCCATTAACACAGAAGAGAGTGCTCTCAGGAATGGAAGTGTTCCTTCTTTTACCAGTTAAAAAAATAGCTATGACAGCAAATTTTACAAATATTTAGTCATGGAGGGCAACCACATTGTGTAACACATCCAGGAGTTAAAAATTCAAAATATCAACTGTAAATATAGCCAGTAAGCAAACCCTTAGAACTTGTAAGTTGGATAAAATCTTGTTCCCAGAACTAAAATGCAGAGCTGACATGTGCTTCACACTTAAACTGTAGAAGTACTGCCAGGCCAAAGCCAGCTGAAGCCTGTTAAGTCAGTAAACCCCAAAGCCTGTATCATATTAAAAAACAGTATATGTTTGGAAGAGCTGGGGGACAGCATTTGGAAAGGCTTCTCAGCATTAGCTGGCATTCTTCTGGCATGAAACCTTAGTGTAAGTTTAACAGAGACTGATGTAAACATAAACCATTAAACTGAACGATTTTCATCCTAGAAGGAAGCTTCTTACTCTTGACAGGGACACCCACGGAATAGCACTTATTTCCTGCAGGATGGACAGAAGGTTACAACTTCTGGATAGCACTGGCTCTATTCACCTCAAACTGTCTCAAGTAATTTAATTAAGAGAGCACAGAATCAGAACTGGAATCACTCTACCACATTAACTTCCGATTACAGATGGATATAAATCTTGGGAAATGAGCCTAGTCAGATCCACAAGATAACCGCCAGGATAAAGAGTGTCATTAAGCAAAGACAGAGATGAGCTGGCCAGACATTTGTCTTCTGTCTCCCCTCCCCGTTCAACAACAAATTCTTTCAGTTTTGGTTTGCTTAGTTTCTAATTTAGAAGTCTCTCAACTACCTTCAAATAAACTTGATGAGGTAGAGAACAACAACAGAAGGCATACAGCTGCAAGAGCCAGCAACTGAGGTATCATCATTGTGGTATCTTCTCAGTGTAGATTTTAATATTCTCTTCCTCCTATTGTTTTTCAAGAACAGAAAAAACCTCAGATATAATTATCACAACAAATTAAAGAATATTTGCCAATTCTTCATACGGGCACTCAACCTTGCTATGCCTGTGAGGCCTTCCCGCTTGCAAGCAGCTATGAATCTCTTCTCTGCCTCCATCAAGAGCTCTATTATCAAAATAAATACTACGGGAGGAAAAAAAGAACTCCCATGATGGCCATCTCATCGCAACCCCTTTTCGCACCCTTGCTCTGGGTTCAGCTTCAAGCGCCTTCATCCGTATCAAGAAAAGCATACACAAGCCAAAAAGTCTCATAAACCATTTGACTCACCATGGTTATCAAATAACTCTAAAGCACCAAGTTGAAAACAAAATCCAATGCCTTTTTTGAGAATTCAACAAAGCAGAGAGTATTACATGACTGACAGGTGTTTGACAAACTATATCCCATAAGGAATCTCAGACTGACTACAGATCGCTATGCAAAGAATCAAAAAGTATCTTTTCTTTTTAGAGTCCTCACAGCAACATTTGCACCCATGCTAGCAAGGAGAACAGGACAACACAAAATTTGTTCTATAAAGTTCATCGCCCTGCTGGAGAGCGGAAGGGACACAAGCCTCAGATTCTGGTACAATCATTCAAATCCCAAAACAGGTAAAAAATGGTTCTTTCTGAACATTTGCATTCTCTCAAAATAATAAATTCATGTTGCTATTAAAAATAAAAAGTACTTCAGATGTCTGCTTCAGTGAGCAAATTCTCCGAATGGAAAACACACACAGGAAGATGGGTCCTCCCCTTGGCTGGTTTACATCATTGTAATTAATTCAGGTACTGAATCTCACCAGTTGAGAATCTGGTATATCAAATAATTTAATTTCACGGATGGCCCTACATGGCGCAGTTAGACGTAGCTGCTGCTGATACACAAATGTTTGTGAGATTAACACAATCCTTTCTGGACTGCAGGCGGGTGCCAGGGAGCAGCAGGGTACTCGGTGCCCCTCTCCTCCCATGTCCATCAGTGCAGGGACGGCCACAGCTTCGAGCAGGTGCGTGAGAGCGTCGAGGCAGCATCGGGGAGGCAACTACATGGCTTGAAGTCCAAACAGCTCTCCTGTGCAAAGCAAAGCAGGGTTGCTGGTTGAACTTCAGGCAAGGGAAACTTGCAAGCCTCCCTGCTAAGTTCGTTCCAATAAAAACCTCCTTACTGCTCTACCAAGGTCACATAACAAGACATTCAACCTCCCAAGAGACAAAGGTTTTGAGTATTAAGAAATTTGTTGCTGTGGTGATGTTGATGATTCACCCTTAGTCCGTGGCTTTGTACCTAGCTACCACGGCACAAACGTCACACACACGACACTATCAGATTCTTCCACTTATATGTGGAATAGACTCCAAGTCAGCAAAGCACGTACACCCACACTCACCTCTCGTGGTAACGCAGTGGGACTTAGTCACGCGCTTAAGCATCTTGTTGACTAAAAATGGATGAAACCCATGTCTGTAGTCAAATGCATGCTGAAGCGTTTGGCTGAAGAGGGACATAAATCTGCCTCAAGTTTAACTTGCTTTCTTCCTTCATCTGTGCAGATTTGTGGTGGTAGTGGTTTTTACAGGTTCACAGACAGAGGGATAAAGATTCTTCTACTGTTAGAATGTCGCTCAGGACTAGCTGGGAGATCTCAGGCTGGAAGAGAGTGTACCAGTAACACAAACCATAGATCATAAGCAGAGTTTTGCAAAATACTTTAAAATTAGCTTGCACAATTTTATTTTCAAAATAAAACTGTTCAAAGATAGGAAAGACTCCCAATCCACCAAGCAATATTTACTTCGGCTCCCTTGAAATTTTTCAAGCAGCTGAACAACATTAGATAGATTCTAGTAAAGAAAAAAGAAAAAATAGAGCTCCAAACACCAACGACCTGACTCTGATCTTAGTTACTCAGGTGTAAATGGAAAGGAACTCCACTGAAGCCACTAGAACAAAAGCACTGTCATCTCCTTAATCTCAGCACACTACGCAAACCATATTCAATATTTCACAAAGATCGAAGGTCTGAGACTTATCTAGAAGAGGGCAGAACTTGGCCTGGAGAACCCATTGAAGATTATTAAAAAAACATGCAAAGAAAAGCGAAATAATTACACCACTGCCGAGCACAATCATAATTTTGTAGATAGAACAGCAAGCAAAGGCCTGGTGCTTGCATATTTAGAATCCAAATGGAGTAACATTAAGAAAGCTGATGTTAAGGTGACAGGGTCATTATATTCTATTGCCCACATCCCAACACAGATATATGTTGTCATTCTTACGCAGCACGTAGCAAGATACGATCCATTCCATCAATTGCAACAGGAACACTTTTTGATGAACACAGCCCCCATAAAATGCAGGGAAAGTGCTCAGCAATCACTGTGCATATAAATTCCCAGAGAAAACACTTGTTTGGTTTTGCATGGCCTCTAATATGTCCACTATGTGAAGAGTTTGGCAGCACCCTCCATAAACTATCTGGAAGAGCCTGCTCTCAAGCAGAGATTTAAAGGACCTTTAAGAAGAAGGAAACAGGCAGACACATACAAACCACGACAGTTTTTATTCTGGGCTGTTGCCAATGTTCAGAACAACTTTAACGTTAAGATACACAAAATTTTTCTGCACGTCGATTTTATAATGTGTTTCTTACTCATGAGATTCATATATCTCAGACATACATAATACAAACAAACATGTATGTAACTTTCCAAGAATGAAATGCGAACTGCACTTCATACACAACAAATTCCCTGATTATACACAAATCTACTGCACAGGACATTTGTGTTTCAGTCACACCATGTGAAAACACTCAGAGGAGAGAGGGGTTTGCATGTGTGTGTTTTTGTTTGTTCCTAAGCAGCTAGTTCACTGCTAAGAAATGCTGATGAAATAGAATTTTATTGATCAGCTTCATGCTTCATCTAGAATGTTTGGTGCCTGATCCACAGTAACTGAATAATCAATTTCTTGCTTCTTTAATAAATTAATTTATTAAATGCAAAATATGTACAGCTGGTATCGCAAGGACCTAATCTGCAAACAAAGGCAATGGTGGGATTCTTTAAGCAGATGACCTCTGTGTTTCAAAAGTCTGGGGATATAGAGTGAAAAAAGGAGTAGCCAACAAAGTAATAAAATATTTTAAATATAGTTGTTTAAATTTAGATAACATAATTTTATTATCTGCCTTAGAAAAATTAGCCTGAGAGAAACATACTCACCAATACAGAATGTAATTTTTTAATCTTTTTTTTTATTTCAATATGTATGTTAGCCAAGCCTCCCCTGCATTCTCAGAACTGTCGGCAGTTTTATTTTTAACCATAAATGACAGAAAAGAAGGGTAATACAACACTTACTACATAACAAAAGTAAACCCATCAGCTGTTATCATCATCACCTCTGGATTAGTGTTGATCCTTCTGAAAATGGAAGAGAAAATGTCAACATCCAAGTTTCTTTAAACTGGGGAGGAGAAGTGAGGTTAGTGAAATTGTCTTTTTTTCTTTTTTAAACTCTTGCCAGGACAGTCCACCTACAGTTCTCCACGACGGATCTCAAAAGCGCTGTCATGTCTAACACTTTCTGGAGTGATGCCAGCAGGTATACGTCCTCCAAAAAAACCTCAGCTTCTCATCAGTAGAGAATCCCACACAGAAATGGGCTGACTGGAGGGTAGGGGAGAGGGAAGCGTTTTAGAGCCCTCCCTTCCCTTCCTCTCCTCTCCGACGTTGCCTCCCCAGCTGCAGAGCAGGTAGTCCCAAGTCAGACGATGCACTGAGGGGCCACTGGCCGTGCAGGCTCTGACCAGGCTCGCTGCAGCTGCGGCTGAGCCTGCTGAAGTTAGCACAGACTCATTGCTTCCAGCATAGGCATACGCTAGCTTCTGCGGGTACTGCAGCCTTTTAAAGGTTTAAATACAAAGCCTGGATCTGAAAGAAAAAGTTCTTATGGCACTAGTTGCCACAGGCACTAAGACGTCATTGCAAATTCAGCTATTAGAGAACAGATAAATACCTTCAGGGCAAGCAGTGGTTATATTCTCTGCAATAACTTGCTGGTAATCTTCTATTTAAATGATCTCTGCTCCTTTTCATCTACATTAGGCTGTAACCACCTAGCCCCCACCGAACTCCAGCATCAACCCATTTTGAGGAAGAAACTTGGTCACATCAGCTACGTTAGAAGAGAGTCACATGTCTTGATGCCAATGGTGCTTAAATCAGAACAAAACATGAGGGAGAGCCTTTGCAGCAGCAGGAAGAGTACCAGCCCCACCAGAGTGACACTGAGAAGATGATGCCTTGCTTTCATCAGAGCAACTAGCAAGTAGTTTTCCCCTATCTTCTGTGTTAGCCCCAAGCCTCAACATGATGGTAACTGCACCCTACGCTTGTTCTCAACAACCATGCAGTTATCATCACAAGGGATGAGACTGAAACTTGAAGAATACCAGGTGCAAAAAAATACCTTTGCTGTTCACAAGGTCTCCTGAAAGAAGGGATAGTTATGAAAACCTGTTCCTGCTCTTGTTCTCCTGGACAAATCTTCACCACAGCATGAGCAGGTAGCAGTGATAAAGACAAACAGGAGACTGTACTGCTGTACAACTGGTGCTTAACCTACAATCTGTACCTGCCAACAGAAACAGTGTGTCTTCACACTGTATCAGATTAACAAGCATGACAGGAAATGTCAAGCACACAGAAACTGTAAGCTGCTGCAAACATTTAAACAATCTTAGCCCAAGATAGAGTATTAGTGATTTAATGGACAGTGGACATTTTTAATGATCACATGTGATTGACTTAGCGCTCTCAGTCGAGCATGGTAGCTGACGATGTACACTCCCGGTCCTTTGCAATGCAAAATAAAACAAGGACATTTAAAGCTCCTTCACAGCAAGTTTTTAAAGTATGGCCACTCGATTGCTTGCAAGTAGCTCTTCATGTGGGGATGCTTACTCTGGAATCAGAGGAGAATATTTCAAATTAGTCACAAGTTTGATTCATCAGTCTAGTAAAACAGGAAAAAAAAAAATCACTGTAGAATAAGGATATCCCCACAGGGGCACAAACCAGTAAAACTGCAATTGTTTAAAATCACACTTTAATTTTTCCAGTAAAGCTTTTTACAAGCTATATCGTTAGCTAGCCATGTACAAGAGACTCTGGCCAGACTGTGAGAAACAAATTATAAGACCTTGAAATATGTTCATAATAAATTAATACTGTCACTGCTCAATTAACCATGATTCACATTTTCTTATAGAACTAGGGTCATTTCAAAAAACATGGGGAAACACTGACGATCACAAGAGCTGTGAGGTCTCCTAAGGCATTAACCCGCCCGGAAACAAAAAAGTTTGGAAGAAAATTCTTCCAACATTCCTGGCGTATATTTGTGCAACAAAACTGGAGTTCACCGAGATACTCGTTATTTACATGTCCCATTAAAATGTCATCTTTTTATCATGGACCCAAAGTAATTTTGCTCAAACTCAAAGAAAAAAGAAATCAGGTTTTCTTAGGATGGGAAAAACATGAACTACCCGTGCAAGGCAGACAAATTACATCAATCAGTTGGTATGGCACTCAAATAAATCTGCTGAGCAAAAGTTTGCAGGAGGTTTTCTGTGGGTAAATAAATTGTTTCCAATCCCACCCTTTCTCCTTCTTGTCCATTTATATCGAGAACTCTCCCATTACGTTGTATTTGGTAGAAAACAGAAATGTCAAATTATTTTTAAAAATGCTGAAACAGGACTTTGCAAGTATATTTAAGAATAAATCTCAGAAGACTTGCACTGTCTCAGCATTTTTATGTCAATTTTATTGTATTTGTACTGATATCATTAAGCATTCTACCTGGCAGAATTTAAAAGTAAGCAATTCATAACAGAATATTTTGAAATAAAGTAACATAACACATTAGCTAGAACTTTCAGTTACACTGTACAATTTGACAAATTGCCAACAGAACAACTCATTTGAAAAGACAGATTGTTGCTTATTCTTTAGCTGTCACTTGTGTTACTTCACTTCAGCTACTTTTGCCTGACACTTGGTGTGGAGTTAGTCAATCATACTGATGGCTGCCATATCATCCCTGATAAAACGCACAAACAAAACAGAGATCCTAGTGACTCATCCATCAGTCCGGAGAGCAACTTGATACCCCAGATAACGGCTCCAGGGAAGAAACCCCCACCAGCCACACATGCCGGTGGATATTACTGACACAATCTAGCCGTGGCAACCTTCCCAAGACTGGGAAATTACTGGGATAAATTACTTGGATTTGCTGCATTAAAATACATCTTGAGATTCTGAATCTGTAGATCTTCTGAGTACTTTTGCAAACTCTGCCTGCTAAGGGCTTCTTTTGAAGTTAAGGCATTTAACACAGTTATGCAATATGAAAAAAAAACAAACCAAAAAACTTTGCAGAGTGTGTAGAGATTCTCTGGGCTTGGTCCAAACACCTCTGGAGATCCAACCAGACATCTTCCACCGGGGACTCCACTGAGACCACCACCAACTCTTGTATTAGCCACCCAACAGTTATGATGCAACATGAGCATCCTGTCACTCTCCCTTCTCGAAGGCTCAATTTTCCTTTCATGTGCTGAACTCATCCATGTATTTTTATATCCTGCCTAGCATTCCACAGGTGGAGCACAAATAAGAAATTATAAAACGATGCCGTTACAGAAATAATAAGAGTATGTCCCCTGTCTGCCACTTCCCCTTTCATACGCACATACACAGCAACAACCTTCATGCATCTTAAAGCTGTAACTGCTCACTCGTGTGTGAAAACGAAGCTCAGCCTTCTACCAGTGATGAGGACAGGAGCCTAATGGTTTCGTCCAAATTAGCTCTTGAATTGGGTCATATATATTTTAATGAAGTAGAAGCTAATGTGGGAGCTGGAGTCAGGAAGCTGGATGCTAGATGAGTGCCTGTGATTGCTTTTGTCCTTGGTTTGATTAGTTTGGCAATCACAATCATTTACATAAACTGTAAATATCTTACAAAGGGGGAATCATATCCCGAGGGAGTTGGAGAAAGGAATGTACAGGCTATTCATAAAAAGATTTTAATGTGCAAATAAATACCAGGTAATTTTGTTCTCTGCCCATGTGTTCCTCATTGACAATGCAAATCAGGTGGCTCTGGCAGTGCCGCACGGACAAGGACTGCCTCAAGGCCTGAGCACGGATTACCAAGAGAAGCACAATGAACGTCATGTGAAAAGAGATGGAGAGCTTTCCCTCTCATCCCAGTAAACGGGTACGTACATTCTAGCAACAATTATAATCTCCATCAAACACACCACTAAACAAACATTTAAAATATGCCCTAGTTTGTCAATGCAGCCCTGTCTCAGCAGACTCACCCCTCTCAAGCAGCATTGCAATTCACTGACTTGGTCACAAAGCACAGATGTGCACAGAAAACGATGGTATCCAGAGTTATCCAGTTTATAATCTAGCATGAATCCCAAAGGAATTAGACAAGCATTACCATGTAAAAAACTTTAATTTGCCCACAAAACTGATGTAGGGTGCAAGCTTTTCCACCAGCTGGTGTGCTTTCAATTATGAACTCAACGCATGCACCTCAGAGGAGAACACATAATGTGCATCCTGATGCCCCTTCCCGGTCATTTCAGCTGAGCACACCAATTAAGAACTTCATCACCCTTCATTGGCTTATAGAAAGGGTCCTTTCACATCTTTCTTTCACATACTGGACTGAGACAACCAAAACATTTCATCTTCATCATCTAGCTACCTGAGCAGTAGCTAGCAGGTGTTACCAACTTCATGATACTTCCAATTCTTCAGGGAAACCTTTTCTCCAATACTTTTATCTGTTGTGTGGGTGAGTCAACATTATGTAAAAAGATATATTAATAAAAATAATAAAATAAAAAGGTCACAGGCGACTGGACTGGGCATTAAACCTGACTCAATGGAATTATTCACTTAAGCAAGCTAAATAAGCACTATCACCTCCTCTAGGAAATTATCATCTTCCTGAAACCTTCAGAGGTTAAAACTACTGCTCTAGGAATACCCCAATGATATTAGTCCATACATGTTTCACTGAAGGCATCATGGCTGCACCTCCTTCTTTAAATTAAAGAGTGCCAGGCAACACTCCCAAGCACTGAAACTCACCTGCCCATGCTGGGAGCCGTTGAGGGGCTCCACACTTATTTGGCTCATGCCAACACGGCCAACAATCCCTAGATACGGCCTGAGAGCCACCGTGAGCCAGGGACCAGTCCCAACAGGAGGAGCAGTTGAAGCTACCCTGGTTTGGAGGGTACACTCCTTGCGACAGTCCTGGGCTGCTCCCACAACTGTCACCCTCCGGACCAGTGTGGTCCCGGGCTCATTCATGTTGATATTAATGGTCTGTCCTGCCTATGGACTTCGTGATTATCCCAAGTTGGAAAACTGTGGGACTCCTTGCCAAAAGATGTCATGATCACCATAATTTTACATGGCCTTCAGGGGAGTACTTGACTTGGACAAGTACTTAAACGATCCATTGAGAGTTACTGTGTAAATGAACCCTGTCAGGTTGAAGAAATCCCCTGAGCTAAACATCATTTGAGACTAAGAGAACATCCATGGCAGTATCAGACATGCTTGTCCCCTTCTTACCCCCTGGGTCTGGTTCTTATGGCCACTGTTGGAGACAGGATATTGGGCGAGATTATGTCTTTGTCTGAACTGGTACAGCTGTTATGTTACTATGCAGAAGTGGTAACATCCATAAGAACGTACTGTAACTGAGCAGATGTGAGAAAATGTTCAAGAAAACAGAAGAGCTGAGAAGTAATTTGGCAAGTATCATTTTGACAGCAGTGCTGGCTTAAACAGCTTCCCTTCTCCCCGACCTCACCCACTTAACCCACCACTCCCTTCTTTGCACTTGTACAGCTGTTTGTGTAGCCACACAGTGAACCAGGCTAGAAAACTGATTTGCATGAGACATCTCTCTTCTTTTCTTTTTTCCACCCTTTCTCTGGGTTATTTTTCAGACAGATCAGTATCCAGATTTAGCTGCTGCACAGCTGAACAAATAGCTCGCCAGGACAACACAAGAAGCAGCGCAAATCAGGAACACGCGTACAGGGCAGGAGGTGTTTATGCTCAGCGTAAGCAAAGCTTAAGTGGGACCGCCACAGTCACCACCACCAGCCCACAGCCTGAGACTCTCGGAGTAACAGAAGAAGCAGTTCTGCCCAGAACAGGAGCAGGGCTTGCCTACTCAGCCACAGCAATGACTGGGAGGACACTCTGCCTACCTGGTCTAGAAAAGCTAGAGCTTCAATACGGATTGGACAGTGAGAGAAGTTGTTTGTACAGACATTCCCTGCATCATAACTCCGGCAAAAGGAAGAGCTCTCCTAGAAGAAACCAGGCCACATTCAGTTTAAAAATGGGATGTGGCCCAGATACCTGTAAATCACCCGAGGATGTTCCTGCTAAGCAGAATTACTGTGTCTCTTAAACAGTAGTTATTGAGTACATTTGGCTTTACTTAGTTCTCTGGGCAATCTTCCGATTAGGAACATCCTGATTAAGTGGAAAATGATACACTGCCTTTGCATTCTCTATAAACAACGTATGGTGGTTTACTACCTAGGTGCACACAGAGGCTAAGCAGAACACAAAGCAGAGGAGGGACTTGGGTACTACTAATGGCGGCTTTGTGAACATGGCTAGTAAATGACAACTTGGCTTCCATCTCCTTGAACAATCCAGTCTGACACCTTTGCCTCACAGAAAACAAGAATAATGCATTAGGGAACAGCAAGATGCCATTAAAAGCACACGCCCTTTCTTTCTCACGTACGCAGCATTTAAAGGCAGGCACCACTGTTCATGTCGCTTTCTTAATGGGCTGCCAGAAGTAGGAACCAGCTCCTGCCAGAGGTTCAGTTACTTTGATACAGGTGGGCCAACAGAGCAAAATGCAGTATTCAACAGAATAACTGTACTGCCTTAAAATAACAGTAGCAGCCACTAAACAGTGGCTGGAGTGCTGGCAGACAGATTATGCAGCCTGAATTACGAGAGGGCTCTGACTGCATATAGGAAACTCCTCTCAAACTTCACACTACCACACCTTCCTGGATACTATTTCCCATGTCAGCTAAAGGAAATCAGCAGATGCTGCATGTAGATAAATCAACAAAGGAACTGGGACACTACAGACAGCTTAAACTCTGTACTTCATTATGTTCAAAACACAAACACAAGTCAAACACATACCAAACAAACATGAATCAAAGTATTGATGTTGTCACTCTAGTTTGTCTCCTTCTGATAAACTCTTTGGAAGTGAAGGAATTAGGTGAATTCCAACAAAAGGCCATATAATATGACTATACAAAACCACAAGAGAAGAAACAGAATTCAGACACAAAAGCTGATTTCTAAAAAGCCCAAAAATTAAATTACAGCATCACAGAAAGGTAGGGGTCAGCAGGGCCCTCTAGAGATTCCCCCATCCAACCCCCCTGCTAAAGCAGGTGCCCCCAGAGCAGGGTGCATAGGAACACGTCCAGGCAGGGTTTGAATATCTCCACAGAAGGAGACTCCACAACCTCTCTGGGCAGCCAGTGCCAGGGCTCTGGCACCCTCATAGTAAAGAAGTTCTTCCTCATGTTCAGGTGGAACTGCCTGTGCTCCAGTTTGTGCCCACTGCTCCTTGTCCTGTCGCTGGGCACCACTGAGAAGAGTCTGGCCCCATCCTCTTGACACCCGCCCTTTAGTTTAGCATTGATGAGATCCCCTCTCAGTCGTCTCTTCTCCAGGCTGAACAGACCCAGGTGTCTCAGCCTTTCCTCATAAGAGAGATGCTCCAGTCCCCTCATCATCTTCACTGCCCTCCGCGGGACTCTCTCCAGTAGTTCCCTGTCTCTCTTGAACTGGGGAGCCCAGAACTGCACACAGCACGCCAGATGCGGCCTCACCAGGGCGGAGCAGAGGGGGAGGATCACCTCCCTCGACCTGCTGGCCACACTCTTCTTAATGCACCCCAGGAAGCCGTTGGCCTTCCTGGCCACAAGGGCACATTGCTGGCTCATGGTGAGCCTGTTGTCCACCAGCACTCCCCCGGCCCTTCTCTGCAGAGCTGCTCTCCAGCTGGTCAACCCCCAAGCTGTACTGGTGCATTCCTTCATCACATCTCTCAACCCTCGAGATGCAACTGTCTCCCAATTCTCCCAATACATACATACATACCAGCTAAAATTAGGCTCATGATTGTGACTCATCCAAGTGGCTGCCAATCTCCTAGCTAAAAAAAGAAACAATTCCAGCAGTTGTGTACTGCACACAGCCCTGTGCTGCACAAGACACTTGAATCCAAATTGGAGCAAAGCAGCCTCATGGCTTCCAAGTGAAAAAACAACACAGGCAGTGCATTTCTTAAAAGTCAAGATCCTTTCTGATACACTATTTAAAACCACAGAAAACACAATTACCTGTGCTGATTCTGCTCAACAGGTGGATTTTGAAAGATCAATCAAGTATCTGATAAACTCATTTGCTTAAAGAACATTTTTCTGGTACTCAAAATGATTCTGTGTCTGTACCGGTTCTCTACCTGTTAAAGAAAAACTGCACCACGTTAATCAAAACAGACAACGCTTTCAGTGTTAACTCAACTACGTGAAAAACACTGTCACACCTCTGTATCCAAGCACACCAAACCAAACCAAGCCTGACTGAAGACAGTCTCATCAGGAGCCAAGGGGAAAATTGTTTCTGGGCAATTATGTCTGTCTGTTTGAACTGGAATCTTCTGTAGCAAAGAACCCCACCTTCCAAGGGTGATAAGCAGTCAGCTCATATTTAAGTCACTGGAAGCAAGACGAAGTTGATACTTCTGGACACAAACTCCTTAAAGAATAAATTATAACAGAAGGAATCCAGCAGGGCTGCCACTATATTTAAAGACAAAATTCCCATTGAATTCAGCAAGACAAAAGTAGGCTTTGATAGATGTTCCACATAAAGTTGCAGCACACTTTGGTCTGTCCCCAAAAGGGCAGAGTTGTCACAGCACTCACGAAACGGAAGGGAGAGGGATGCTAGACTTGAAGACGCTTCTGCCTGCAAACAATACTACATTCACTGGGAACTTCTTTTCTAACACGCACGCTCTGGAGCGCAACTCTGCAGCAAGCTGAAAGCTGCAACTGCACTTACTACCATCAAATCTAGCCCTTTATTCTACGAAACTCACTCCATTTATATGACGAAGCAAGATTAATGTGTCCTTGCCACTGTAAACCTGGACCAGAGGAATTTAAGAAGAGAGCTTTGGTCCTGACATCATGAAAAGGAAGTTAGTCCCCAGTGTAGCTGTAAGCTCTTCTGCTCCCTATGCCAGAGATATGTGATGAAAATGAGATAGGAATGTGGCCTCAAAACTTTACCAAAACAATGGAATTTATTTTTTTTAATAAAATGCTCAAATGTTCTGCCCCAGCCCATGGAGCCAGCACGCTTCTGAATCCAGAGTACCACAAAGGAGCCCTTATCTCATCAGTATGATATTGCACATGTGTCTAAGAAGATATCTAACTGCTCGTTAAGAAACTGCAGTTCATCTGTTTTGGTGGAGGGTGGATCAAACCAGACTGTGTTTAACAGCACAGTCTTGATATTCAGAGATGTATTAGATTGCTGCATTTGCACGACAACTATACAGTGTCTGGGCAACGAGTCTGAAGAAATCTCCCTCCTCATATTGTAACAGTAACTGTATTTATTAATAAACTGGAAAATATCAGCCACTAGTTAATAAAAATACTTTTGTAATCAGAAAACTCACTGCACATCAGTCCTGACATCCTCTTCAGCCAGGTAAGCCTTATTAGGTTAGTTTAAAAGAGAGGCAAAAAATTAAGCTGGTATAGGTCAAGGCTGACATTCTCAAACTTGGCTGTCTTACATTATGCTCCTAAATCCACAGCTAGATTTCAGTAATGCTGCAAACCCCCACACAATATAACACATAAAGACACCGTGGGAGTCAGTGTCTATAAAAATCAGAGCAGTCCTACTTGCATGCTTAACTACAAATTTGGATGTCTAACCTGACATGGACATTCAAAAAACATTGGCCTAAGTGATTCATTTAACGCCGCAAAGACAGGCAGGGTTAAGGACTAGACATGAAACCAGATAACCTCACTTATGGTGTCTCTGACTAACCAAAACCTTCTCAAAGTGCAAATGCAGAGTTATCTGCAAGCTTCTAGCACAGAACTAAGGGTTAGAAAAGCCAGACAGCTGTGGAGATGTGTTCAATCTGCACGAAAAGGATCATGCATGGAAACCTCTCCTTCCTTCTGTATGGACACTTAATAAACAGGGTCCTGAAATTAATCTACCTGCTTCTCAAAGGCAATCACATTGTTTCTCCAGCAATGAACTTCCAGAGGATGCTTTACTCACTTTAAGCTCTCACAACGTGCAACTTCATTAGGAGACGCACCCAACTCCAGCACACAAACAAAAAGAAACCACAGTTACCGTTCAGTATATTTTTCATTCTGTATTTTATCAACATCCAGAAAGACACTTAATAACAACTAATAAATCTGAAGTTTGGGTGCTCTGCAGAAGAGGTGGCTGTGAATAGCTGCTGGAACGTAAGCTTGCAATGCGCCGCTGCTTGCGAGCCCTGCCCTGCTCTGCAGGAGGCTGGAGCCTCGTGGGGCACCGGGGGAGCCCTGGTGCCTTCCCTCTCAGCACACGTAATATGCACGTTCTGAATCAGCATCAACACAGAGTTACACTCCGTCTACTGCAAAACCATGGCAAATTCAATTTTAAGGCCATAACTCTGCCCGCCCCTGTGCCACCGTGCTTAGCTGAGGTAGTGCGTGTCGCGCGTCATATTCGATCACTGTGCTCTCAAGGACATCAGCAAGAGGCAGGCATGAGAAAGTGGGTTAAAAGGCGTGCATTTCTGATACGCCACGGAATGTCCTCGCTTCTCGGACTTCAAATTAGATCCACATTGTTCCCCTAGCACAGTCTATTATTTCCCAGGCTCCAGAAGGTAGGGTGGAACCCAGCCCCCTGGCAAACTACCCGAATCCCCCACCCTCTGAAGGACTTGGCAGCTTAATGTTATGATTCAACAGAGATTCAACAGGCAAACGAAGGAGGGGAGATTTGCGGATAAAACAACCGCACGATGCTTGGTTTGGCTGAACAGTCTTTAACACTGCCTATTTCTCATAAGCATATGCATATTAATTAAAGATATTTCATGAACTGGTAATGTTTTGCTTGAATGGCTTCTGGCAAGCACTGTGATACACTGGAGTTTTTTAGGGGGTAAGGCAGTGAAAAATATTGCAGGTATCGGGTTCAGTACAGAGAGGGGTCAGCAGAAAAATGGCCAAACAACACAGCTTAAAGAGAGAAGAAGATGGGAGGAATGTAGTAAGAAAAATCAAGTACTTTTGATATTATTTTAAGGTGGTAACATGAGGTTTATTTCTTCAAGAGATGGGATTGTTTCTCAAGGAACTGAGCCAACTCCAATAAAAAGCTAACAAGACGCAGACAATAAAGTACTGCCAGTGAGTATAACAGCTGTTTTTCAGCTCACTTAGTTTAACCTGTCCATTAACCTGTCCTTGCCTTTGGCAGAAGACTTTTGATTTTAGCAAGACAACTAGGATTTCATAGCAATGCTGAACAAACATTTTATAGAGAGCATAGAGGAAAAAAATGTTTCCATGTTCTCATTTATCCAAGATGGACACTGGGTGTTTCCCTCACCTTCCTCCATTTGAAGTGAAGGGTGAAATTCGCAGAGCCACTTTGCAGAGTTAAGGCACTGCAAAGTGCTTCTGAAAATCTCACCCTTAGTATGTTCCAGAGTGTCTCTTTACACTCCCCTGAGGTCGTAATTTATCTTATTAAACAGACAGTCTACACTGGAACTAAAACAACTTACTGCAGGTAATACTTAATCAGCTTCATCAAGCTCAAGTGAAAAAACATTTAGCTTGTTTTAAAGAGTTCCAATATTTGCATTTAGAGGATTGTTAAGTAGGAATTAAATAATGTTCCTATCTGGGATTTGATTAATAAGTCATTAAAATGTCTACATTACATCTTAACAAAATCCAGAGTTGCTGCCTTAATAAAATACTATCATGGAATTTGAGCTTGCAGAATATTTCGCTGATTCTAAAATCGCATACCCAGTCCTTGTGCTGGGTGTGCATTAAATCACAAGATACATATTGCTTTTCTCCTGAAAGGAAGGCAAAAGAGGCAGCTGGGCTAACGTAAAAGTCATCTGGTCAGAGCAGCAGAAAAGCAGAATATTCTCCTGGAAGTTTGGAGTTCCTCCACTGCTAAATGTTTCTTCGGGTGCCCATAAAGGGAGGATGTGTCACAAGGGGAATATCTGCCACTTCAGTTGTAATTAAACTTGTTGCTGAGTATGATCCACGTAAAAGTAATTCTTGATCCACTTCAGCTGGTGATTATTTCCCCATGGAAAAATGAAGGACTTTTAGCAAGCAGTGATGAAGGCATGGGGTTGAATATAAGAACAGAAGAGCCACTTGGATGGGAACAGGCATGCTGGAGGTTTTAATCTTTGCAAGTGTTTTAAAGCCGGGTGCAAGTACCTGTTTCCTTTTAAGACAGCTTTCAAAACAAGACAATTGCACCTCCTTACCGGGGGCAAAACTGCATCTTTCGTATGGCTTTTCCCTGATAACTGGTATTTACCACATCACTTATTACAGCAAAATCATTCCTTCATGTACAACTTTCTGCATTTAATCTCTAAACGTACGTAATAAAAGGCTAGTGAGCTTGGTTTCTTTCCCAAGCACAAGTGTGTGCAGCCAGGTGTGAGCTAACTGTCCATAGATGTAGCCAGTGGAGTTCCAGGTATTACAACTGGAATTAAAATAAGTATTTAGTGCAATTTCAGATGCCTTTCAGATGCCTTAGTGTACCCCACCTGGCTGATCAAAAAAGGCATGTATTTTTTCCCAGGTCCAGTATTCTGCCAATTATTTCATGTATATTCATAGGATATTAGGCTTTCAGACAGCCGAAGTGGCACTAGGTCAGTATGTTAAACACCTGCATTGCTCCCCAGTGTTTAGACAGCACATTTATTTGTCTCCACCTCCCTCTGCCCTGGCCCTGTCAGCAAGAAGGAGGCCAGGAGGAGGTGGGATGGGCTGGAGGCGATGCGGGACTGTGATGTGACCGCAGGCCCAGTTGAGAGGCTGTCCCCACACAGACAGGAGCAACAGTGTTGGCTGTTTTCCTCATAGGCCTGAGTTATCATCTGTCCCACTGCATTTGAGTAAACCTGAAGAGGAACAGCCCTTTTTCCTTGGGCAGCCAAGGGCTGGGCCTTTTATCAGCCCCTGGCATCCCCTCCCACCCGTTCTATAGCTACTGTCACAGCAGGCACGACGTGGGCAAGGGCCAAGTCACAACAGGGTCAGTGACACAGCCAGCCCAGGGAGGGTATAAAAAGGGCTGTGCGGTCAGCCAGCCTAGGCTGGAGGTGAGCAAAGGCTAAGGTGAGAGGACAGGAAAGAGAGCAGTGAAGGGGACAGCTGGGCCACAGGCAAGTGTTGCCTGTGGTGCAACCATCAGTGGCTTCTCTTCCTTCGCCTTCTCGGGCCAGAGACCCCAAAGAGGGCACGACCAGACCACGGCGCACCCCCATTCTCAGCCACTCTGCCGGAGAGACTTGCGACTTTCTACAAGGACACTGACATAAAGATAAGGAATCAAAATAACACCCAGCTAGTGCCATTTTTCAGCTATCTTCTCTTGGCACCAGCCCCAACAACGTCACAGCCACGTCACGGTGGACGGCAGGCAGGCAGTAGGGTTGATGACACGGCCACCCCAGGACCGGTGTCTCTGAGCTGCCAGGGAGACGTGGGACTGACCTGAGGCTGGGAGAGCCCTGGGCAGGGGTTGCCCATGGTGACCGAGGGTGGCTGCTCCCATTGTTTGTACATGTTTTTCACAGCCTCAGGTACAGACAGGGACACAAATAGACTCTGTCGCATTCCTGTCCCCTCCCTCCTCAGCCACTCAGCTGGAGATTTCTGCAGGTTTCTGCAAAGCCCTTCACCTGGAGACTAGGAAGGGCACGCAGCCCCAGCCTGCACCGCGCCACGGTCTCAAAGCCAGCTGGAAGCTCCCCACAACCACGGACAGGGGGAGCTCTGCAACGCCCACCTTCTCTGTCTGAAACTTCCCTCAAAATAAAGTTTCTGACTTATGGGGGGAAAAAGAAAACAAACCACCTTTGTAGTGAATGGGGCTCCAGCTGCCTGGTGACTGGTCACCAGCGGTGTTCCTCAGGGTTCAATTCTAGGGCCAGTTCTGTTCAATATATTTATCAATGATCTGGATGCAGTTGAATGCACCATTTGCAAGTTTGCTGATGATACCAAACTGGGAGGTGCTGTTGACTGCCTTGAGGGACAGGCCTTGCAGAGGGATCAAGATAGATTGGAACATGCGGCTATGATTAATGTAATGAACTTGAACAAGCCAAACTGCCAGATTCTGCAGCTGGGACAGAGTAATGCCAGGCACAAGCATACATGGGGAGAGGAGTAGCTGGAGAGCAGCCCCGCAGACAGGGATCTGGGGGTGCTGTCGCCAGCAGGCTCAATGGGAGCCAGCAGCGTGCCCTGGCAGCCAAGAGGGCAAACCGCATCCTGGGGTGCATCACACACAGCATCGCCAGCCGGTCGAAAGAGGGGATTGTCCCACTGTATTCAGCATTGGTACAGCCTCACCTCAAGGGCTGAGTCCAGTTCCGGGCCCCACAAAGTAAGAAGGATGTTCAGGTACTTGAATGCATCCAGATGAAGGGAACACAGCTGGCGGCAGGGCTGGAAGGCATGTCCTGTGAGGAGTGGCTGAGGACTCTGGGTTGGTCTAGTTTGGAGAAAAGGACGCTGAGGGGTGACCTCATTGCTCTCTGCAGCTTCCTGAGGAGGGGACATGGAGAGGGAGGTGCTGAGCTCTGCACCCTGGTATCCAGTGACAGGAGTGTGGGAATGGTTCAAAGTTGCACCAGGGGAGGTTCAGGCTGGACATGAGGAAGCATTTCTTTATCGAGAGGGTGTTTCAACGCTGGAACAGGCTTCCCAGAGAGACAGTCAATGTCCCAAGCCTGTCAGTGTTTCAGAGGCATTTGGACAATGCCCTTAGCAGCGTGCTTTAACTTTTGGTCAGTCCTGAAGTGGTCAAGCAGTTGGACTAGATGGTTGTTGTAGGTCCCTTCCAACTGAGATAACCTACTCCACCCTATTCTATTCTATGTGATAAGTCCCCTCTGCTCTTTTTTTTTAACGAATAATCAACATATTTTGCTTAATAAATGAATAAATTGCAGTTCAAAAGCACTCAGTTCATGTTCATGTTTCAACTAAAATGAAACCATCATCTTGCAATAATCTTGTGGCAGATACTTTAACCACAGCCAGACATGAGAAAGGAAAGGAGAGGCACTGGCAATTAAAAATCCCCTTAGCTACCAGCAGGGAGTAAACCAGAAATAATTGCACTGAAGTCAATACAGACTCACTGGTATAAAAAAGCACTGGCAAATCCTTAGATTATTTCTTTCTTTAGAAAAGCAACAGTTAATGCAGGCTGTGGAAATGGGTTCTGGTTTAAGGCATGCCATTGCTGACAGGCTACTCTCAACATCATCTGAGAGTCAGGTGTCATCACCCTACACTTTGAAAGTTGATTTATTCTTATAAATATTTTCTTAGAGAACGTAAATTCACTAGGGCTCATAAAAGACACATGAGCCAAATGTAAGGAGCACATCACTAGATGATACCAAAATACTTCTGTGGTCCCATATTCCCACTGCCCAGTGCGCATCTTTCCCCCTCTGACCCTTCATCTAGAGAACTACTGAGGACATTTCATCTCTCACTGTGCTGTTCAAGCATCTGGTGTAACTTTAAGCCTAGCTTAAATAATCTCCTAACTAGCGTATCACTACGACACCTTTATTAATACTCTCCCACTTTAAACAGACAAGACTAGATACTTAAGGAAAAAGTGACTCTTTGGTAGTGGCATCAGCGTAGGACTTCAGATCAAGCCCTTGCTCTGTAGACTTCTTGTGGAAATCCCCACATCTTCCTGTTCGGGAGTTAGGTCTGTCAGTACTTCTGCAAGGCCACAGTGAAAAATAACATATGCTAAAAAGCAGAGGTTGTGGTAATCGGGGCCATGCAAGTACCCACAATACACAAATATGAGATGTTAGAGATCATGCACAAAGCATATGAGAAATAGCTGACTTCTAATCATATATTTCTTTTTCTGGTACAATAGCTGAGATAGGCATTTGGGAAATGAAAAGGAGAAGGTGAATAAAACTTATATTTGGAATTGTTTTGACTGCTCGTGTATTGCTCGTGCTAATTGCTTTAAAGAGGATTTTGTTTGATTGTTTAGATAGCATTTTAGGAGAATAAAATCCAGCACCGAGACTGGTCTTTGAGCACTTCAACATTTCCGGAGGGATTTACAGACAAAATCTTTGGTGATCAGAACAATCAAATACAATCCAAGTGCTGAATCAAAACGCTAGCCTACTTAGGCCTTTTCATTTGCCTTGAGAAACCATGGTCCCTTGAAAGACTTTGGCAGACCTGGCTGGATACTTTGGTACTTAATATGCAACAGCAAGAGCGAACAAGCTTGTGAACAGCCATTAAATCACAATCAAGGGTAGAGTCTAATCAAGTCTAAAAAGAGCAACATTACATTTCAGCATGCAGTTTGTTATCAGCTGAGCACATTAAACCATTAAAAGCATTCACACAGGAATCTGATGAATAATTTCATAGATAGATGATACCAAAATTTGAATATGAATACAAGCCACAGACGCTCTTGGTTGAAATGCCTGCACCTCTCAGCTACACAGCAGCACCAGATATAATGCAGGACACAAATGTGATGATAACAAGAATATTTTACAAAGTAGGCATCAAAATGAGAGAGGGGAACAGCTTGAAATTTCAGCTTAAGGGGACAGCAGTGTGGCAGGGGGAAGTCTTAAACTACAAAACCTGCAAAGGGGGAACTCATCAGAATCACCTACCTCCATCGACTGGTTTCCATTCCCCACAGGAAAAATGTAGATCAATAACAAATAATACCATTGTGTTCGTTTTAGAGAGATACAGATACAGAAAGGCAAAGTATGTCTCCACCAAGGGCCACAATAATAAATAAATTAATAATTCAGAGGTGTAATCTGTAACATATTCAGAGTCTTTCAAAAGTATTAACTGTGACAGCAACATGATGAGGTGTATCTCTTTTAGCCCCCTGTGCAGAGGGATTAAATGAATCTAGAACAAAAAATGGCATTAGTGTTTCCAAACAGGGACCTCAAATTAGGCTCCACAACATTAGCTAGATATTCCAAAGTGACTGGTGAGCTGACTCGCACTCTTCTCCAATTTAGGCAACCTTAACTAGACCTAATTTTCAGAAAGTGCTGTGTTCTCAGTCCTTTCAAATGATCCTTTTAAAAAGAACCCTCAAAATCGGTATCCAAAATCTTAAATATTTGAAATAATTAAATAGCTGTAAATTTATTATTATAATTAATCATTTTCAAAACTCTTTGTTCTGCTATTTTGATTTATTTCCACAAGAGCTAGGCCCTCAGTATTTGTAAGCGTGGAAAAGCAGCATATCACTTCTGGGGAAAAAAAACTAGCCAAGTTCATTTAAATACTTACACATAAATTTTAGAAAATTAGTTTTATTCATACAAGTTTGTAAAACGTTCCCCAAACCACATTTTGTGTTGTGTATACAGAGCACATAGAACAAAAATGTTCAGCTGTCTGATGCTTGGACACTGTGGTAACAGAAATAAGAAACAGCAACAACAAATCAGCAGGACAGCCAGCATCAGCATCCCAACGTCTGCACTCCAAGCATATTACAAATCTGCCTGGAAAACCAAACCCAGGAGTGCCAGCTCCTGCTCCATGTTCCAATTGAGAGAGCACTTTAAGTTATTCCACACCAAATGTGAAAGTTCAGTTAGGTATGGGGCTTTCTTAAAACTGCCTCTGCTTTGGACTACGTCAGCAGACAGAAGAGCAGTACCACACGCGCGACGGCACGCCAGGGATGTACGTAGTTTCACTGAACTGTCAGCGTTCACCAGCTTAACTGATCACCAATGCAATCCACTCTTACTAAATAATGAAGCAGCATCAGTACATTTCAAGGTCCTAAATCAAAAAATCAAAAAATGATGCAGAAACAGTGACTGCTAAAGGGAAATGCATTAGGGATGGGACAAAGGGTTAAGTCTCATATACCCTGACATGTAAGCTGCTAGACACGGAATCAATGCACCATTAAAAATTAATTTGGCCGCAAGAAGTCTTCTTGGCCCACCAGATCTTCACAGATTGAAAGTTTCTACTTCTACACAGAACACTTCCCATTAGGGAATACAAAGTAGACAGGTAGTGGAAAACTTCGTTAACAACCTAGAATCAGTTATGGACCTGAGGACATGCAGAGCCCAAAGCCAGACAAAGAGAACAGTTAACAAAGAAGAGAGAGCAAAAGAAAAAACAGTATAATCAAAAGATAAATATAGAGCACAGCAACGCATTTCAGCTTGGTTACATAGTCCTAAGGGACACATTGAACACTCTGAGCCACGGCAAAGGCACTGGGAACTGGCGGGAGTGTCCAGCGCACCGCAGAACTGAGCTCTCCAACACAAACCAGAGCTTTGCCATTACATTCATTTTGTAACGTAATCAAGGCGTAGGCACGTATCCAATGCATGCCCAATGCCTACTGGGAGACAATGGAAAGCATTATTTCAATTTTGTTTTATCTTGGACCGTGGTTGGAAAGAACAAAGCNGACCTAATTTTCAGAAAGTGCTGTGTTCTCAGTCCTTTCAAATGATCCTTTTAAAAAGAACCCTCAAAATCGGTATCCAAAATCTTAAATATTTGAAATAATTAAATAGCTGTAAATTTATTATTATAATTAATCATTTTCAAAACTCTTTGTTCTGCTATTTTGATTTATTTCCACAAGAGCTAGGCCCTCAGTATTTGTAAGCGTGGAAAAGCAGCATATCACTTCTGGGGAAAAAAAACTAGCCAAGTTCATTTAAATACTTACACATAAATTTTAGAAAATTAGTTTTATTCATACAAGTTTGTAAAACGTTCCCCAAACCACATTTTGTGTTGTGTATACAGAGCACATAGAACAAAAATGTTCAGCTGTCTGATGCTTGGACACTGTNAAGCATTATTTCAATTTTGTTTTATCTTGGACCGTGGTTGGAAAGAACAAAGCCTCAGGTTCCAAATGAAGAGTCACGTGAACTGATAGTCTTGAAGGAAAACAACAACTTCAGATTCTGCTTTTGCCCTCATTACAGTGCAGTCCATAGTACCAAACTTCAGAAGTCCTCAAAACTATCACTATGTATTTCGTGGCATCTAATCAGATATAGTATGTGTGTAACCACACCCGATACCAACACTCCGTCTCATCACCAGCAACTGGATGTTAATGAATTAATTCTCAGGATAACTATACAAATATAAGGAACCATGGTTATTTCCATTTTATGGATTCAAAGCAGAAGCTCAAGATCCCAGAGACCAGCCACTTTGATCTGGCTTCTGTTGGTCGAGAACTATGACATCCATCATCAAGGATGGTATCACAAAGGATCGCTATTGCTATGACTTAAAGGTTTCCATTTAAGTCAAGCTTCTAACCAAAATTCTCAATAAATTCGATATAAATACTTCAGGAAAAAATGGATACACTTTACGGCACAGTCTAAACTTAGAATATTCTGCAGCTGTTCTACACGATGGTTAAACTCATCCCTAATATCTGGTTCATTTCCCCTTGTAGAAGATGCAGTCCTAATACATTCACACAGTGGATCAATGAATCACTGCCTGTGATACCAGAACTAAAGAAGTTTCAGTTTAAATTCATTCTTACTCCTACATTCTTTTTTTTTTTTAATGACAGCAAGTGTTTATAAACCTCACAAGATGGGAGGCCACTGCGATGACAGCTAAATGACAAAAAAAAGTAACTAGTATTCAGGCTAGCAGCAAAGCCAACATGGATGCATCCAAAACAACCACTTCTAAACATTCTGTCCTACAGTCCTTAGCCAGGGAGATAGTGGATTGCTTCATTTGAGACAAGTATCAGCATCACAGCTATAGGCACTAAATCCAATGCTTTATCACCATTTTTGCACTTTAAGCAATGATCCTCTAAGGAAAAAGGTATAAATAATGTCCACAACAAGCAGCCGAACCACAGTCCACCCTCCCAGCATCCGTGCTCCCGTAGCATCCTGCCTCCTCTTGCTTATTCTGCATCTGGCTCCCTTAAACCTCTTTATCCAGCAGCAAAAACTCAACCAGAGGATGCTAAGCAGCCTCCTTCCAGCCTCATCTATTACTTGATTAGGAAGTAGCTGGCACTGAACGTAGCTGGATACTTATCAAAGAGCAAGTATGCTGAATGCACGCAATACAGTAAATTACAGGCATATTTACTTTAATTTAATCCTTATGCATCTCCTTAAATCAGGAGGTGGGAAGCATAACCTTTTCTGTATTCAAAGTATTCATACTGGTTCCTAATCATCATTCTAATAAAATAGTAACTGAACTTGTGGAAGGTACTTCTTGGAGTTTTTACACGCTCAGCCACTCTTTCGAGCACCAGTCCCCCTTCCCTCATTTAAGCTCAGGCCACATAAAATCTAAAAAGCTTATTGTATTTTCATAGGTAGCACAAATATTTCATGATACTTCTGCAAATAAACTCTTTTTTTATTCATGCTGTGCAACAGCAAGACAAGACAATCAGCTGGCTACTGAACCTAGAATAGTTATTGGACTTTCTCTGTGAAATGATGCAAGGATAGAAAAATGGAGTTAGATGGCAAAAGCAAGAGTCAGACCATCTCCTCTAATTAACGTCACACTAGCTTTCTGGTTTCCTGGCAACTTTGGAGTTTCAGCCTTGTCAGATGGAAAGTATTTGCTTGATAAAATTTTCAGAAATTCTCATCACTCTAATTTGCCAGTAAACCAGATTTTTACAGGGAGGAGGAATGCAAATTAAATTAGATCCTGTTTTCTTCTTTAATCAAACTGATGAAAAAAAAGAAATGGCTGATAAAATATTATGCCAATTTTATCTAAAACCTATTCCTCATTTCACATGAAAGACCCAGTGGTTCGACCTGGGTGTATACAGCCCCCTTGGACATACTGTAATAAGACTTTAATCTGCATGAGTGAATCTGACTCCTTGGTTTTGCCAAAAATCTGTACACTCATTTGTGAACATAACAACAAGCATTTAATGTCTCAGCCATCGGTACAATAATGAGAAATGCCCTTTCCACTTGGCTGTTAGAATGCTTGTAAACTTCTGAGCCACACCACCAATATAACCCCACACAGATGGTCCAAATTTAGAGTGGCACAATCAAAAAAGATGACAAGAGGCCAACCTCATAATACAGCCAGAGACTTTGTTGTCATATAGAAGGAATTAATTTAGTCCAGTTCAGATTACTATACTGCACTTCTCAGCACAGCGTTTGAGCATGTCTTCAGTATAAAATGGTAATAACTCCACTGTAGTTACAGAAAGAGAGTTGGATCTCTGGAGAAAACCCTTCACAATCCCCCTGTTCTGCTTCTGTGCCATATGGCCCAATTCACATCGCAATTTAATAAATGCGAGAATATGCGATCCCTTTGGTGTCTGAATCAGGCTCTGCATCCAAAAGTCCCCATCTTGCAACAGGATGAAAACAAATCTGTTTGAAAAACCTTTTAGAAAGAGCATGAGGGTTCCCAGTTTCTGTTTCTCCCATTCAGCTTGTCCAGGCACACTCCAGTGAAAGCACGCCATGCCTGGGCCAAATCCCACGGAAAGGTGCTCCTGGCATCCTGTCAAAACTCCAGGTAATCCAGGCACAAATCACGCTGATAAAAATATGGTGCTCCAAAGTTGCTAAATACCTCTTGTACCAGTATCTAAGTACTGCTAAGAGACCTTGAATGTTAGTTTGATACCGTTATGTGGAGCCTTGGTTGTAATCAAAGTCCTCTACTTTTCAGAACTGCATGATTAAATGCCCAGAATATCCTACAGGTGCTTTTGAAGCTTTACATCCATTACCCAGCAAATACTATCAATGGTAAAAATGTTAATTATCCTTCCACCAGACATAGAATGATGGGTTATTCTCATTTCAATTATCCCAAGGGCCAAATCTTTACTTTGTTTTCTTCTGTTTCCCAGCTACAAAAAGCAAAACATGTCCTTTCAGTCTGGCTGACTTTCATCAGTGATTAAGGGGAGAAAGCAAAAAACCTATCGAATCTAAGGGACACGCAGCAAAAGCCAAAACGTTCATTCCCTGGTGCCATGGCAGACCACCAGCTTTCATACCACGCTGTCCAGGGGAACTGCTGCAAGCTTAACGATGCCAGGAACTCAGGGAGGGCAGAGAGAGATGGAGGATCGCTTGCTCCTGGCAAGGCAGCAGCTCCTGCTCTTTCAAGTACTGTTTGGTGCAGAAAGCCCCCATCTTTCCAAAGGGGAGGTAAAACTGAGCAGGACTGCAGCAGAAGGCAGCTTGCTCTGAAGAGGCCAGAGAAGGAGGGAGCTGCTGCCCTAGAGGAACATAAGCAAAGACGTCTTTCTGTCTTTATGCGATTTCTGCCTTTCAGCTCCCACTGAGTTCATGTGCCAATGGTCCACTTTTTTATTTTGCAGCTTTGAGCATTACCCAACCGTGAGAGATCTTTCTGGGGAGAAATAAAAGTACTGAAACTGTTCTTCAACATGTAAAATATACAAAGTGGAATCATATAGAAGTCACTTTCCAGCTGCCCTTATTCTCCCATTCATATGACAGTTTTCATATTCTTCTGGATTTCTCCTTATTCAAACTGCTGGAATATGGATGCTGGCCACTTTAACAGAGCAAGCAACATCCATCACTGACCAGCAGAAAAGACATCCACTGATAAACACAAAGCTGCTTTGAAAAGTCCATCAAATCTAAGGAGATTCAAAGCACCATTTCTCCTGTGATTTTTCTTTTCTTTATTTATTGCAGAAAACTTGGTCCTGCATAGTTAGGAAAATGGCATCTTTTCCCTTTAATTTGTCCCACACAGCACAGACATTGAAACTGGTGGTTCAGCAGAAAGGAGGTCAATGTACTAATGGAATCAATAAACTTAAGTGTGATGAAGCAACTGCCACTTCAATTACTGTATAAATCGTAAATCATAAATCATTTTCAAACTCAAGAAATGTCCTTCTATCAACGAACTATCTGTTTAAGCAATTGTTTAAAAATCAAAGTGTGATCTTGTAAACGTTTTGGGGCTCAGTTACACTGCACTTCTTACTCATAACTTCTGCTTATTCCTCATTGCTTATTCCTTATTGACTCAGACTTGCAACAGAGTAAAGACAAACTGAAGGAGTATTTACAATTAGAAATTATTATAACAGTCTCCTCCTCCCCACTTGTGCCTCTACTCCTTAGTTAGTCACAACTGGATGCTGTGACAGTAAACATTTCTCCCGATAAAACTGGGAGCATGGAGCCATACCTGTGCCCACGCCAAGCCACTGGTGCTATCCAGATGCAGAAAGCACCATCTTCAAACAAGCTCTCTGCAAGCCACCATCAAGTTACCAGAACCTCGACAGGCTGATCTGCTGTGTGCTGATATGAACCAATGGCTAAATACTATTAAGCTCTACATGCTGCATTGCCCTGTATGACTCAGCAAGCAAAGGCACAGGCATTTTTTTCCCTCCCTGGAAGTTTAAAATACACTCCCTAGGAGACAGGAAGTCTTGTCGGCCCACGTTAAAGAAATACTGTAGCATGATATTGCATGACCTCCTCTTAACAGTCCTCATTCCCCAGTGACGTGTATCACCCACCCACTCTCTCAAATCCTGAAAGATGCTCACTGGCATGGACAAGCAAGAGCGAGAAAGTCCAGAGAGAGATTATTCCTGTTTAAGTAGTAAATATACAGTGGCATGAGGATGCACAGCAACCCTTAGATGGAACAAAAGCTTATCATCCTCTAGTCCAGGACAGATATGAGTTATTACACAGAAAGTGATAACCACTGGCAACACTAATTATCTAGCCTGAAGCAGAACATACGTGGGATCACAAACTACTCAAGCATAGATTATTAGACAAGTGGAGCCAATGCTCTCTCTGTAAACGTCTCCTAAAGATCTGCTACAGCTCAGCAGGCAAAATAATTTGCATCAACTCTGCTTTAGGTGAACTCCTCTCTCCGCATTGTAGAAATTCAAAACTCTGTTCAAATTTGGGATTCCTCTGTGCTTGGTGCTGCAGAAATGCATGGTAAGAAACTGTCTTTGCCCTGAAGTTTTGTCTGAATAGACAAAAAGGATCAAAAGAAAATAAAAGGTAGATTATCAAGGTCAAGGAAGAGATTGATTGCAGGACTTGTTCAAAAATCAAATCTGGCTCTAGTAAAGCCAAAGTGAAAAACTGAGCCTGATGGCCATAACACAGTATCACTTGCCCCATCACAGGAGTCCATCTCTAAATATACGCACACTTTCAACACGACCCTGCACCACCTCAGAGCTCTCAGAGAGGTGGCAGACTTAAAATCACAATGGCAACTCCCACCAGCACAATCTCCTCTGTTCTTTGCTTCCCAAGTTCTCCCAAACTATTTTCAGAGCCTTTGTTACATATTTACAAACTTCAGCTTTTTTTCTACCTACAAGAACACCATCAGCTCCAAAACCTCACTGACCATATTAAAAAGCAGTTCAAGCAGTAACAATGTCAATTTCCAAGCCTTCTTTAATACTCAGTGAAACTACCTAACACCAAGTATATTGGGATGTCTTTTGAAGACCCAAGCCCTCTCTCTTCTGGCATGCTAAGCCTTCCTTTAGCACTCTCCTAAAGAGCATTGGCTTTGCACAGCCCTCAGCTGGTGAAGTCTTTGGATCCTACCAGTGGTAATTCTCATATTACAGCTCTTAGTGCTTCTTTACAACACAGGTTCCCCAGGACAGTGTACACAACTGCTAATAAAGCTTCACTGACCTCGGTAGAAATACATGGAAAATACACAGGTCCGTACCTTCAGCATTGCAGTTCCCTCATGCCCAGTGGCAAGCCCTGTCCATTTTCAGTCTTCTACCTACAGTGATGCCACTAGTAGTCTATGAAACCTACACAACTTGCAGTGTAGAGCATGCAAGACAGTGAGGCATTTTGCCACACATGAACTGCACCAGAGACAGTCATCTAAATGTTGTGTGTAGTTACCACAGCACTCCTGTGTGCACAGCAGACACACTCTGCTCACTGGTGTACCCTGTACCACTGGTTACTCTTCAAAGACTTTCCGCAACAGCTTCATCACGCTATCTGTACCGACGGTTTGGTATGAGCACCAGCAATGTTTCTGCCCTTCTGTTTATTTGAAAAATCAGTTTAATTCTTGTAGACATACAGCTCATTAACATTCTGCTATTTTTCTTCTGTTGCCTGAATGTCTCTGTAAGAAATCCTGCAGCTCTGAGGGTTTAACCAAACATTTGGTTTTACTGTAACCCACAGTGGCTCGCCTTCGTTGTAACTTAATTTCATATTGCTCTCAAAAGTTGTTTTGGATTCACTGAAGGAAGGGAATTGTGTAATTGTCAATGTTATCAAATCGCATTTGTCACTTTTTCCTGTAAACACCCAGAAGGAATTTACTCCACTCAATAAATTCCAGATATCCACCTAGGAAGACACAGGACACTTAAAAGCTATGCAGTAATAATAATAAAAGTAAGAAGCCTGCCTCTGAAAGCCTATGTTTAATGCATTAACATCTGCTGAATATTATTACCTGCTTTACCATAGCACCTATATGCCCTACTCCAAGATCAAAATCAAAATTATACTAAGGGACATATAAGGTACTGTTCCAGAAGCACAGATTTCATATTGGCCACATGGGCAAAGGGACAGGGAAAAGTAAACATACAACCAAGGCAACAGAGGTCATTACTTTAAAATATTTCCATGATTTTCTGGGGAGAAAATAAGTGAGAGGCTAACCTACGAAGTATTTCAAGTGAGACATAAATAAGTGTATATACATGCATACAGAGCTTCTGATCCTTCCCTGATTTTAACAGAACTTGTTTTGACCAGCTGTGTATTTTGATCACACAAAATTTACCTATAAATGTCTATAATCCAGAAATGTATTATGAAGCTCACGCAGGCTGAAGAATTAAGGATGGAGAGGGAGAGAGAAAGAAAATGCCAGCAGTGTCAGGAGACTAAAAAGAAGAAATAAAGAAAAAACAAATTACAGAAGACCAGGAAACTGCCCAGCAGTAAAAGTGCAGTGAAGCAGAGGTGGGAGGAGGCGTGGGAGGACATATGCTGTGTGCCCATGTGCCAGTGTGGAAGAGCATCGAGGCAATGGCATGCAAAACCCAATGACACTATGCAGGCCTTGAAGCAGATGCACTAATTCACAGCAGAGTTTGCCATGTGAATTAAAAGCCACAAAAATACAGAAATTAATATTTTTCTAAAAGATTCCTGTCTTTGCACATTATTTTAATCAGCAAGAAAAATAATTCAATTCATGGAGTTTACCAATAAAGTGGTAAGACATATTTCGGAAAAGGAACGAAGCAAGACACAGCCCCTCCGAAAATTTCCTGTTAGTTGCTTCTGGATACAGACTCCTCCACATGTGATTCCCTCAACATGGGGGTGGGGGTTAAGGGATGGGCGGGGAGAGGGTGTCATGCGAAGCATGAAAAGGAAAGACATTGTGGAGAATGACTACAGAGCTACTCTTACCCAAGTCAGTTCATTCATCTGCTTTACCACAAGGTCGCACAAAGAGCTCTGGTGGCAAAGCTAAGTGAAATGCATTGAAAAGTAACAGGTGCCTGGAGACGGAGAAAGGTGAAAGAAGAATTTAGGTGGTACTTTAACAAAGAAGGAGGCAACAGAAGCATACTAGTGGATAAGGTGAAGATCAACACCATCCTCAGATTCTCAAACACTGCCATAAGTTTTGAGATGATTTCACTCACTTCAAGAACTACTGGAAATTGGGGTGCATACCAGATGACTAGGAAAGCACAGACATTGAACTTATTTTTAGAAAAAGAGGAGAGGGAGTAGGAGGAGTCTGGAAAGCACCAACTAGCCAGTGTAACTTCAATTCCCAGAAAAATTCTAGAAGCTATCACCAAATGAACTGTGTGCAAGCAAGGAGAGAAGTCCAATTTTAAATTCTCAAAAGCAGATACTATCAAAATTATCTAATTGCCTCATATAGCAGTCTAACGGGCCTTAGGGATAACGGAGAGGCAACAGATACCCTCTCTATCAAGTGTGTTTGCAAGGGAACACGTCCTTGGTCTGGTGTTATTTAACATCTGCGTGAAGTGGCTATGCTTATTAAATCCAAGGATGACACCAAGCTGGAACATACAGACTGAGGTACAGAATGAGAACTCAAAGTGATCTTCACAAATTGGAAAAATGATCACAACCAGCCAAGTGCCGTTCAGCAAAACTGATGGCAGTCAATGAGCATAAATTCTAAAGTGCACATAATCAGAATAGGCAAGAGCAAAGTACACTCAGCAAAAGAAGAGCTGAGAGTGTCGATGCATCGTGAGACATTAATGTCTTCCTCTTCCATAGCAGCATGGCACCATCAGGTAATGGATAAAGAGGCTGCAAGACACATGCAGACTGGGAGTCTCAGAAAGGGAACTTCCACTCCAGCCTGAAGGCCTCAGTTGGAAGAGTGTATTCATAGCAAAGCATCACAGGACTAATGTGGATTAATTGGAGAGAGCCTGGAAGACTGCAGTAAAAATGATGAGAGGTCTAGAAAAACAGCACCAAGTGAGAGACAATGAAAGGACAGCGAAGCTGTGGTTATTAAATCTAAGGAATGCAAGACATAGGAGGAGCATAACAAAGGCTTTCAGATATATTAAACTTTGATGAAAAGAGACATGGAATAAACTTTTCTCCGTATCCCTAGTGGTTAGGGAAAGAAGTAAACTGAAGTAAGGCAGATTTAAATCAGACATTAAAGAAAATAGTCTAACCCAGCTATCTAAGTTCTTCTTATCACGATCAATTCTCCAGTTCAGTTCTCCACAAACAACTACGCTGAGACCAGCTGAGAGGGTTTGTATGGGCCTGGAAATACTCTGTGGCTGCTGAAGACAGCACTGCTACCCAGAGAAACAGGTAGCAAACTACACATTAAGGAATCTGTTTCACAATACACTGATTCAGCAGTGAAGCTACTTCCCAAAGTTCCTGTTTCCTTATTGCTCTGGCCACTTGTTCTCAGGCCCTTGCCCGTGTTCAATGCCCGTTCAGTTCTGTCAGTGCAAGGGTTGCAGAGCTGCACCACGCACTGGTACAGTGAAATGAGCCAACTTAAAAACAACCCTGATTTTGGAGGGATTGTTTTAAGAGGGCTATAACCTGAGAGAATGCAAAATCGGCACACTGCAAAGCATCTAAACCCATACAACAGACAGGTGAACCTGGGTCGCTCACATATATGGGCCATGCATACCACTTTTTACACTCAGAAGCTGCTTACATCCAAAACCTAGGCAATAAGCTCTCATCGTGCAAAACTGAGCTGGGGATTATACACCCATCACAAACTTACACATTTTCTTATGGCTTTGTACCACAATACTTAACAGGAGTGTTTCATGTCCTGTACATCTCTACTAAGACCAAACAACTGGCACATCAGTAATGGAAGTGGAATACTATGATGACATATTCCAAAATTTAAACATTAACATGACTTTCTCCTAGACACTCCCAAGTGAATGGTGGCACTTCCACTATTCTGCAGTAAATTTCAAAGCAGGTATCCTTTGAAACTAAACACATTGTGACCATTAGCAATGCTAATGCAATGCCTATTAAATAAATGCATTTTATACAGACCATAAATAAAAATCCCTTTCAAAAACAGAAAGATATCAAGACAAATATTGAGGTTTATTACAGCTATAATTATAGCTAACACTATCTAAATATTTAACCTTTTGGAGCTCATTGCTGGAGTACAATGGTCAATGCTGTCCAACATGCATGTAGATCCTAGGCCTTCCAGAGTACTGATTACTGTGGTTACAAAGCAGTAGGTTAAATTTGTTGTCCAAGCAGCTTAGCAATTGACCCTGAAACTAAATATGAAGGCGCAGTTAATTTTAAAGACACACAGATTATGTTGCTAATACAGCTCTAACAACTGGAACAGGAACAAAGAGCACTGCCCCAAATTACAATGACAGTCATGTGAAAGATTCGGGAATTAAACCATATACCACACAGAGTTTAAACTCACTTTGCTAGACCACAGATATCCCTCATTATATCTTGAAGACCTCATACAGCAAGTATTTTAGCCCAAAGAAAAATTCAGCAGTGCTCCACTGATTTGTAATTCTTCTGCTCTGGAGGAATAGTCATATTCCTTTGCACACAGTTTAAATACTAATTATTTCTTTGCTGAACCCTGCAGTGAAACTCGTATCTAGAAGGGGCCGTGTAAAAGCACTTCTAATATTTCTGTTGCTCAAAGAGCAATACTCTTCACCCGCTTCAGTGATTTTCTACCCAACAGGTACAACACTGAAGTAATGAGCATAATAAAACTTAATACAGTGCCATATATATTTTATGGCTCTGTAGATCCAGATCAGAGAACATCCAGATTGTTTTTACAGAACTGATGCCAGACACATTCCAAATTATTATGTATGCAATGATTCTAAGAAATTTACAATTTACCAATTTAAAATTTTAAAAAATATAGTAGAGAGAAAGAATTTTAAAAATCCCAAACATTCCTTAAAGAAGGTCAAATTTCACAACTTTTTTTAAGTAGATGATATTATGAAAGAAAATAATATATATCAGAATAAAAAGTGGCTTGGTAAAAAGCACATTTCACTAATGCAAGTATCAGACATTAAAAATGAAAAATCATTCATAATGCTCTACTGTTTTTACAGGACAGCATTTAAAAAAACAGTATCATGTAGGATGCAAAGCCACATGAAAGTACTGGATAAGGGACTGTAAAATGAGATTCCCTTATATCAGACTAACATCAGAAAAACAACTTTCCTATGTAGTTTGCCTCTCTCTTCCCTTCTGTTTTCCTACGGTAACATGATCACACCAATTTCCAAAGTATACAAACACTTCATGATCTTTGATGTTGCCCTTATAACCAAAGAGGCGGAACCAGACTTCCATATGTGACATTTAGATATAGAAAGATTCAAGTTACCTGCTCAAGGTTGAACAGAAAGCCTCTCGTAGCCCCACGAACCAGAAGTGGTTCTCCTGAAGATGTAAAAACAACCGGACCCGTCTCATTTGCCATTTCTGCAGGAACCACATCATGTTGCAACCACTGACAGTCCTCTGCAGAGAAATACCAACTCACCTGGAGGCTGTCTTTGAAATGACACAGAAACTATGGAAATGGAGGCTTACACTGTCGGTAATCTGAGCAAAAATGTCCTACCACAGGAATTTGCTCAGGAGAAAGACTGGGTTTGGATCAGTTCCAGACCAAATGGTTTGAAAAAAGTACCCAATGTCCAAATACCTTGCTTAAAAAGCCGTTCAATGTTTCTTCAACAGTGTCCGCTTCCATCAAACACTGTTTTTTCTTTATTCAATTTCTCTTCCTTAGCATCAAGTTACAACCTGGCGTAATCACGGAGCATTAGCTCAATGTTGGCCGAGTATAGCAAGCAGAGTCCACACGGGCATGGTTCTCTAACAGTAACGCCATAGTTAAAACTGGCATAAGTGGACAGGCTTCCCCCGGCTCCTGGCGAGGAGTCATCACAGGACTGCCCATCCCTGCCACACTTAGAAAATTTTACGAGAAAATACAGTATATTTTATTTATATTTATCTGTATTTTCAAAGAACAGCAGCTCAAATTTCTGCATTAAATCCAGAATGAAACCTACGGAATGCAGGTGGTTTCAGGCAGAATAAGTGCATCGATAGTTTCACATACCACACATATACAAAACCAAATTTCTGTGTGAACACAAAGTTGAGGACATACAGACTGGGAAAGCACAAATTCCATCAGAACTTTCTCCAAATCTACTGGCAAGTAGTTTCATACAAAATCACTCATGTGAAGTCCAGCTCAAAATGAGCACACAGCTCTTCAGGAA
This sequence comes from Steatornis caripensis, assembly GCA_013398225.1. Taxonomy (NCBI): domain Eukaryota; kingdom Metazoa; phylum Chordata; class Aves; order Caprimulgiformes; family Steatornithidae; genus Steatornis; species Steatornis caripensis. The sequence continues at coordinate 51,698 of VZSC01002604.1, forward strand.
GAGAGGGCAGGATACTGCCCGCTGCTGTTATTACGTGTTGCTTTTCTGACCCACGTAGGACAGAAAATGCCTGCGTGCCACGACCACCCTGAAGCACAACTAGGCCTGTCTAAAACCAAATCTCATGATTACTCCAGAAGCACCTCACCTGAAGAGCAAATCAACTATTTGATTATTCTGTGCTTGGACAAAGAAATTTTCTATCGAGCCTATTTCTACAGAAGCAGAAATCTACTGTTTCCACAGAAAAAGCTGCAGCCTTCAGCTCGTGCCAGAATATTCCCTTCATATTTAAGAAACCAAATCAAATTTCAAAAAGGCTCCAATTTCAGTGCAAGTTACATGTCTTAATTTTATTTAAAATGCCTTCTGGAAACTACTGAACATCCTCTCCTTCGATTTCTTACAGTATGTCCCAGGCATACACGGGGAACTGCCCAGAAATACACGGCAATACCAAATATACTTCTGGTTCAGTTTAGTTGTTGTAACAAAGCCCAGCCATCCCAGCTGAATTTGCCTTGTAGATAAAGTAGAAGCAGCACTGCTTAGTATGCTTCACAACTGCCTCTAACAAGGTTTGAACGAAGGACAGAACAAATACAAATAAAATTATCTTACTTGCTATTGCACTTAAATTTTGACAGACTGGAAACTTTCCAAAGTCTCCTACTATTTTGTGGTTAAAATCAGAAAATCCAGTCTGTTACAAACGGGGAACGGTCCAATTAAACACGTTAGCTACTGAAGAATTGTCATCTCTGGAGCTGCCTTGAAGCATGATGAGTCAACAAATCTGCCTGCTAAGGAAGCATCATGTATATAATGACTGAAGTTTGTGACATTGGAAAGAGCCTTCAAGAATGAGAAGTGATACAAATCGCTGCAAGCTTTGCTTTCTAAACTTCTGATTGTTCCTAAATATGATGCAAATAAAATCAGTCTAAACCTATTCATTTTCTCAACATCTGTTAAGGTCTCTTAAAAAGTCTATCCTTAGGGACAATTTGTCACATCACAAAATGATGACATTTGCACCATGACATGCTGACATTATTCTATCTCATCAAGAAGTAAATGTCACAATTTGTGACATAAACACTGCCCTAAGACAACCTTTTGTTAGCCTCAATGATACCATATACAAATTTTTGACTGTGTAATGCAAATAGAATCAATGACACCTTTGGGACCAAAGCAGAGCAAGTCTGTTCCCTTGTGAAAGCTAATGTCAGCTTATTTGCTCCTATTCTATGGTATCAGAAGAGCTACAAGCGCTACATGCTCTGATCCAGTGACACAAATACCCTCCTTCATATCCAAACAACAACAGTCTGACGCACAAGGAGTTAGGTCATTGCAATAGCCAAGCTCAATGAAGCAGTAATAGAGCTCTACAGTCAACACCTTTAAGTGGTAATAGGGAAGGGTGAATCCAAAACAGCCTTCTAATTATTTTCTCTTTAACATGACTATTTAAGCCATTACCTAAGTTATACATTATAGCGCCCCAAAAATTTTTATTATAGAACAGACCTGTTTTGCTGCACTACCTTTCCTTCACAAAAAAAGAAGTGAGGGAGAAGAGTGAAAGCATCATTTTTTTCCCCCGTGTAAAACTGTGTGTCATTCCTCAGAATTACTAGCATGCGTGTGGTTCAGAAACTACAAAAAACAACTGAGTATACTAAAAAATTACAAATAAAATTGGTCCTGCTTTGTTATCAGGATGAGCCTCGTGATGGTAGCAATGAAAGATGAGAGAACCCTTCTAATGCTTTTGGGGCTTAAATACCTCTCAACTAATATGGTTGCAGCGCCAGCCCAAGGATCTGATCCAAAACACACTGAGGCCTGCTGTTGCCTTTGACAGGCTTTGGGTTCAATGACACTGCGTGGAGTACCGTTGCTCTCATGGGTAAGTGTTAGCAGAGTGCATCAGTGAATTCGTAAGAATGGGACTCCGATATAGGGAGCCTTCTACAACAGGAAAGTGATGCGGACTCAGGTCTTGTTTCTCCCTGTTGAACTGATTGCCTGTGCGAGGAGATTCATGCAGAAATCAATTCACTCGTGCCAGCTGGTTTCCCGCTATCTGCAGTGATGATAAGTTGATCAGGGTATTAGTTTCCTTCAGCTGATGTGCCTTTCATACGTAACACGCTGACCCTAGTGATGCTCAACAAACCCATACAGCAGCTAGAAAGATTAAATTAAGCAATCTATAGAAAGAAAGGTAGAGGACGAAGAGAATGAGAACACAAAGAAAGACAAAAAACAACAAACTTCCGCTCGAGCTAACATGATTGCTTTTTCTAGATAAACTCGATAATACAGAAATGTTTAGGGAAAAAACTGAAGATGAAAAACAGTAAGAAAGAACATTGTGGAATTCAACGTTCAAAATACAAGTCTTGTGATACTACCTGTTTCTGTTTACTTTTCCCCATTTTGTAGGCTCCTGCACCTCTTCTTTGCCATTACTGTGAACACTCCACTAACTGTGAGACAAATCAAAGCTAAGAATCCCTCCGTAACAGGTGAAATTTAAGTCAATGAAATGCTGCTCGCTCTAGCTGACAAATCTAATCCCAGCTCGGGTTCCCATGGAGCCTGCAGTCCACTATAATTGAATGTTTTTATTGAAATCCTTCAATCCAATATTAAAAATGAAAAGAGCACTAGAAATCTTCATTTAAAAATCATGAAATATTTGTAAATAAGAATAAGCAAGGAGATTTTCAAAATTCACCTTCAGCACTTCCTAAAATCTAATAAAATTGATCATGCTTGTTTAATAATTGGCCTTAAGTAACTTAAGAGAAAAGGATTGATTTTCATTTCAACAGAATGACCCATTTTTTCTGAACAAAAACCTAGCTTAATTATGCCATGCAAACTTGGAACAAACAAGCAGCATTCCTTGTATGTATCAGAACAACTTTATTATACAGCACACCAGAAGATCAGCTGTTTTAAAGTCAAACGCTGAGACATCAAAGGCATTTTTAAATACTTGGAAAGGGTGAGACATTTGAATACTCCCAGGTAAACTTTCATAAATTAAAAATGAGACTCACTTGTTGATAAGAACATATCCTGTATTGGTTATGTACCAAGAGCATAATGGCTTGAATTTAAAATTAATCCTGGCTCAGATGAGGTTGTCCATTTAATGAACAGTTATTCAATTTTAAATAAGCAAGGAAAACGTTCGGGATACTCGGTACTTGTTCCATATGATAGTACCAACATCCAACACTTCTAAAAAGATGCTTTAATAAATTCCATAGAAACAAAAACATACCTAAAAACTACTTTTGCCACGCATCTTTCTTTCTGGAAACAACACTCACTCAAGAGAAATAGTACCCTTTAAACTTCCCAGATCAGTGAGAAACTTACAGTAGAAAAGAAGTACTTCACAAATTATGTGTTGATAGGTCTACCTGTTATTTTATATAATTTATTGGAATTTAAATACTACTTAAATCAATATAGTAAGAAATGGTTTTGAAATTCTAAAATGTAGCTAGAGCCACAAAATTTAAATCATTCGGAGAACATACTCCAACATTTGAACTCATTCAGGTTTGGTGAAAGGATGATGCAATCAACAGAAATTCCGTACTATTAATTTTGGCTAACTGCTGCATTTCAGTAGATGAGCTCATCTTCCCTCTCATTTTCATGTTTATAAACAAGGTATGTTTCTTGCACCTGAAAAGCTTTTACAGTTACCCCCGAGCCACAAATTGCTGTTGGCCAGAAAAGCTGTCTGGTGAAGGATCACAAAATATTCATTTGAGTCTGATGCTCTTCCCTAGACCTCCACAAGTCTAGCCGAGTACAGACATTATTATGTTCTTCTTAGAAGTCATTCCCATAAGACAGTATCAATTTCATGTTAGATAAAAGCACTCTAAATCTGTTCATCTTCTTTCAGTCCATGAACTGTAGTGACTGCACAGCAAACACACGTGCATCAGAGAAACAAGCTATGCCAGCAACCAAGACCTTAGCACTTCCCTGCTTTTGACTCCCGTATTTTCAAGGCTCAGGTGAAGCCGCAGAGCTTGCGTATATGAGCCACAGAGCTTCCCTCCTATGACAGCTTCACGCTCATTTGCTGTCCTTGCTTTCCTCAGCTTGCGTTTGTTTTCAAAAGAAACTTCATTCATTTACAAGCTGTTACTTATTGCAGGAATGTAAATATTTCATTTCATTTAAAGGAAAAAAGAACTCATTGCCTATAGGTTGCAAAAAGTAATAATGAGGCATACTTGGCAAAGTCACAGATCAGAATGACGTCACCCAAATATCAGAATGACATGCACTAGTATCTGAACTTAATCCAGACAATAAAATCCATGGTAATAGACATCTCAGAAGTTGTGTTTTGCTCACAATACCTCATTTATGCATTAAATCTAACACTGAATAGATTATAATTATTTTTTAATTAAACCTGGATGAGTAGCAGCATAATTCCAGTGATGAGTAGTACACAAATTCTGTTGGACAGCATGTGCAGATTACAGAACTGGATGACTGGAAATGGGACTCTGAGTTTCTTTTCTAATTATGCTCATTTAAACTCACCCAGAAGCTCGACACAGAAGCAGTACGTTTCACTCCATGCCCCCAATCCAAAACTAGCCATAGGTGAGTTTAAGCGATCACTTCACAGCTTTAGGCTGGGGGCATGAAGTGAAATACAGTGCTGATGGGCCAGTTTCAATTTAGATTATTTATTTTGGGGACAATGGTTTATTTAAACATCTGCTATTGCTATCCTCTATAGCTACAGATACTGCCGTGAATGCAAGATTTCCTGAAGCAATGCTGCGCTGTCTGTCCAAGTCTGCAGACAACACGTGACTAAGTGTGAACATCTATATTCACTGGAACGGCAACTCCTAAACTGATGACATGTCTGTGTCATTACTAACCATGTCTTTGAAGATCTTTTTTTCCAGGTGGAACAGGGAAGATGATGCTATTTAAGCCCTCAGGGGTGAGAAAGGTGATTTAATACAGAGAAGGAAATGAAGGGAGAATAACAAAGAAGACAAAAGAAAGGAGGAAGGAAGAATGAGAGACATACAAAAAAGCAGACAGGAAAGTAACAGAAACAAAGGACAGACCCAGAAGTTGCCTAAAGGGGAGCAGAGTGTCTCACTGAGTGATAGTGACTGTGACAATCAGGTTCGGTTAATAAATACAAGTCTCTTTAGTTGCTACAAAAAATAAAAAGCTTGCCTATTATTTTGTGCAAACCATCCACACACAACAGACCCTGGATCAAAGACTATGAACTCTTTATATTATTTCCTGGCACACAGACTACGCCTAAATGTGAGTTTCAGCGCTCTCATCTCAATGGGCTTGACTTCTGAGCTACCGACCCCTGTGAAACATCATGCTGGACTGAGTCCTGCTCCCTCGGGGAGCCTCGATATACTTCACAAAATACTGCAATGCAATAACCAGACTTGCTGGCAGTTTCTGCAAACAAGAAAAAGATTATATCCTTCTCTAGCCTTACATTCCCATCTTCAGGAACAGTCTCTTTGCAGTCACGAACATTAGAGCCAAGATGTAATCCCTCACAATAATATGGACATTGATTCAAACAGGAAGTAGAGGGTCTTTTCATGCAGCCCCAGCGTGCAAAAAACATCTCTTGCCTCAGTAGCACACACAAAAGCAGCTCAAACATTCCTGCGTGCTTGCAGACCGATCAAGCCAAACCAAGTCCACCCCCTGACGATGAAGCTTGCCTGTCATTCAACTCTTAGGTTGTGCCAGTTTATGAAGTGGCTTTTCTGCAGTTAGCTAAGATTAAAAAAAAAAAGTATATTGATAATTTACCAGCTAACAACCTAGCTCTCACAAGGATTACACATGGTAGCCTGATACCAATCATCTCCCTCCTCTCCTCCAGTTTTTTTAAATAAAGAAATGAAACACGGGATGCAAGGTGCTCATACAACAAATTTAAAAAACACTGTCTCTTAAGAGTTCTTCAGGAGCAATGAGATTAATAAAAGGAATACCAAGGTTCAAAGCCTTCTAAATGTAGCCCACTTTACAAAAAACCATCTGTTTTCAAGCAGTTGGAAGAGGAGGAAGGAAGGAATAGGAGATCTTATTAGTGGCCCTCCGTGATCCGCACAGTAGCCCTTGAGAGATGCTGCATGAAGATGAACATATGTACTTCATTAGGAACTGAGAACATGTTTGCTGAGCTACATCTTACAATTTTTAAGCAGAGGTGCCTGATTCAGCCTATATGCAGGGGAATGCATTCCTTCTGCATCTTCCTTCGCAGAAGCTGGTGGCAGCCAACAGCTTAATGAGTGAATCACAAAGTGGGTTTCATGCAGCTACAAAAATGCTGTTCGGCTGATGCGCAACACACTTTCTTGCTTCTCTTCTTTACAGTGGCTTTAGACAGACTTTAATAATAATGTCTGTGACCCAAGAGAAATTTAAGACATTGACAGTGGGCTGCTTGCTCCAAAAATATGGGCACTTTCGCTTCATCCACACACCGTTCTCCCTCCTGCATATGCTCAGCAGCACCTCAGGGGATGTCACAGGCAAGAGGAAGAAAGAACTCTGGATTCTTTTATATTTCTTTTTCCTATTAGGCTGGGAAACCTCAAAAAGAACAGGATCAGGTCTCAGCTAACTCTGACAGTAATGGCCTCCCTCATCCAGGGGGAAACAAAAGCTCAGAACCACCAATAGTAACAGCTTCCCAATTCTCTACGCCCAGCACCGGCACAGCCAAGGGCAACCAGGGAGTTCACGGTCAGTCCTCTGTAGTCTGTCACGGGTGCTGAGGACGCAGCTCGCACTCCAAAGCCACCATACTGCCAACATTGATGTTTTTCATAGTTTTTGTTCAGTTTGTACTTCTCACTAAGGGCAAAGAACATGTTTCAAGACTGCTCTGAAGGCAGCTGAGACCTTTTGACATGCTTGCCATTATGTGGTTGGGTAACAGGCAGGGAAACGTAGGAAACCACTGATTAAAAGCCAAACGAATTAGCAAAATAAGAAATGGCCCTCTAAATCAAAAGCTGTGATTCTGATGAAGTCCTAGTGCCTGTGTGGGGGCATCTGAGCCTGGGAGAGGAAAGCTTTTTAGCTATACGCCTACTTGCTTCTGTGCTCTAACCACATGCAATACTGCAATACCCAAGACTCCCAAGTCCTATACGTATCAATTAAAATTGTGCAGTTTACAAGACTAAAATGAGAGAGGCCAGAAGGAAAGATGTTCACATAGCGTATCTGCAAACCAGTATGTAGCAGCCAAATCTAATGAGAACCCTTACCAGTGTCATCAGGGCCCCATAAAGTGCTCAGAGAGAGCACAGTGGGATCACTCTAAAAGCCCCCAGCTGGGAACTTAAGAGACAGAGGTATGTTAATACCAACCTGCGTGGAGTAGGACACGGTGGTTTATTTAGTTAAGAATCATTGAGATTAGAGCCTGTAAGTACAAACACACAAACACATAGCAGATCCCAACGATTCGATTTTGACTTGCTTTCCCACTGGGCAGATCACTGCAGGTTGAGGTGAGCTGAGCAAAAGTGTGTCGGTGTTTCTGTGCCATCGAACTGCATATGGTTACGGGTCTCCAGCATCACCAGCCAGCTCCCTGGGCATCTCCAGGCATTTGCTGCTACAAATCTCCCTGGAGTTCACCTTATGAGCTCTCTAACTGGTTGAATGTTGGAGCACTGTGTACGTGCATTATATCCCGATGGGCCTCCATTGCCTTGTGGTGGTAATTGATTGGCAAAGATCTCTATGCACCCAGAAAGTAATCCACCCGTCATGTGGGTTACATACCTGGCACGTGTTGCTTTTGTGTGTTTTATTTCTGGTTTTATGCCTCATCCATGGAGCACCTCAAAAATCATGCGTAAAAAAGAGCTGCCCATACAAAAGGGGTTCACAAGTAACCTCAGGGTTACTCTCTTATCTCTACCAATGTTAACAGTGATGCCTACTTAAGCTGAACACCCAATCACAATACCTAGGAGCATAAAAGAAGAACCAAGAAAGAATATTCTGCTTTCCATAAATGGCAAGATTTAACAAGTACTGCTGAGATTTAGATGCCTCAGACTCACAGGTGATTCCAATCCTCCGAAAAGAGCGAGTCAGAAGGTATTTTTCTGCTAGCAAACGCAGGAAAAAATATCTTATTGAACTTAGACCCGGGAGGATTTTATGGCAACCTACCATCCCCTGATACAATCGTGTTTTCAATGAAGAAACAACTATTTCTTCAGAATCGCTCACGTTTAACACTGTGAAACATGTCCACAGCTCAAAGAGTGATTCCAACATGCCACACTCACTCTCCAGCTCCACCCCCTTGGGCATCTGTCTTGCAGTGACAATTGCTGGTGGAGGCAAGCACGGGAATGCATTAACCATACACAGGCTGTTCTTTAACACCTGAGAAAAGCAACTTTTCTTTACTGCAGCTCAGTTAGGGAGGCCAGGCTACACACTGCTAGAATTTACAAGTGGAACAGCTCAGTCCTCAGTCATCATCATTATTCCTTATTGGTATTACAGAGGCACCTAAATGCCACTAACTGAGAGCAGAGCCCCAGCGCACCACATCTTGTTCATACACATGTGGGGGGAAGACTGCTCTTTCCCTGTGGCACTTCCAGTCTGCGGGAGCAGAGAAGAAACAGTGATAAAAAATGTGTTTACACAGAGTGTAGCTTGCCATCTGCTAAAACTGAACATGCTGACCAGTAAACATGGGCCTACTGCTCAGTAGGAGTAAGGACACATCACAGTAGTTGGTGCTTGCAAATACGCTTCTACGACGCTCCATGCAGTTTTACTGTATGTCCATTGAGCTTCCAAAGACCACGAAAGAAACAAGTTTCATAAAGCAAATAGGGAAAAAAAAAATTGCATAATCTACTTCGTCTACTAGAACAAACTTCTAACAATGTTACTGCACAGAAATGATAGAAATTAGCTTTTTTGCTAATGATCAAATTATGTGGGTTTATGGTTTACCTTTTTTTAAAAAAAAAAAAATTACCATTCTGTAGTTTTCCTTTTAGAAAACACAGATAATCATGAAGACATTAGACAGATTAGAGGGAAGCCAGAAATGAACAATAATCTCTGTGTGTATGTACATTTCTAAAAATGTGCCCATCAAATACACAGTAGGTAGGTAATATTATATGTAGGCACTGTCCTATCTGGATGGTGCAACTAAAGAGCTAGCAAAAGCGAGTTATAAAACACAATTTTAAAGGCCAAAAAAAATGTTATTCAGAGAAATAATTACTAGTCTGCCAGAGGAGGAAAGGTGCAAACGCTGAGAAAGCCGCACAGTTATTTCAGTATACCGGTAAACGAGGGCAGAAAAAATCATGTTAAATACAGGTTAAGTTTCACTGAAAATGTTTTTAGTCACATAATCTTAAGTCTGGTCACTGATCTTGGAAGTGCCAGAGTCTAGGCATTTAAATTAAACTGGACTACACGTTAAAAGGAGCCCTGATCAAAACAAACATCAGAACAAGCAGAGAAGTTTGCATGACCTGTGAGAGCCTTTTCTTCTCCAATTCCTAGACTGCATCATGAAACAAAGAAGCCATAGATGTGATTTTCTATGGTCCTGCCTCGTTTAGGTGTTATGCTGATAACCAGGGCACAGCTTATTTAGAGCAAGAGCAATCCTAAGAGTTAGGGAAGGACAGTTAATCTCACGGTAGGAAACTGAGGCACAAGGTCACCTGTGTAACACAAGTGGTGCTTCAGAGGAAACCAACTGGTGAGGTAACCAGCAAAGTTCCTCAGTATTGCTATTTGGCTTCAGTCTAAGCCAACAGCCGTACATTTGGAACGTCACACTTTACCTCTGGCCAAGCCTCAAATTTCCCTGAGGTATCACGGCGAATATTACAGCACTGCTTCAGAGCTCGCAGACGTGGTGACAGGGCTGCGCAGAGCATCACCAGCTCTGCCAAGGGCGGCACGCACACTCTCAGGCCTGTAAGACAGCAGCGCCTCAGCATCTCTCCTCTTTCCACAGCAGCCCCATCCAGGGCTGGCGAAATCCAACAGAATCCATAAATACCACACTTCTCCACTCATTTTACCAAAGCCAGTGAGTCCAGCAGATGCGCCAGCACGCACCTATGACACTGAGCATTTCACAGCGCACAGTGGCAACTCCCTTTGAAACACAGCTTCCCACAGGAGGTGACGCTGCCCTCATCACCCTTGCACAACAGCCCAGGGCTTGGAGCATTCACCCAGTGGAAGTGTCTAATTCCCCCTTCTGCATGAAGATTTGAAATACACATCTGCTGCCAGAACAGAGACTCACAACCCTTACTGCTAAAACTGTTCCACTTTTTCTTGGCAGATTGCAGATCTACTGGTTTGGACAAAAGAGAGAGAGACAGAAAAACATACCTACATACATACACACACATAAAGTTTCCAAACTCCTGATGAATTCTCATTCAGAGGGGAATTTTAGGTCTTGCCCCAATGACTACTTACGTATGAATATTCCAAGTCATCTGGGAAAAAAACACACTTAAACAGCTGTTGGAGCAGCTTTTGGACTGAAACTTAGACCTTCATGTAATCTGTCAATGTACATCCTTTAAGCACATAATTCTGCTTCTCAGGGATGTATGTAGATAAAACTGTAATTATGAAATCTTTAGAGCTGCACCTGTTTTTTTTTCATTGGGGTTGTGCAATACCCACCACATCAGAGTCTTAATCCATAATTGAAACTCCAACAGCATGATACATTAAGGAAGGAAGGAAATAACTGCAGCACCAGTAACTCCACGTATTTGGGTTAGAGATAACTTTAAATAAAATCTGTGTTTCATCAAAGTTTGTCATCTAGGTCCCTCTACAATAAACGGAGAGAGATACTTGTTTTCAGAAGTCAACTCATCTAAGCTTTCTCAAGTACAGGGGAGGGATCAATCCAGGGAACATCTCCACCTCCTTCCAACTGCAGAAGTCCAAGCTTAGACCTGAAGGCTGAAGTTAGGCACAACAAAGGATCCCATCCACTATTTCTTTGAAAAGTGGTTCTGTCATTGGTGATTTGTTAGGGTTTAAATTATTATTACTGGGGCAGGGGGTTAGGGATGGGAACGTTTGGTAAAGAATGTGAGACTACGGGAATAAAAATGTCGCAGGAATGTTGCAGGTCATCAAGTTTCATCCTGAGCTACAGCGAGCAGTCATATACTGCAGACTAGTTTCAACCTACACTTTCAGCTTTATACAAAGGGCTCGGCATAAAAACTTCTGTAATCGGGGCAGTTTCATGTTTTAAATTCACAAATCAGTACACATCTCAAAGAACTTCCCATTTTACAGAACAGTTCCTGGTTTTCTGAAAAGCTCATCATTTTCCCCTTCTGTTCTTTCAAAAAGAAACTACTAATCTGCTGAATTTTAATAAAATCAAAAGGGATGTCCTCATTTCTTCCTCCAAAGATCTGTATCAGTAGATTCCTAACACCGTCAAGCTTGGGAATAATGCATTCTGTTCCCACTGTGATATGTGAACCCCGCTATCAACAGCCTAAACACGTATTTAAAGACTGTTATTAAGTCAGGTTTGGTTTATCATGCACATGTAATTCATCAGCAGTATCAGAGATAGGATTTCAATCCAGTGTCTGTCTTTAGTGTTCATTGCTAAATTTCCCTCCCATATTTAAACTCTCTGAGCACGTTCCAATGTCGGCACAGTAGCACCTACTTACACTAAGGCTGCTAGTAGCTTGCTCCTAAGCCAACCAGGTAACGCCAGTTAAACTAGCAAACCAGGTAAAACCAGGTATGACTGCAGGTGTGGAGGGCTGCGTGTGGAGGAGGACTTTCAAGCGTGAAACACATGCTTACTAATTAAACTATGTATCAATTTTAAGCCTCTACGTAGGGGATAAGAAGAGGTGTTCTCTCTTTTCTTTACCAGCTGGAATTTGCTGAAATGTAGAGAGCTCAGCAGGCAGCGACATGACTAGCAAGCTGTAGGGCTGGAAGAGAGGGAAAACAGGCCAGTAGAAGCAAATAAATGAAGTCAGTCATAAACTTTGTATCATGAAAAAAAGAGGAAAAAAATATATTAAACTCCTGAGTTACTACAGTCAGATTTAAAATCATTCTGCTTTCCAAATATGATTATTGGGTTTGGTTTCTGTTTGGTTTTTATCACACTATCATCTCAAGGAATTTAGAAAAAAAACCTCCCTATGGGAAATCTGCCTTTCACTTTGCAATATCTCTGCCATTTATCAAAGGTCTCAGCTGTCAGGATTTTTGACCTCATGCTCCCTTCAGTTTCATAGAAAGTAGTCTGGCTACTCTAGAGAAACAGCACTAGAACCTTACCGCAAATGGACTTTTGCCCAGTTTGGATAGTTAACTGCATTTACCGTTACAGATACCACTACAGTAATATCAAAGTCCACGCTTTTTATAGACACCCTCAGCAAAATTTATTGCAAACTGAACAAAACAGAAAACCAATTAAATAAAATATCTGCCAGAAAAATACATTGAGTGATCACTGGGCTCTCTAAATCATACATGGTGAAACAGTATCGCAAAGAGTAACATTTTTTTAACTAAACCAAGTATCTGCATATCAAATACAGAAAAGTCTGGATGAGCTTAAGTTTTTGTGTGTAGCGATTTCTGCAGATGTGCGATGAACCTTCCTTTCTGATAAGGTGCTGCTAAATATTAAGTCTGGATAAAAAAGCTGTGTGTATATTTATGTTTATTTTCCATAACAAAGAGCTACATGTTTATGAGGGATCATGACATCAACTTACTGGACAAATAAGTGCCTGCATGCACTTACTATTTTGACAACAAACAAAAAAAGGAAATACTGGCACCATGAAACTGCAGACTTAGAACTAGTTGGCCGAAGTCCTGTACACAACACTTTAGCAGTCTGCACACAGCACGAAGAGCAGCCCATGAATCAAAATCAATTGCGAATATAAGTCTCATTCTCCCCATATTTCTGTTTTGGCTTTGATTTTTTTTTAAAATCAGCTAGTACTAATGCACAATGGGAATTCTTCAGGAGGGTCAAAACAATACAGCTTTGCGAAGAATGTTGTTTACCTAGCACAAAAAAACTCCTGGGATGACTACAAGGTCTCTTCTAAGGAAAAGCAGGAGTTTTAAAAGCTACCTTCAATTGACCATTTTCCCCCAAATCAGAAAAGGTAGTGTATTTTTAGTAAATCTGGGAACATGCATACTGAGCTTAACACACTAAGAGGCTATTCTGTAAGCACACTACCTGTATGTATTCCAATGCACAGCTCCGTGTTATTTATCAGTTACACAAACGTCAATCACTAGCCCTTACCAGAGTCAGCGGTGTGCTGCACCACCCACCTGTCATGCCTTCAGTTTATGATATTTTAAGACTGGAAAGGAAATTAGTTCCACTTGCATGAGCCTTTGTCTGAAAGTAATAGTGCACAACAGATTTCTGTGGGCATAGGGGACAGAGAGCAGAAATACTAATTGTCAGAATTCACTAACCAGATACACTCTCGATGTTACAGGGACTAGCTTTGCAAGGCTTGCATCACTAGTAACGGTTTTAACTACGCATCCCACTGTCAAGAAAGGTTGGGGGCAGGCTTATCGTTTATGGAAGTTATAAATAATTCATTATTAGACTACAAAATAAAAGTAATGAGGACAAAACACAGGAAGCAATTTGCAGACCTCCCTGCACAGTTCTCCCTTGACGAAGCAAGGAAGTGTACAGTGGTCTTCAAAGTTATTCAAGCTCACTTTGCAACCAGTGCAACCATATACACTGTGTACTATCAAATCCACCATTTCTCTAATTCACAAAACTAACAGCATTATGAGAGGACAATAAAGCCCACATCAGACTTCTACAGTACAGAAAAGAAGGGGGAGGAGAGAGGACCAATTTAATTGATAGCCTCCTTGGTTTCTTTCAAGACATCTCATGCAACCAAAAATCACATGCTCCTATTATTGCGGCACAGGAGGATTTAGAAGATGTGAACAAATTTTTTAAAGCACCATGTGCACATCAACCTCACCTCTGCCCCTTTCAAATGTATTGATTTGCCCTTGATCCACACACGAGTACTCCATGGTAGCACTTTCAATGAACAATTCATGCAGGTGAACAATCCTCAGAGAAGCAGCCGCCCCCTCGGCTTTTATGGTTATTTGTCTCTCCATCTCCACAGAGCTTAAAGGAATAATTCTACTGCATATTTCTTCCTCATTTATTTTACCTGGTGAGCTGTTTAAGAGGGTATATGGTCATCTGGAGCTCATCACTGTCAAATATTCAGCCACAGCTGCAAAGGGTAAAGGAATTAGTTTAGCTCCTTGGTTTACAAAGTGCTGAGCACCTCCAATGAGGTGCCAAATGTGCATGGTGACACTGTAGGATTGTTCAGCGCCTCCTGACATTCACAGGGCCTGATCCAAAACCCCACTGTTAGGAACGACAGTCCTCCCCTTGACTGCAATGCACTTGGGACAGAACAGCGCTTCACAGCTCAAGCCTGTGCTTCTGAGGCAAGTCAAGATTTGCCATAGCTTTAAAAACGCAAGATAAGGTGCCAGGTGTGAGATGCAATGGATCTCGGCATTCCTACCTCCAAACACTTAACCCAGAGTAAAATATATAAATACACACATATCTACCTACACAAACAAACAAACATTCAAGACGACCTTACATCTGGTTTGGATAGGGTACTTATTTTCCAATTGTTTTAATCTCACATACATACAGGCAGCAAAATTCTCTCCAAACCCTTTAAACCCATTCTGCTTCCATTGGGCTTAATGCATTTCCCCGCTTCTTTTAAAAAAAAAAAAATTCTACAGACTGTCTTTACAAATCATTTTTTTCTGGAAGCCTTTGTTAAAATCAGTTCTTCTACTGGAAGCATGCAATAAAGCAAAGCTAACAAGAAAAGAAGGTGCAAAAAAAATGCTGAGAGTCATACTGTAAAACATCCAGTGCAAAAAGACTGGCTGCGCTCATTTGGGTTAAGGCAGCAAAGAGCCTTTTCATTACCAGGTCACTCGTTCAAATCCAGTCTTGATGATAATCACCTGATGTCAGGCAGAGTAAGCAACATACTTTTTAAGTAACTCTGTAAAAGTATTTTTTATTGAATGTGTAAATACTGTAGAGAATGTCTGCAGGCATTCATGATGAGCGCATCATCTTGCGAGACACAATTAGTAGACAGTAACTAAGCAAACAAAAAAGGAGTTGCAGCAAAGACTGTAACCACTTTCATGTATTCAGACAGTTGCCATTTATCTTTGCTTTGGAAGAGACTGCTTGGTAGTATTCTAGTAAGTGAGCTGTAGCGTACTGTGGAAAAATAAGAACATTTTAGCAACACAAGCCCTCACTGCAGCATCTGTTATTAAATCTTTGCACAGAGGCAAGGAGAGACCACTAGTCATAAATGTGGATTAGCAAGGTTCTACTATATTCGTTTTAGAGTGCAGAGTGCTTTGTATGAAAGCTGTTACTTGCCTTTTATGTCAGAAAATGAACTTATGCCAACTTTGTAATACTGAATTCTTCAAGGAAGTAGTCCTAACAGCCTACAAGCACTGTCCACAAAAAAAGGTTGCAGTCTAACAGCAGAGAAACGGAGGAAGGACAGAATCAGAATAGCTGATGCTGCTGATTTGCAACACTTTCTTTTCACAGAAAATGGCCATCATCTTATGCTTCCTCCCTGAGCAAACCAAAAAATACCTTTGAAAGCGTCAAGCTTTATGATGCTGACTCTAATTCCGACACCCGATTATACAAGAGCACTAACACAAGCGCTCACTGTGCTCAAGGGAATCCCTGCATCCTCACCCACGGAGCCTCAGGAGCTCCACATCCTGGGTGACTCCCTAGCAAAGCAGGCAAAAAACAGGACTTGAGATCCTAGAGAAATGATGATAATTCACATATTTATGAGAAGCACAACACGAGCTCTCCGAACTGAGTCAAGTTTAAGTAAACTTTATGCTAAATACACAAAGTTCAAGCAGAGTCACAGCTTTGCTGAACTGTAGTAAAAACACTCAAGAGTTTTCCAGAAACACTAAAATCCTCCAGGGGAAAGCTGATCTTGAGCCTTCATAACGATATTTTCCTGTCTATGAAGTTAGGCAGCCAGTGCAAGGTGTTGTGTAATATTTACCTACAACACCCACTGTTATGATATAATGTTTCAGTGAAGGATATATTAAAAGCAGCAAATCCCTGAAACCACCCGTGCAAATACACAACCGTTAATGGGTCGAGACATACAGAAATGAAGACTAGTTGAAATAGAAAATGAGTTAAAAACAGATTATGGGTGCTCACCACGACAGCTGCTGTCTAAAATAGATAATTAAATAATAAAGGCAAGGCACACTGCTTTAGCTGCGAAAAGTTGTGAACGCTGATGCTCTGACGCACTAACACTGCTCCCAGCGCTCGATTTTTATCCACCGACGAGGCTGTACAAATTCTCGGAGAGCTGCTGCTGTTCTCGGACCTTTGCGGGAATCCCCCCCACCCCGCACCCCCTCCACGCCCCCGGCGGGGTGAAGCCCCGGGCCGTGCGGGGGGGACGCCCGCCCGGCCGCAGCCCTCCCCGCGCTCTGCCCGCGCCGTGGCGGAGACCCG
>VZSC01002606.1:0-14205 GCA_013398225.1 Steatornis caripensis
GGGCAGCTCACGGGAGCTGCCATGGCTCAAAAGGAGAGGGAAAGAAGTCTGGGTGTTCCTGTTTGCCATGACCTTCACGCTCCTGCTTTCAAGCAGAGCCTCCCGCTCTGCCACCTAGTTTTAAGACAGCTGCACCCCGCTGCTGGCCCCTGCTCCCAGAGGGAACAAGGGAGCAGAAGCACTAACAAACTGCCTCCCTGGAAGGCTTCATGTTCCCAGTCATTACGTTTGTATTAATCCCAGAAGTATATAAATCATGGGCAGATGCCTGGGGAATGAGTTAAATATGTCATGGGAGCCATAGGTCCGGCTCCTGACTCACACTGAAGCTGCTGGCATCGGCTCTAGTGATTTTCTCCTTGCCTTCATGGTGCTTGGCCTGCCTGGGTCTCTCAAAGGCACGAGGACTCTTATTTTTCTCCAAAAGAGACAGACTGAGAGATACAAAGTCTCTGGATTGTACGACAGGGGAGAAAAACCTGAAAATTTGACCTAAGTGTTTTACAAGGTACTGGATAAAGACCCCAAAATCCTGCAGTAAAACTGAGACTTCTAAACCTCATGACCCTGTGGGGGCTGACTTCTGATTCTTAAGTCTGGGGCTAGCAGTACGGATGAGGCTCTATTCATGCTGCCCTTCCCTCACGTTGCCCTGCTGGGGGCTCCGTGAGCCGTGCTCAGCACCACCTCTGAGCTGACAATGACGTTGAGTAAAGAGACACCTTGCTTTGGTTTGGTTCACTTCCCACCACTACTCTCTTTGCTGGTGTCAAGCACACACATTAACAGAAAGACCTTCCTTTCTACCTTGGAAGGGATATATCCTTTATGTCATGACATTTTAAGAAATAATATGGCTCCAGAAGGAACAAGGCATACATTCACCTAAAGGTGTTCTGCATCTACTTTCTTACAAGGGACAGCTTGTATAGTTGGACACCAACTATAGTCAAAACCTTCCTTATAATGATAACATCCCTGTACTAAATAATATCAGCATTCATATGTTAGGTAGGAAATACTCCCTTTACAATGTTTTAGTACAAAACCAAACACAACAATTTTTAATGCAAACAGAGCTGCCAAGCAGATTTTACAGTGGCCCAGGGGTCTGTTCGCAGTTGAGCAAACGTGTTTGGAGCTGTACTTGTAAGCTCTGCTTGCAAAGGCAAAATTTGCCATTGTGATAATACACTTAATCTACAGAAGACACACAACCAGTCTGCTCTTCATTACCATCTGGTGGTTGTTGCATGGAGTGGCATTACTCACATCTCAAAAAGTTACTGAGGGGAATTTTCATATCATCACCGCAAAAGAAAGGGTGGTGTAGCAGCAGTGGACAGCACAAGGGGCTGGTTTTGTCTTACAGGCATGGATGCAGAGGTACCAGGCCCAGAAAACACTGACTAACTGAGCATGTGGAAAAGAGAAAATTAAGAAGCATCTAGTGCTACTTTAGCATTTCACCAAGTAATTCAAGACTTACCTGAATATTACAGAATCACACAATCACAGAATGGTAGGGGTTGGAGGGGCCCCCTGGCGATCATCCAGTCCAACCCCCCTGCTGAAGCAGGTGCCCCCAGAGCAGGTTGCACAGGAACGCGTCCAGGTGGGTTTTGAATATCTCCAGAGAAGGAGACTCCACAACCTCCCTGGTTGTAAGGAGCCAAGAACTGCTTGGGAAGCGTAGCGCACTGTTCCCTCTCGCTGAAAGCAATGGCAGCTGAGACCATTTTGCAAGACAAGGTATCTCGTTGACCATTTCTAGTAACTAGTTTTCATATCTCCTGCACTACTTACTCAGAGAGGTGTCTTACAAGTAGTATCCTAGCAGGGACCCTATGGCCTCAGTGGTAAGCAAGAGGAAGATAATCTCATTGTACAGCTATATGGGGAACTAGCTCTCCTCTCACGCAGTTTGTGTTCTCCACTGTATGGTCTCTTCCCTTTCCCATGCAATGGTTTCATCAAAGGGAAACCGTGCAGTGTGATTCAGCTTGGACGGTGTGGCGGACGGATGAATGGACATTTGCCTGAAACAGTTCTTGGTACAGAAGACATGAGCTTTGCTTCACGAAATGCAAGTGTTGCAAACTTTGTGGTAATCACAAGAAATAATAAACAAGGCAATCGTTCATGCACGTAGCAGGCGTATAACCACAAGGAAGAACAAGGCACCAGTTTCCAGCCCTGTGGAGGCAGGACTGAGACAGTATTTTTCCGCTGTGGTTTTGGTGTCTGTCTACAGCTGACTGTGCAGGACGCTAGGTCATCGACCTTGGGGAGGGTCTTGTCTGATGCAACCCCAAAAATAGTTCCCCTGCAACCACCTGGGATACACCGAGCCTGCACAGCACCAGACCATGTCTCATCATGCCCACCATGCGTATGCATGAAGTTTCTTGGAATCAGGTGGAGACTTTGGGACTTGAACTGTACAAAAATGGTATCATCAGAAGAACGGGTAGGGACCCCCACCACCAAGACACCCAGAGTGACAAGGACTGATGGGACACCACTAGATCCATGGGTGGTGAAATCTCTCTTTTGTATCTCTCTCTGTCTCTCCCCTCCTCTATTTCTTTTTACTGATTAGATCTAAGTAACAGCTTGGGGCACGGGACTTGTTTATGCAGTTGTTTTACCCAGTCAAGTCATCGCCATTGAATTATCATACTTAACCACACGCATTGTATTTTGTATAAATAAATCATAAAACTGGTTGGCTGGTGTCGTTTCACCTTAATTTAGTTCAGGGGTATCACAAACTTGGTCGCTGGTCCCAATGGGAGGGAGGTCGTCCTAAACGACCCCTTTCAGGTCGCAACAGAAGGGACTTTTGGAAGTCTTTGGTCCAATCTCCTGCTCAAAGCACAGCCAACCTCAAAGTTAGATCAGGTAGCTCAGGGCCTCTGAGGAGATCCTCACCCTTTTCAATCTTCTTGGAGTATTTCTTCTGAAAGAAGGGTGGTCTGCTTTTACACTGAGTGAAAGAAGTATAATAACTGATGAATTACAATACCCTTTTGCTTTTACCTAAGTGTACGGATCAACAGATAATTGATATACAGTGACAAGTCCACTCTAAATATTTTGCAACAGTAGAAATATAACCTCTTGGCCAAGTCACAGAGGGTACTAGTCTGGATACACCATGGGGATGATCCAGTGCAGCTGCAGCATCTCTTATCTTATGCACTAGACTGAATTTTTCAAGAATAACATGAAATGAAATAAAACAGATTCTTTATTGTAATTACAAAATTCAGAAATCATAATACACTTTCAATGGCTCAGTTGCTTTTTACCTTTAAAGAAGATGCACTCTTCAGTTCCTTTCCGAGCTCTGCCACTGATTTCTGCGACCTTGGATAACTCCTTTAGGCCAAATCTTCTCAATGAGTGTTGCTAATGCTAAGTGCATGAACACAGATGAAGGCTTTTATAAGTAAGATTGACTCAGATCTTGTGGAGACCAAATACCCAAACCTGCATTTAAAATTTTGATCCGCAGACCTCAGGGAATTTCCTGTTCTGTACATTTTAGAGGAGATTTACATAGATTGCAGGGATATTTGAAGGTATTAATTAGTTCAAATGCACACAGTGGCTTAAAAATGTAAAGTATAAAAATACTAAGTATTATTATCAAATAGGTCAGTATTTAACCAATACTCATGTCCTTAGTTTAGACATTTTGACAACTTTCTGTCTCATTTTGGATGTTTAATACATAATTATCTTTCTAAATATTTCTCTGCTGGACACAGGCATCACAGTACATGTCATTAACACTATCTGAGAAATAAACACTCATTAAGCCAATACAATATCTACATGAACAGGCCTCCACAGTCACCTCCCAGATCTCGGCCCACTTGGACATGACAAATGAAGGACGTCCACTGCTGATAGTGGAAAATGAGTGGGTGGAAAACCCAGAGGATGAAAAGAAGCTGAATATTTTACAGAGACAAATACGCAATTCCGGGAGGCAGACTACACAAGATGAATGGTTTTAACAGGATGGATGAGGTTTGCACTCACAAATGCTCTCTCTCATCTCATGGAAAACCATCTGTGTATTTCCCCTTCCCTGTCTTACTACTCCAGAGCAATACATGCTCTTTCCCCTGCTGTACGGTTCAGCTCGCAGCCCAAGAAGATGAAGTACAAATCTGCCCTGACTTACGTAAGATTTAGACAACAGGGTAGTTTAGATTCTGTTCCAAAACTCACTGAAGTAAACTAAAAACTTGCCGCTCACCCTGGGGATTCTGGATCGGAACCAGAAAGCATTTTTCACTCTCAGTTCCTGATTTAGTATGATGTTGAGTTTTTCTCTATATTGATAATAATTTGTTTTCTTACAACCTCACTGCTGTTGTTTTTCTCCTAATATACAAATGTTATAATCCCTCAGTTCCCCATCTGACAGACAGGCAGGTGATATTTTGCCTTCACCAAAGGTGGGGTGGACAGGAATTTGACTTGGCTGCCACTCCTGTTCCCAGCCTCTCAGATTAATCTAACACAGAGACAATACTGAAACACATTTTGCAGATTTTCTGAAATTAAAACCTTGATAATGTCCAGAAGCTGAAGTAAAACTTAAGCCGTAACGTGCTAGGTAAAGGGAGAGAAACTCTCTGAACCAAGGAACAAGCCACTTAAGGAGACACTTGGCAAGACAAAGCAAGAGACATCAGAGAGGTTAAGAATATGAGATGTTAACTCACAAGAAGGATCCAAAAATCTTCCCTTATAGTAGGAAGAGATGGGACGGAAATGTTTCCAAATTATAAAATTAAGTATATTCTTGTTATGTCTTGTTTTGGCCTCTTCTGCCTGTGAAACTAAGTCTTCTTTCAACCTTTTTTATTTCTGTCCAGAGATGGTATTATAAAATATCTGAAGCTAACCTAACATTGTTGACACCGCACAAATGCTTTCTGCTGCTCAAGGGAACAAGGGGATGCTCCCTTGCCCCTTATCTCACCCTTTACTGCTTCCTGAGCATTCAAGTTCTGCTGATTGCCCTAAAAGAGGAGTCGGGATGGTGAGTTTGAAGGCAGCCACGAACAGTTCAGCCTTTTCCAAAATGCGTGAACGGCAAATAAACCAATACTCCCAGTTGTTCAACTATCCCTCCTGAATGCCTCTTCTCAGAGCAGTTAGCCCTGCGAGAGCCTCTGTGCCCCTGTGCCCAACGCTGCAGTGGGAAGAGATACCAACAGGGGCTAAAAAACTAGTAGCATTCCAGTTTTGTGATCTGGCTGAGGAACCTCTAGCTCACATCTTTTCCAGTTCTCTTTCTTTTGGTTCAATTTCTTTTTTTCTCCCATTTCTTATCTTTGCACTTATTTTAGCCTTTATTTTAGGGCTCTTTTTCAACTAGCTAAAAAAAGCACAAATGACAGGGTGTAATCTATTTCTCAGTTTATGGACCACTTCCAGTGACTGCTGCCAGCCCACAAGACACATATATATCATGGATTTTAGACCTGCACCCCTGCATCAGTTAAAGAGATAGGTAAAATTACTTGCTGTCTTATACCTCCTGTTGACAAAGTGACTCCCAGCTGAAGAGATTCACATGTGCTCTTTATTTCATCAAGGAAGAGGCATCTATCTCGCTCATCAAACATGCTCCTGAGACAAGAAAGGAGTGTGCAAGCAGCTGTTGTGTAGGACTATTGCATTTGTTAAAATCATGCCCACTTTGTTTTCTCCCAGCATAGGTATGACTATACATGGCGATACATATCTAATGCTGTCATTTTCGTGGCTGTAAATATGCTCAACAGAGTTCCAGAGGAATTTGCCATCAGCAAAGATATCAGCTTGTAATTTTTCGGTCTGGCAGCTTTTATTGCTGTATTTGACTATTTTTCTAATCCTCATTTTTAAATGTGAGAGGTGAAATACTTTGTAAACGTATTCCTGAAATATAATGCAAATTTTTGTTTGTGTCACCTTTGTTCCTGGAGGCAACAGACAACCTTGGTAATGAGTGGAAATATGAAATGCCAACCTTTCATGAGGCGGGTGCAACGGCAAGAGCAGAGAGAAGAGTTTCCATTTGCAACGTCTGTTCTTGGCTCTGTTCTAGCTTTTACTCCTTAGGGTCTTACCATTTACAAGCACAACCTCTTAAAAAAGCAAGTATTATACAGTCTCAACCAAAATGTCCTGTTTATTTTCTTACTGAAGTTGACTGTTTGAGAAGTATGTAATTTGGAGGCTGGGCCTCCAATGCACTAAGGACATTTTCAGGTAGATCTAATTTTAAATCTGGACGCGCCAGCCAATGGAAAAGGCCAGTGTTCAGCCCCAGTTTTCTTCCCAAATCAGACTGGAGTAAAAAAACCCCAAACTTTTAATGTAAAACTAGCTTTGAGGAAAACCTAGTTAGGACCTTCAGTCTCTCCAGCAATGTAGCACAGCAAGTGAGCAGGTGCTACTGGAGATAACAAAGGAACTGGAACGACAGTTTCCACTAAAGAACTGCAAGCAGCAACGTTACCACCCTTCAGACTAACATGACCACAAAATACTTGACATTAGAAGGGGAAGTTACCTAGCCTACCTCCTGCTCAACTTCAGAGCCAAGTTCTGCTTCTGCTCCGAGCTGCACTAACCTCAAAGACAGATCAGGTTGCTCAGGACCTTGAAAGGAGTATCTTTTAATTCTAAATTTCTTGAGAGTAAATAATGCAGAGATCTATCTTTTCTCAAAGAAAAGTTCATTTTGATTAAATATTTTCTTTCTTCTTCCTGACGAAGGAATGCTTTGATCCACACGCTTATGTGAAAATATCCCCAGAAAGGTTGTGTGACTGAATTCAGCCATTCTGTCTCTTTATTGGTAGAAGCAAACAAGCTAGGCTCTTATTTACATGACTCACAGATTCATAAGCCTACGTAGCGAGTGCATCACATCACTGAAATGGGACAAAGAGACACATTGCATTCTAGTGGCTCAGTGTGGTAAAATACTTCCAAGTATGATAATACTACTCGTATTTCTCTATTCACTACTTTTGAAAGGACTTATTTAACCTGACAATTTCAATAGGGTTTTGCAGTGAGGTGATTCAGAAACAATAAAAAGGCAAACCTGGAGAAAATGAACTCCATTTATCAGAAAAAATAATTTCTGAGCCATTCTAGTAACAGCGTTTCATTTCTTATACTAAAGAAACCTCCAAACAAAGACAGGACCAGGCCTAAAAAGCATAGAAGCAAAGGTCTCACACATACAAATATATATGCAACTTGCCACAGCACACATCAGCCTGTTAAAATCAAGGGAGATGCTTGCAATGGGAAGGTATATGTGTGCTCAATTTCTACAGGATAATACATCAGGTGTTAACTCTTTCTGTCCTGCTTCTGACATCTCACCAGCACTGACAAACATCAGCTGTTAGGAACTATATACATACCTTTTAATGGCAATCATAACAATATGCCTCTGTTCTTTAAATATCTCCTTAAAACCAGCCTCTGCAGTGCTGTCTAAAATTGCCTTCCTTTTTTCAGTGGCACTTAAGACTATGGGCTCTTTGTAGTTAACGTGCCCACTGTCCTGGTTTGACCCAATGCAACATTCTATCCCATACACATCATGCTTAGTACAAAGCTGAGGGATCACAAGGGTCACTCTCTCCCCTTTTATGGCCAGGGCCTGAGGGCACTAATGGGCTTTAACGACCCTAAACAGCCTCACCTGGTGCTTCTGCCCACACCTGTGACCCAGGAGCCTCTTTCAGCCCAGCAAGGGGCTGTCAGAGAAGTCCAGGTCCTGGTGATGTGGTAGGATACTGCGCTCTGGCTCTGCCC
Source organism: Steatornis caripensis (assembly GCA_013398225.1). Lineage (NCBI taxonomy): Eukaryota > Metazoa > Chordata > Aves > Caprimulgiformes > Steatornithidae > Steatornis > Steatornis caripensis. Next base: position 7,852 of record VZSC01002606.1, read on the forward strand.
AGCTGCCTTGCTCAAGGGCCAGAGGAGGACTCTGTCTGATTATCTTGCCGTCGATCTCCAATCCAGTTCATGCCTGCTGCTGAGCACAATCTGGGACTTTCCTGGGGCGTGCTCCACAGCATCCGGGTGACATATTTATCATCGGGGAGGGGGGAGCTCGATATTGGGTTTGTATATACTTGTATATATTTCATTATTGTTCTTCCTATCGTTCTATTACTGTTATTATTGTGGTCACATTAAAGCTGTTTTAACTTTTCCAACCCACAAGCCTCTTTCCCTTTTCTCTTTCCCACCTTTTGAGGAGGGAGGGGGTTAACAAAGAGCATCTGTCATCCATTTAGTAGCCAGCCCAGCTTTAAACCGTGACGCCCACTGAGGCCATTAAACTATGAAAATGCATACAGACTAACTGTTGCCTTCACCTTCCTTATGTCTGTCTCAACACTTGTTGAATGTCTTCCTAACTTACGCTGGATGGTTTCTTCTCTGAAGCCAGGATTGCCTTTTTTGATAATCTCTATAACATCTAGCACAAAGACCTTGATCTTTAGCCTCTACTACTTCTCTTGAGCTAGCATCAGAAGGAGAAGGAGCTTGTGAGTCTCCCACACCTGGGACGAAGGACTCGGAAAGTCAGCAGAGTTGTTTTCCATCGGTAGCGTGGAGGTGGGCAAAGAAAATATACTGCCAGGGAGGTTACTGCCGGTGGGCATGCAGTGCTGGTCTCGCGCGCCTCGAGAGGAAGCAAGTTCTGTACCGTTAAGAAAAGATGTTGGATGAGTGGTGTAGACACACAGCTGGGAGATCTAAAAAGGGCTTTCAAATGAGTGTTACAGGTGTTTATCTGACATGATTAAAAACTCACCAAATTATTCTGGCCATAGATATTATAGGGCAAAAAGAATCCTATAGCTCTTATACATATTCTCTTCTCACTTTGATTATTAAAGGTGAATAACTTCAATTCACAGTTTTGATATTTACTATCAGTTCTTTAAAAGCACTGTCCTAAGAGTTTTACAGGCTCTTAAAAGAAAGCAGAACCTGCACTAAGAAGATCTGAATTGGCCTTTACAGCATATAAGAGGGATAAAAACGGGGCACAAATGCATGAGTTTCGAGCTGCACCTTTTTTTTTCCTGAAGGAAAGGCGAGGGTGTGGAGACTTAGTGAGAGACCCAAAGGAAAGCGAAATGTCTGGGAGGGTGAGGTGCTTCCCTCAGTGCAGGGCAACATCACACTGTCTACAGATCCCACGATAAAGCGTAAGTTCAGTCTATTGCTCCACAGCTCTTCTCGATCACTTGCACAGCTTTCCCGCTGCACTGAAATCCCCAAAGCACACTGAAAGTATCTCAAGCTTGCCATTTTATGCCATCTGAAAAGACTGCTCACAAGCTGCATTTGACTCAAGGGATAACTGTAGGTATAAAACGACAACAGCTTTATCACTAAGCAGATAAAATACATGACCTATTTTGTTACCTTCCTCTTTTCTCTAAGTATGAATATTAACAGGATTTGTTTTCTACCTGCAAATGCAGTCATTTCACAGTCCCTAGGTTTCACTTCATATTTTCAAACCCAACCATTTAGCTTAATATTTATAAATTTGAAAATTTGATCTAAAATTTTGAATATACCTTATCAGTATAGTTACTGCAAAATGTCACCTGCTCAGTGCCAAGTGAAAAAAAAAAGTATATCCATCCTAATTCTTATTTTTCTTTTACCTGGGGTGTATGCAGTATGCAAAGCCACACAGCCAAGCAACCAGTGGGGCATGGACAATGAATAATCCAAAGATGCTGTGTACAGTTTCCCATTCTGTTTTTTGTGCACACTGTTACACTGTAATGCAGTTTTGCTAATTAATGATGCTGCTTTCACACCAGTCCTGCTTCTGGCCTTTGGCCGGTGTACCTGTTCCCGCAATAGTTCTCGCCAATGACTGGAAAACTGCAAGTCCAGATGGACACTTAGATTATGAGTGCCTTGGGTCTGCAAGTCCCTATTTCCAATTATTCAAACCAATCGCTATTACAAGTATTAGCATTTTCGGTTGCCACCTCTACACACAAAGTGCACAGTGTGAGGCACACAGCTCCCTTTCTCTGTTTTGAGCAGAATCACAAAGACACGCCTTCCCTCGTTCTACATTTAAGAAGGCACAAAGTATTGCTAGNATTCAAACCAATCGGTATTACAAGTATTAGCATTTTCGGTTGCCACCTCTACACACAAAGTGCACAGTGTGAGGCACACAGCTCCCTTTCTCTGTTTTGAGCAGAATCACAAAGACAGGCCTTCCCTCGTTCTACATTTAAGAAGGCACAAAGTATTGCTAGAGAGAGATGCATAGTCACCACTTTTGCATTTGTTTTCCCCCTAGTTTCAGTAAAAATTGTGGTCTTCCTTCCTACAGATCTTATCCAGTGGGAAGCAGGAAGAATTTCCCTTTTTTCCAGTTATCTTGTATTCCTTTTAAGTAGCCAACATTGTCTGAGCAGGACATTATCTTTGTACTGTGTGCCCTTTCTGATTCCAAATGAATAGGAGAATTGCAAAAAAGCTCTTTAATAAAATGGAAACATTTATCTGTGTAAGAAAAAATTTCCCTCCTGAAAGGTTATGCAGAAGGAAGGTAAAAAATGAACATGCAACTGGCCCAGGATGGTTTTATGACTCATGTTTTGCAATTATATTATACGTCTTGCTTCTAGTAAGCGTTCAACATGCCGCAGAATGTAAAAAAAAAAAGTCATGGCTACTATTTTAGAACTAGTGGATTTCAATTGTTTTAGTTTACTAGGTTTATATATGCTTAATCAAGATGAACCTATTCCCCACTCAAGAGTTCTGCCTTCACTAACACAGCCCAGCAAATATTTTTAAAAAATGTTATTTACAAGATGCTTGTCTAACTCATAGACCCTACAAATACTAAACCCAGCATAGAAATGAGTGGGAAAGGAATTTGGCACTATGATTAGCAATGGTTCAAAGAAAAGAGATTACTGAACAACAAATATGAGCAAATAAACATAAGAAAAGACTGTAAGAGTAGAAATAGAAGCCACCATAGAAATCTGTTTTCCTTTAAAACTATTGCAAACTAGTGGCAAAAGTCTCCAGGTTAACCTCCCAAGTTTTTAGGCACTAAGCAACCTGATTTCCAAAAGCGCAAAGCAGCACACTCCCTTATCTGCCTAAATTCTGGCGTGCTCAGCAAATTCCAAGATGCTTAAATGCCACGTTGGGGACACAACAGGTTTTGCTCAACCTGACTGAGTGAGCAAACCCCACTGGAGTGGCTGGAAAGACACACTGCTGTATTTTGAATTAAGTTTATTGACTGCATAAGAAGCTGCAGTTTGTAAGCCACATCTGTACATCAGACCACCAGAAGTTTCATCACCTATAAAAGCTTTTAAATGGTCACGAACAATGGTGATAATCTCTGGGCTTTCAAAGTTAGCCTCTTTGCCACGGTCACTTGCTTTGGACATCACCTGTTCTTTGTAAAAGGAGTTGTTGAAGAGATGCCGAAAGCAAGAATTATGTCACAAGGAGTATTTTTATAAAAATGACAAGAAGATTCTTCTGCATTGGCAGCCTGGAAAAGCATGCTATGTTTTCCTAGAAATACATTTTCCACAAAGAAAGCAGAACTTCAATATTCCTTAAACTTCTGATAAAACTATTGAGCATTTCAATTGGTAACACCTGGGGCAGTAGAAATCCTGCTGTTAATAATTTACCTGTTTCAATGCTGGAAGCAATGGAAGACAGGTCCCAGTCATGTTCCTGTCATCTAGCCCACAGGGCAAAAATGATCTTTCTGACCACCCCTGCTGTGGCAGTGCCATGCCATGCAGCTCCTCCTTTGTGTGGTTATTAAAAGTACCATATCAGCCTCCCTGGTCCTAAGCCCAGTATTGTCTCCACACAGCGGGATATTTGCAGTTGCTTCAAGATCCCAGTTTAGAGCCCAGATCAAGCTAAACAAAATGGAGTTGAATTTCCATAGCATGCCACCTTTGGGAAACAGTTGACAGCTCGGTAGTCTTATGTTTGGGATGCTCAGTGGAGGAAGCTCCACGCCGGTCTGCAGAAGCCAAGACAGCTCAGCTGGGAGAGCGCTCAGAGGAACCGTCTTGGCAAGGAGAACATCCTCACCCTCCCTGGAAGTACACTTGTTGGGCTGGGGCATCCCTAATGGCAGGAGACCTGCAAGGCGGGTTTAGCTCACGCCTTTTCCAACCAGATGATAAGCTCCAGAAATGTACCTAAAACATTTTGACCAGTAATGGGCATTCAGTGCAGAGACCAGACTACAGCTAGTCTGAACTAAAGCTCACCCTGAAACGTGCAGAGAATGAAGAATTTATATAAACTCCTGCACTTACACCTTAAGATGGACTTTGGCAAGCCACAGAGAGCAGTGGTCTCCCTTTCGTACATGCATATCTGACTTTCACATGGCTTATGACAAAGCTAAAATTATCTACAGGATACAATCCTGCACACCATCAAGAAGTAAATTGAGACTCTATATCCCATGGAAAATCCCAATCCAGTGCTTCAGAGGAACCAGGTAACTGTATTATGGCTATGTTTGATACAACTCTGAACAAAAAGATACTTTTTGGTAGACTTCTACGGGCAAGAAATTTTTTTAAAAGTTCTATACCCAAGCAGCACCAATTGTAACTGAACCCGAGTAAAATGTACTAATCATGATCGCTAAATTTTAAAAACTCTTTCCAAACAGCAATGCTAAAGTACTGTTGAGTTGAGCTGGGACATCACATTTTTCAGAAAGAAAGGAATAAAAGAGGAAAATAAAGATAGGTTCAGTGTCCTCAAAGTCAACTGAAATAAATACTACAGTGTTTATTATACCATAACAAACTACTAATAATCATTTTCACAAACTTGTATTGTCAAGGTCACAAGAAGTAGCTGTAAGAGTGAGAGGCTCTTGTAATGTCTGAGGAAGCGTGTTGTGCTCCTTCTCCAAGAGTGACAGATTTGCACAGAAACATACGTAATTAAAACATTCAAAATTATCATTACAATTGGTGTCACAAACCATGTATTTCAGTATTCCTGCATTTTCCAAATACTATGGCGTATTTCAACCTCAAAGGCATCACCAAAAGTCTGACTTTTCTCAGAAATAAGTCTGCAGGACACTGCAGGAGCCTCAAAAGTATAAAGTACGTATCCCAAGGTCACTGCACGCAGGATTGTACAGCGCACGGATGAGGTAGGCTGAATTTGAAAGGGATAAATGCTATCTCTGCTGAGCTACTGTGCAGGGAAACGGAGCGGCACCGGCACAGTCATAAATTGTTCACAGGGCTCGGGTTAGTCAGTGTGTAATATTGCTCACCAGAGCGTATTGCTACGGTAGAGCATCATTTCTCAGTCTTTAAAAAAAAAATCCCCTTCTAAACACAGGATCAATTACTTTGGTTGAAAAACAGCCACTAGAAATCTGTTGCGATCTCCTGCGTGCGCCACAGCGGGCACTTCTGCGGGGCGGCTCCGGCCACCAGCCTGCAGCGCGATGGACGGACGGGCGCCCGGTTACGCCTCCGCAGGTGGACAAAGCGCTGTTTGCACCAAAACGGGCAGTTTCTTTCGAATCTGCCAATTCCCTTCCGCGCTATCATTAACATCGGAGCCCACCAGCGTGGATTTTCACAGAGAAGCGCCCTCAGCAATTATTTATTTTCTCTCGGCGAGAAGTTCGCGCCTCAGTGGGGGCGGCTGCCCCAGGCCATGGCGGCCCCTCACAGCAGCCCGCGGGCTCTCGCTCCCGCTCTGCCCGGCCGGCCGCTCGGCTTCGCCGCCCGCTGGGCTTCGCCGCCCGCTGCGGCAGGGCCGCCCCGCCGCCGGCACCTGTTGCCGCGTCACCTCCCTCGGCCCCTACGCGTCGGGCGGGGGCCCGCTCCGCTTCGGGTGGGCCGGGTACCAGGGCAGGGCAGGGCAGGGCAGGGCAGGGCAGGGCAGGGAGGGGGAGCAACGGCGTGCAAAGGTGCTCCCCGGGGGCCGCGGCGCCCCGCTCCGCGCATGCGTCGCGCTGTGGGGAATTGTTGCTCCGCTCCGCGCTAAGTTGCAGTCCGCGGCTCTGCNGGGGGAGCAACGGCGTGCAAAGGTGCTCCCCGGGGGCCGCGGCGCCCCGCTCCGCGCATGCGTCGCGCTGTGGGGAATTGTTGCTCCGCTCCGCGCTAAGTTGCAGTCCGCGGCTCTGCCCCCGCGAGGCGGCGGAGCTGCCGGGACCGGGATGGCGGGGGCGGCGGCGAGGGCAGATAAAATACATGACCTATTTTGTTACCTTCC
>VZSC01002607.1:0-15708 GCA_013398225.1 Steatornis caripensis
TGTGCCTCTATGGAAGTCCTTAATCCCGACCCAACTCCCCGCTAGTTCTCAGAGTGGACATCGATTTCACAGCAAAGCTTTGAGAAATCAATTGCGCGTTCCTCGCTATTTGAATGTGTTGTCGCTTCCCACACATGCTCGCACGCTACCAGGCACAGCCCAGCACCCCAGGAACAGCCTCAGGCACCAACCAACCCAAGGCCGTACACAGGCTCCTTCCATGTTCTCTGCTTTCCTCACACTGCAGAGTCAGAAATATTTCTGCAACAAAGTGCAGTGAGGCACTGGTGCTTGTGAAGAGCAGGAGGAGGTGGGAGCTCCCCAGGCAGCTGCAGGGCCATTCGTAACGGGCAACGGCTGGGAGATTCCAAGGAACCTTTAATAAACCCAGATGTTTAATCTTTCCTTTGCCTCAATTGCAATGTGTTCTGTAACAGAGAAACCACGCCGCATTAACCTACGGCTTGACAGCTGGTTTTTGTTTTTCCTGGGCAAAAGTACTAACTAATGTAATGCACCAGCTGATGCATCACCCTGTCAGAAATCAGGAAAGTAGCTAGGAAAAAAAGGAGGGTGACTGCAGGAACTGATGAATCAGCCCTCAGGAAACAGCAACGTGAGATTTAAACTTTAGGACCAGCTCTTAGCATTTGTACCCAAATGTAGGAACGTGCCCGCTGTGTTTCCTGGAAAACGGAGGGGCAGCACAACAAAGTGAAAACGGTGATATTTTGAAGATGGTTTCATTAATAGGCTTCAGCACAGCACCGGCGCAAGGTTACGTCAGAGACAAAGAACAAGAATTCCCGTTATGTATAAGCTCACAAGTTAGACACGATGTCAGAGAGCCAGAGGCAACTCACCCAGAACAGAAAGCTGCCCAAAACAGGTGCCTGTGAGGGGGCTGGAACTGTGAGGAGTGTTTGGATGTATGCAGTGAGGGTAGACAGGAAAGCAACCCGTCACACAGCTACCTGCAGACATCTGAAGTGCCTAGGGTCTGGTCGCTTACAGTTCAAGAAACAACGAGCTTACAGATTGTCTCCCTGTTCAGACTGGCTTCTAGAGCCATCAGGGTAACTGAAGACTCTTAAGGAAGGAGGTTTTATAAATTTGATTCATCCAGCTTACTAATAATAGCAAGAAGTTATTATATTCCATGAAAGTACATAAATAAGGGTAAAAGCAAAAAAAGACCCATCTAAGCTAAATGAAGATGTTAATACAAGAGCAGGTACGAAACTGGTTGCTCATGATAGGTTTCCAGATTCAAGTTGGGAAAAACAGATTCGTAAATCTCAGCATTGAAGATCAGGAATTCCGCACATCGTCCCACCGCTAACTTCGCTGTGACACTACTCTCACAGGCTCTGTAAGTGGCAAGAAAGAGTTAAAATCTTCAAGGGAGAACAAAAATCCTGCAAGGCCTTTGAGCAACAGATGCCATTCAACGGCAGCTGCCCCAACAGGACAGCATTTGTAAGCCCACAGTTACTGACGGCACCTGACATTGCTCATCTTCCAAACCGAGAGATGGAGATGCCACTGAACCCGATGGATTCTTAGCAACCGAACTTTGGAGATCTTCCCCACCAAGGATCATGGCGATCGGAAGGACCGGCGGGACGCTGCCTGGACCTGGGACCATAGGGATGCCTTGGGCCCGCGGTGGTAGCTATAATTCTCTTTCCTGTCTTAACTTTACCTTTTCTTCCCTTCCTGTCACTCTTTCTGTCTGTTGCACGCCGCTTTACAGGCAAAACATTAAAGCTGAAGCATAACCCCTTGGCGTGACCACCTTGATTTTTTGCACTTCGAGATCGCAGTAAACGAACCATCACGTGCCCACAGAGTGGACCGTGACAGCACCTACAACAGCTTCAGTGGGAAGTTCACTGAAACAGGCCCAGAGGAAAAAAATTCTTCTCTAAGAAGCGCCAATACTTCAGCTTCCTAGCCAACTGGCGGAGGGTCAGAGAAAGTGGGAGAAGCCGAGCTGTGAGCACAGGGCTCTGACGACAGCCGCCTTTGACGGCTTCGGTGGAAACGCATCCCAGAAGGGATGAGAAATTCACCGAGTCCAGGGCTGCATGATGCCCTGGAAACTGAGGATTTAGCTGGTGGTGCGTGGATTGACACGTGGAAAACCCTCACCTGTGAGTTGTTGGCCTGTGAAGCACGTTCATCCCACACGTGCCCTGTTGTACGCTTTTGTCTAGGAACCTGCAGAGGCCGCTGCCTTGGGCAGGATGGGCCCCAGTGGAGCTGTGGGTGCAAGTCCACCTGGCTTGTTCTGTAGAAAGCAAGGCCTGGGCATTAAGAGAACAGATGAAAACCTCAGGTGATACAGTCCTGTTAATGGAAAACGAACCAGTTGCCAAGGCAGTTTTATGACCACTGCGGGGAAAATGCTGCCAAGGTGAAAGAAGCTGGGTCAAAGAGCGTAGGAAGCCACAGCTGCAGGGCTCAAGCTCTTCTGCAGCAGCCCCCAGGAACGGCAGGTTAGATCCGAGGGGAAATATGGGTACGCCCAGTGCAATACGCACGTGCAAAGAGAGATCTTTGCCAGCACAGCAGCTACACCAGCAAGGAAGCATCACCACCGAGAGGTCTGACGCCAAAGGGAACCGAGGGGATAAGGCTACAGTGCTGCTTCAGGATCTGCGCGTGAGAGCGCCAGGCACGGCCCGGCAGGAAAGGCTGACAGACTGCTTAGGTAGTAACTCCGCAGGCTTGCCAGTGGGAAGTCTGGTAATTAGCTCATAATAATAATAATAATAATAATAAATCCTTAGCTGTAAATTCAGGTTATTTCAACTACCCTTGTGTTTAGCTAAAGAACTACTGTCTTAGAAGCATGAATACTAACTAGCCAGCCTCCTACACTACTACTAACCCCTCTTTTCTTGTTAGGCGTGCTCTTTTAGAAGGATGGGACATCCATGCCTGTGTTAGCAACACACGGTCCCATCATTCCGGCTGTCTCTCAGACAGCCCAATAGCCCTAAAACTGAAGGCCCACACAAGAGACAGCAGTACAGGAAAATGCTGACAAATCGGGATTTTACCCTGTTCATACTGAAAGTTGAACCATTCACCTGGAACGAAGATGATGCGCACAGACGGTCTGTCCAAGCACCAGTGAGGTACCGAGAAACCTTCTTGTGTACCTAGCTTGCTTCAGACTGCTACGTCCCAGATTATGTGGTCTCGTCCCCCTCACCTCCTACGCGGGAATACACCAGTAATCCACAGGATTTGCGGGCTTTAAACTTGCACACAAGCGAGCAGCAGAACTAGACAAAGAACAGCACTGCACGTGNTAGTAACTCTGCAGGCTTGCCAGTGGGAAGTCTGGTAATTAGTTCATAATAATAATAATAATAAATCCTTAGCTGTAAATTCAGGTTATTTCAACTACCCTTGTGTTTAGCTAAAGAACTACTGTCTTAGAAGCATGAATACTAACTAGCCAGCCTCCTACACTACTACTAACCCCTCTTTTCTTGTTAGGCGTGCTCTTTTAGAAGGATGGGACATCCATGCCTGTGTTAGCAACACACGGTCCCATCATTCCGGCTGTCTCTCAGACAGCCCAATAGCCCTAAAACTGAAGGCCCACACAAGAGACAGCAGTACAGGAAAATGCTGACAAATCGGGATTTTACCCTGTTCATACTGAAAGTTGAACCATTCACCTGGAACGAAGATGATGCGCACAGACGGTCTGTCCAAGCACCAGTGAGGTACCGAGAAACCTTCTTGTGTACCTAGCTTGCTTCAGACTGCTACGTCCCAGATTATGTGGTCTCGTCCCCCTCACCTCCTACGCGGGAATACACCAGTAATCCACAGGATTTGCGGGCTTTAAACTTGCACACAAGCGAGCAGCAGAACTAGACAAAGAACAGCACTGCACGTGTTAAGGCCCTGCAACCTGAGGTCCCGCGCCAAGGAAAACACCAGCAGTATGCAGCTCTGTAATTAGGTGTACATACGCAGGATTTAAGCCACGGATTAGTTATCCCTTTTGCCCAAGCATTCAAATTAAGGCAAGGGACTCGGCGGGGGACAAAGCGTTTCAAAGCTGGGGGAGGTAGGGTGGGGAGAAGCAGGAGAGACGGACACAGGAATGGCCGGAACCAGTTCAAGATGAATTCAGATGGAAGTCTCCCTGAATCACGCAATACCTGACAGAGCTTCCTCAAGCACCCACATCCACCGGGCCAAGACCTCCGGCCTCGCCCTTCGGGGAAGCCGCCCTGCTGAGGTAGGAGAGGCCTCAGCAGAGCGTGCAGGTGCAGGAGCTCGCAAGCTCTCTTTTCCCCGTTCCACTGAAACGGACCAGCCCTGCGCAGCTGGTGCCAGGCTGCCGTGGTGCAGTACTTTTCTCACCTCTTTAAAGCAGCGCCTTTGGGCCTACAGGGAAGGCTCACGGTCTTACGAGAGCCGAAGCTTCTGTCCCCTCTGCCGATAAGGAACCAGCGATGCAGGCTCAAGGCACAAAGGCCCACCGAGAGCAGCCTGTGGGCCTCTGCTTTCCACCAGCGCCGTTTCCTTTAGGGGTTAGAAAAGGAGAACCCTTTACTGATCAGGCCCAGTCTGTAAGCTCCAGTACTCAGGCAAAGAGATTCCGACCCTTACCCTGCATATTTCTGGGATCAGTTCTGGTTCTAGGTACGTTACACACGCTCTGCTTCAAGATATGCATGGGCCTGTGACACACCGCAGCTACCCGTACGGTTATCATTCACTATCAGCATAGACAGACTCCAGGAACTACAGGAAGACAAGTTTGGGCAGGTTTAGCCCTTCTTGCGTCCTTCAGGCAATTACTGCAGACCTGTGCCTGAATCTTGATGAGATCAGCATGGTCCTCTGTCCTGGTTTAGGGTTGCAAATCTAGGAAAGGCCATCGGTGTGGAGTCACGTGGCAAGGTTTCCAGACACGGAGGTTGCTTCTGCAAAAAGCCTGCTCTGAAATGCCCACATTTTTTCAAAGAATTCACCCTGAAGACCGACGCTGTCAAAGGGTCAACGGAGAAAGCCCTCCGCCGATAAAACTAGCTGAAAACCGTTATGCTGAGGAGCGGTGTATTCTGTCAATAGGAAAAGTCTGAAAAAGCCTGAAGGTGAAGTAACTTGAAGACACGTCATTACTTTGTCACGCCAGCAGAAAACCGTTCAGACTACAACCGTTCAAGAGGAGGAGGATCAAGACAGACTGAAGCCTGACTAATGGGCTAATCTAGAGGAACCCGTTCTTTTGTGTGGATCATACCAGATCCGTGCTGCACCTGAAGACATCTACAACTTTTTCCAGTTTGCTGAGGAAGCACGGGACAAGAGACGGTAATTGGAAGGACACATGATTAAATGGGAGTTGGTGGTTGCACGGACATCTCAGGCATAAGGGGGAATGGGGAGGGAACGGGGGGAGGCCGTCCACGCATCCAGGGAAGGGTCCGACACAACCAGTGTTGTCACGGACCGACGGCCTGGCTCACCAGCCTGCGGCAGCCGCTGCCACATTCTCCAAGGGGAAGCTGTCACGGTGTGACTTTATGCTCCTCTGGTCACACGTGCCATCCTGTTAGCCACTGACAGCTTCAGGCTTGTACAGTCACTTAGAAGGCTGGCTGTATGCACAGTGACCATCCCAGAACTTGCCCCAAGAGAGGACCACCACGACATGCAACACCACCTAGCACAGCGTCGATTATCCCCGTAACCGCCTCATCCTTATCTGAGTTACAGCTTTCCAAGTCAGAATCCCCCACTGCCAAATAAACCACTTCAAATTTAAACACAAAGCAGATGATACCCACTTACGCCAAGCCTAACATGCTACTGACCTGCCATGCTACCCTGCTAAATGCATATTTCTACATCTGTTTCAAATCTTCAGTCATTAGAAATGCCTACATTTGGCCTTAATCAGGTTTCTATTAAGATCTATTAAGATATTTGGGGATTGGACTAGATGACCTTTAAAGGTTCCTTCCAACTCGAACTATTCTATGATCTCAGGGAAAAAAATCCCTTCCTCATTCAACGTTGGTTTTGGGTTTTTCTATCTGTCAGTTTAACACCGTTGCCCTTTGTCCATGTCACTACAGGCCTTGGTAAAAAGTCTTTCCCCACCTTTCTTATAGGCTCCCTTTAAGTACCGAAAGGCCACAGTAAGGTCTCCCCGGAGCCTTCTCTTCTCCAGGCCCAACAACCCCAACTCTCTCGGCCTTTCTTAACAAGAGAGGTGTTCCTGCCCTTGGACCGTTTCCTTGGCCCTCCTCTGGACCTGCCATAACAGGTCCATGTTTTTCTTGTACTGGGGACCCCAGAGCTGCATGCAGTGCTCCAGGTGGGGTCTCACGAGAGCAGAGTAGAGGGGGAGAATCCCCTCCCTCGACCTGCTGGCCACACTTCTTTCAAAGCAGCCCAGGCTGTGCTTGGCTTTCTGGGCTGCCAGCGCACATTGCCTGTTCATATCCAATTTTTCATCCACCAGTATCCCCAAGTCTTTCTCTGCAGGGCTGCTCTCAATCCCTTCATCCCCCAGCCTGCATCGATACTGGGGGTTGCCCTGACCCTGGTGCAGGACCTTGCACTCGGCCTCGCTGAACCTCAGTAGGTTCACACAGGGCCACTCTTCCAGCCTGTCAAGGTCCCTCTGGGTGACAACCCTTCCCTCGAGCAAATCAACTGCTCTTGCTGCTGGTGCGCTCAATCCCACTCTCCATGTCATAAATAAAAATACTGTACCGTATCAGTCCCAGTACGGCCCCCTGAGGCTCACTGCTCATTACTGATCTCCATTTTGACACAGAGCTGTGGACTGCAACCCTTTGGATGTGGCCATCAGCCAATTCCTTATCCACCAAACCCCTCTCTCTCCAGTTTAGTTACAAGGATGTTGGGGAGGACTGCGTCAAAGGCCAGACAGAAGTTAAGACAGATGATCTTTTGTCAGACATTTATGAAGTTACTTTTGTAGAATATAATCTTGCCAGCCAAGTAAGACTGATCGTGCACAAAACCTTGTTGATTAGGCTGTCGATCTTTAATCTATGCTCTCCTCTTGCATCAACTTCTATCCACTTTGGTTTTTTAGACTGTCAACACCACAAGCAAACTTCTTTATACTCCTAAATCCAGCCAACAGAACAGGAGCCAACAGCAGAAAATGGAAGCTAGACAGACCAACTAAGTCATGGGAAATGCGTTTTGGTTTTCTTTAGTAGGAATACAACTCTGGAATGATTAAAACCAGTGAATTTTCTCCTGCCTCACAAACAAAAGCAGCAAAGAAGCTGTGTTGCACTGCAAAACTGGGGCAACTGCGAGCTACCAACATGCTGAGGCTGCGGGAGAGGTCGGCGGGATCGCAGGTGGCAGGGGATGATGCATTTCCAGCACAGACAAGAAAGGACGAATGCCTCCATACAATATATTCAGCAGGTCTAACCAACTGCTTTCAAAAAAAAAAAAAAAAGGAAATTCAAGCTAACAAATGCAAAGAAGGGCTGCTAGGGCAGCAAGCTGATCCCAAGAGACTTCGGCTATCAAAACACAAGTTGAGAAATGACAGGCTTGCTATTAACTTGGAATGGGTATAAAAACAGAAGGGGAAAGGTCACTTAAGCTAACAGCCAACATTAGTACAAAAAGAAGCAAACTTAGATTAATAATAAAGCTAAGCTGCAAATACAAATTTTCTAACCTACAACAGAAGAAGGGATCTTCTGAGTGTTTAAAACAAAATACAAAAATTTAATTTTAAAAACAACTCCAAGCTTAGAAGCAACCCACAGCTGCAGGCTCAACTCAGAACTCCCTGAAGTTCCTTTGAGAACATTCTTCCTCTATTTGAATTTTTAAACTAATACGACTATCTTCTTCGGATCTGTGCTGTGTACCAGTTACGCCGAACAAGCAATACAGCGGCCCCTTACATATTTAAAATAATTAACACGAGCTAATTATGTTCCTACTCATTAGCTAGGCAGAAAGATTACTAAAATAAATGCATTTAAGCTTTGTAAATGTTACCACAGCTTTGAGCCCTCAACAAAAAACCCCAAACTTCCCTTTCAGGCAAGGCCTGTGTTCGTATCACTGCCCATAGCCCAAGGGCTGGATCGTCATTTCACAGATGCACTTTAGATGCTGCAAATCAACACTGCTCTCACTCTCAACCCGGCTGTGACGCCTGCAGCCTGACTTTCTATTCGTATTTTGGCACATTAAGGAAGAGTTAGTAAGGGTAACTCTGACCCATCAACAAAACCGTGAGGTCCAAACTACGGTATCGGAACAAACGTGATGTGAAGACTCCAAAAAAGCCCAGCTGCTTCAGTTCTGGGCTTGACTCATGTCTGGGCTCCCGAGCCCAAGCTCAACATGCAGGTCCTCAGCAGCAACGCTCCCTCCCAGCACCACCCAAGCCACCCTCCTCCTTGTTGTTAATACAGCGGCACTCAAGGGTGCTGCCAAAATGCTGAATGAAGAGACTCCCTCCTCCATTCCAGCCATTTATGGCCGACCTCTGCAGGAAACTGCTACTCCAGCCCCTAAAAGGTGCAGTGGGATCTTGACCTGAGTGTTTCTGAAGCGACCACAGCGCAAGGCAGGAGGACAAGCAGCAAACCCTCTTCGGGCTCTGGGCCTGCTCTTCTAGGTGGATGAGGCCAGCCCCGTGCCGGACTCAGCTGACGAGCTGTCAGCCTCTTTAACACACACACAGATGCACACAAGCTTTCTTTGCGCTTTTATCCAAACTACAAGTACATCACAGAGATCTGTGCCCACCCGGGAACGTTCTTTACACATGGCTAAAAAAAAACCAGACAGGCAGAGAGGGCAGGGGTGAAGTCTTTCAAGTAGAGTTCATGCTGACAGGTCACTGTTATCAAATCTCTCCTGGTCGTACACCTCTGCTACCACCTTTCTGCCAGCAAACCAGCGCCCATTCAGAGCCTGAATGGCTTTGTGAGTCTCTGACGCCATGGAGAACTCCACAAAGATCTTGACAATGATCTCGGCATCCTCCTCTTCTCCTTGCTTCTCCTGGTAGATGATGACTCTGTTTACAGCCCCAAATTTGCCACATTCTTCTGTCACTTCTCCCTCTAGGTCGTCATCAATGTCCTTCGGATCCACCATATTGCGAAGCACCATCACAGTGGACTGCAGAGAGAAGGCCGAGACAAATGAATTAATACACCCAAGAGACACTGAGATTAAATTTGCAAAAAAGCATCAGACTATGCAGCGTGCCTGAGCACCATCAGACATACCCGTGCTATGTCTTTACAAGCATATTCCATGAAACCAACAACGTCCCAAGTTCTCATCCCAGGCATCAGAAGCCTGGACAAATCTCATTCACTGACAGCTGTGTTGTGGCTGGTCTCACTCAGGAAAGTTCTCTGCCATCTCCTGGGCTTTTCTCAGACACGTCTTTGAAGTACGAGTGACCTGGAGACCTCTATAGGGTCTTTTCTGCTGTTCCTATCCGGCTATTTTTTGCTTTCTTATCTTCAACACCACCGTCACGCATTTTTTTTTTAAATTTTTCTCATCTCTAAATAAAGTAGAAGGATTAACGAGGTCTTTTATACCTCTGACAACTGATGGTTGACCAGGTACTTTCACAGGGAATAACAACATACGAGTCTCTCAGAGTGCCTGCAACATACCTTTCATATGCATCCCCCCCATCAAGCCCTTTTGCGACTGGGCACCTCTATCACAGAATGGTTAAGGTTGGAAGGGACCTCTGGAGGTCGCCTGGTCCAAGCTCCCCTGCTCAAGGAGGGCCACCTAGAGTTGCCCAAGACCATATCCAGGTGCCTTCTGAATGTCTCCAAGGATGGAGACTCCACAACCACTCTGGGCAGCCTCCGTTTCTGAGCGTTACACCCAGCTCTGTCACATCCCTTTCTCCCAGCTCCGGCCCTGCCCAACGTCACAGGCTAGCAGACACAGCATTTCAGGCTCAGCATAATTTAAAAATACTTGTTCCAGTTCTTATTCACATGTCTGTATAGCTGCCTTTAAGGGCCTACTAAAAGAACAGCAAAAACGGAAGGGTACTTATAGGTCAAGAGTGGTGTAGTTCAAGACCCTCTTTTGACACTGATAAACTTTTTTTGAGCAAGCGTGCCAAGTGAAGTGGATTCTTCAGGCAAGGTACGTGTGACAGAGGAAAATTGGCTGCTAAGTCCAAAGTGCAAAGATGTATTTAAAATCAGGTACCTTTTGAAAGTAAAGGGGAACACTCACTAGACAACTAACTCGTTTGTGTCCTCCCTTACGAAATGCATGTCAACATTACCCCTATTTAGCCAACAGAGAAGAAATACTGTCGATTCAGTGCCAAAGCTCAGGAAATCTGTGTGTCAGATGGGAAACTCACGCACAGTAACAAACCTCTGGTCACACCCAAACAGGAAACCCGATGAGATTGTCGACACAGCCCCTTTCAAGACCTCCCCCCAAAAATCCATGAACCTATTGTTCTGTTTAATGTTCTGACTTTTCCTACCATTCATTCTTGCCCTCCTTCTCATTGTAACTTCTGTGAAATTTTGTTGATAAACACCTCAAAGTTCCATCCTACAGCGAAAGGTTGTGGGGAAAGGTGGACTCAATAGTTTGGAACAGATTGCCCATTATCATGTGCCAGTCTCACTTCTTTAATTATAAGCCGAAAGGCCATCAGGGTTTGCTTTAATGATGCTAAGTAAGCACACAGTTAATTACAGACACCTCCTAGCCAAGCCTCTTCTGGCCTAATGACTGGTCAGACCCCTCAGAGAAGACCCTGAAGGCAGAATAAGAACCATCCCAAGCAGCTAGCCTTTGTAGCCCCACCTGAGCTCAGCGGGGTACCTACAGCGTGTGGCGCGGGAAGCCTGTCCCACAGACAGAACCGCATAGCTGTACCATGTTAAGGCAGATCTAAACCTAGCAGCCTCGTTTGCTGACAACGGGAACCAGCTCAGGGCAGCTGCGCTGCACTCACCTCCTGTTTACGAAGCAATTTCTGCATCACCATATGACGAGCGCTGCTGCCAGATATGCTCATGTGCTCCTGTTCACTCAGCATCTCCGGCCTCTCTGACTCCTGGAATACCTCCTCTTCTTCCTTCTCCTTTTTGACCTCCATCAGGCCCAGTGCTGGGGGACTAGCCAGGATAGGATTCACAACTCCCACTTGTGGAATAGTGACAGGAATGGGAGGTCGGGCAGGGGTTACACCTGTAAGAGTACAAACTCTGCAGTGTAAAGAAAAGAACTGATGTTCTGCAACATTTGGGTACACGACGGCCAGTGATAAAGAGGATCGCAAAATCTAGATGGTTTTACTTGCTCTGCACCAACAATGACCAGGGAGACATAGGCAGCAGTTTAGTCAGCATACAGGACATAAGCACTCAGTACCTGCATCATATATGTGCCCAAAGGCAGACACGAGTCCAGGATTCTGCACAGAGTAACAATTATCCAGATTTTCACTGAGAGTGCCATGCACCCCTGCTGTGACGTTTGTGTCCCTGACATATCTATTATATCCCAAAATAAATTCCTGCTATGTTGCACAAATAATAACAAAAAAAAAGTTCCTGACAAAGCAGGGCAGGGAGGAGGATTTCAGCTTCAAGTTCTCCTTAGCTGTGACCCCAGCTATAGAGAACTGTGCTTTGTAACAGGTACGCACGTGACACAATGAAGGGCAAACATACCTGTAATGACTCCTGGTGCCTGTGCTGCCATTACAGCCTGTGGCAACGCCCCTAACGGCTGGGCCAGAGTCAGCGCTGGAGACACCAGCCCAGGGGTTGCCAAAGTGCCAAGAACCGCAGCTCCTGCCACTGCTTCCTGCAAGACAAAAAAACCAACAAAAACATCCCAAGTGTTAATTCTGCACCAAGAAGTTATACTATGGGTGCATTCAGCTGAGGCTCAGCTTTTTTCACGCCTAAGAAATACCAGATATACAGATTCTGAGGATGACAGCTCTCCAGTGCTACCGTAAAAGAAAAAAAAAAAGTATGCCATCCAGCCCACCAGAGAAATGTAGAAACTACAAGACACCAAGCCTTGCAAGAAAAACGTTCTCTTGCAACTCAAATTTCACGCGCCCTCTCAAGCTGCTAGGTCAGTTACCGAAGGAGAGACACCAAGGGATTCAAGCGTCTGAAAGATGCAGGCAATTCCAGAGCAAGAGGAATCTCTACTTGTTTCCATCTTCTACACAAATCAAGCTTTTTACTGATGCTAAGGAGTGTGATCCACTTGAAAAGATTGATGGGAGCTCCCATCCTGCGCCCTCTGATGAGAGCACCGGGGCTCCGGGGCCATGAGACAAACCAGGCGAGGGAACTCTTAAGCTTCAGTTTTCCCTAAGCGATTTGGTGGAAAGTTAATCCTTGTCTGATTCAAGGAACACTGTAGTCAAAACCACTACTGCAAGCACAAGTGACAGGGCAAGGGAGAGCACAATACCGCCATTTTCAAAAGCTGCACACTTTTAGATCAGTTTGAACCAAGAATCTCTAGTCTTCATCCTCTAGGTGCAGACAGCAACCCAGCACTGAAACTGGCCTTCTTTATCATAGCAACTGAAAACAATTATCACATCAGTAAATTTCTCAATGAGACAATCACTGTTTCTACTGGTAAGATCCTATTGGACTTCACTGCTTTCGACGACTGGAAACTTTCTTCAAACTCCAGCCTTCACAACTGAAACATTTTATAATCACTTCCTTTCGTCTGTGTTGTCTGCACCTCTTCTCCCATCCCATTACTTACTTGCCTCCATACAGAATGTACTTGAGCAAAAATGTGATGCACCTTTCGGCATTTTTCTACAGTTATACCAAGCCAGATTTTCCTAGTTTCTCAGTGAATATCAGGTTTTCCAATTCTCCCAATACTTGCAGTACTTCTCTGTACCTTCTATAACCCGGGGAATTCCAACAACATTCGAGATGAACATCTCGTTAAATGATGAAACACTTCCGTAAAACTTCTGAAAGTAATGTGCCCAAATTATATCCTAGGATCCCAATTTTTTTTTGCTGCTTTCCTGGCTATTATCCCACACCATCTGACTTCACGCTCAGCACACAAAGCTGGTGGACCAAGGAAGGGAGGGACGTTAGGAACGATAGTGTTTGTCTTCCCAAGTCACCGCTACACGTGATGGAGTTCTGCTTTCCTGGGGATGGCTGAATGCCTGCCTGCCAATGGCAAGCGGTGAATGAATTCCTTGTTTTGCTTTGCTTGCGCGTGCGACTTTTGCTTTACCTATCAAACTGCCTTTATCTCGACCCACGAGTTTTCTCACTTTTACTCTTCCAGTTCTCTCCCCTATCCTACCGGAGTGGGGAGGCAGCGAGCAAGCGGCTGTGTGCTGCTTAGTTGCTGGCTGGGGTTAAACAGCGACAGTTGCCAACTAATGTCGTTAGTACTCTTCTCCTGACGCCTAGAATGAGGCCACTAATGCTTTTATTGGAGATGAAGCAAGACCCATCTGTGATTTCACCAGCAGAGTGAAGGGTCAGCGATTTCCAGCACAGCTCATTTCCATCTCTTTCTCGGTTGCCTACGCATCTCAAAGTTCACTGTAACAGCACTGGTCCTGACTAACTGCTTCTCACATGGGTCTCCACCAACTCCCGAGTTGTTGCTAGGATAGGCTTTGATTTTTTTTCCCCTAACAAAGCCTGACTGTATTACCAAAGAAAGTTATGTTAATCTAGCAGGGGTATTTCCCTAGAACACCCAAACATCTTGCATATCTGTTGTCCTTCCTTTACAGCTCGTTTTCAATCGTTCCCTACCACTGGGGTGAGAACAAAGTCTGCAGATACCAGTTTTCCACACTACCTTAAATACAAGTGTCATGATTGCTGTTCTCCAGCCATATGGCAATAGCCCTGACATGACTTATTGAAAACACAAAAAATGCCACAACTATTAAGCGTACATACACATAACAAACTCTGAGCTTTACACCCACCTAGGATTCAGTAATCCCATGTGCATCATAGCCAGTCTGCCTTATGCTTCTAATGAAGGGGAAAAATACATAAGCATTCAGTGCTGTAACAAATAATTTTTGACTGCACTGGACATTAGCTGCCCCTACTTTTTACTTAAATCGCTAAAGAAACTTTTCTTAATAGCTTTAATACCTTAACTTCTTTTGTGAGACACTTGAGTTAACAGTTCTTTCCCAAAGTGATTTTGATCCAAACAATTCTTCTACCCATGCCTCAACTTCCTCCCTTAGTTGACTGCAGAGGTTCCCAGACTTCTGGACTTTTTACCGGAGACAAGCAAACCACCCAAGGATTTCAGATTAGTGTCAGCTCCTCCCACTTCTGCCTTTACCTTGTGATTGAGAGAAATATCTTCAAAAAAAAAAAAGCTGTTTAGACAAATAAGTCCAGTCAGCTGATTAGCGGCACATAAAGGCTACACACCTCAGCAGTTTTTTGGCTTGAGAGAATCCAAGAACCCAACAGTGCTGTGCTGGAACTTGTGTTTTTCACGGGCTATGGTGATGCAGTGGGAGATTCTGCTGCCCAAGACAAGGATGATGGACACAGACATGGGGGTTTGCTTTGAAAGGCAACCCTCCTCAATCAGTGCCTAATGGTCATAGCCATGAACTACGTTGGTCAAAGCAAACTAAATGTGAGGACTCCTGCATCAACATCCCATGCTGCTCCACCACTGTATTTCCTTGTTTCTGAACAGCCTAAACCCATTACAGTCATCTTCTGCCTTAACTACACAGGCAGAGTCTTTTCAACACAGCGTTGCTCATGTGACTATTACTGCCCTCATTAGTCTGCCCCTTTCATGCCTCCTTTCCTTAGAAAAGGGGAAACGTAACCCCCATTTTTAAAAAGGGGAAAAAGGAAGACCTGGCAAACTACAGGCAAAGAGTTGCAGTCAACAATTCGATGGCCAGGTGGAGACAGGTGACGAGTGGCATTCCTCAGGCATCAGTATCGGGACCAGCGCTGTTTAACATCTTTGTTGGCAACATGGACAGCGGGATTGAGTGCACCCTCAGAAAGTCTGCTGACGACACCGAGCTGTGTCGTGCAGTTTACACACTGGAGGGAAGGGAAACCATCCAGAGCGACCTGGAAAGGCTTGAGAGGTGGGCCCGTGCAAACTGCATGAAGTTCAACAAGGTCAAGTGCAAGGTCCTACACATGGGTCGGGGCAGTCCCAAGTACAGATACAGGGTGGGCAGTGAATGGATTGAGAGCAGCCCTGAGGAGAAGGACTAGGGGGTGTTGGTTGACGAGAAGCTCAACATGAGCCGGCAATGCACACTTGCAGCCCAGAAGGCCAAACTGTATCCCAGGCTGCATCCAAAGAAGCGTGACCAGCAGGTTGAGGGAGGCGATTCTCCCCCTCTGCTCTGCTCTCGTGAGACCCCACCTGCAGTACTGCGCTCAGCCCTGGGGCCCTCAACATAAGAAGGACATGGACCTGTTGGAGCAAGTCCAAAGGAGGCCACGAAGGTGATTAAGGGGCTGGAGCACCTCTCCTGTGAAGAGAGGCTGAGAGGGTCAGGATTGTTCAGCCTGGAGAAGAAAAGGCTCCAGGGANGGCCAAACTGTATCCCAGGCTGCATCCAAAGAAGCGTGACCAGCAGGTTGAGGGAGGCGATTC
>VZSC01002609.1:0-12973 GCA_013398225.1 Steatornis caripensis
CCTAATGACCCCAACAACCCTACCCTCTAAAACCCCTAACAAAGACCCTGACAACCCTAACCCTAAAATGTAACCCCAACCCCTGACAACTAACCGTACTGGCCCCTAACCCCAACTCCCCAACAACCCCTAACCCTGTAATAACCCAACCCCAACTCTGAAACTAGTGCAGCAGTAGAAAATGGCTGCTCCCTGGGAATAGAACCTTTAAAATGAAAGTGTTTTTTTTTAAGAACACTTTTAATGCCAGGGAGGAACAATTTTTTACTGTGGCATAATTAAACATAAGCTAAGAGACAAAGAAATCAAAACAACAAAGGAAAGGACCAACAGCACCACAGGGGAAAAGAGAACTAGAGAGACGGACAGGAGAAGGGAAGAAAGCAGAAAGAGCATGACAGATTAAGACAGGAACGTAGAGAAAGAGTAACACACAAAGCGAAGACCAGGACACTTCTAGACCATGGAGAAAAGCAAAGCATTCAACGAATGACAGTAAAAGAGAACAAAGGGAATAAAGAGACACTGCGAAGTAAAAGATGACAGAACACAATACAAACTGAGCCAGAGGTCCCAGGTCTGGAACTGGACAAAGAGCACACCAACAGCGAGGCAGAGCAACACAGATGGACATTGTGAGAGCGAGACACTGAAAGAAAGGGGGAAGTAGAACAACAGTAAGAACAGTGCAATACGACAAGAAATACACACAAGGACACTGTTACGGAAAGATAACTATGCTAGACTGAACTCCTGACTTCAAGACTAAAAGGGGGAGACTACACCTAGAGGAACACATAGTGACTGAGACAATGAAAACACACAGAAAGTTCAACAGGAAAAGCAAAGGAATACAGACTCTTGAGAAGGCATAGAGCAAAACAGTGACAATCATCTGGAGCGTACAGCAAGAGAAAGTGACAGTAAATAAGAGCACAAAATAATAAAAACTAGAGCCAAAAGCACAGCAAAGACTTTTATTAACAACAGCTTTATGCAGCTTGCATGGACACTACAAGCTTTTATTATGGTGATTTACATAGAGGTAGTAAGGAAGAGGATTTAAATAAATCACACCTACAGTTTCATAAATCTTTTTTTGACCAACATCAGTGATGAAGTGTTGTTTCAGCAAAAAAAATACATAACACACACACAGCCTCACGCACAATCTAAACCCACTGCTACTTCTCCGACTGCACGGACAAGCGCCCGCTCACATCTCTCCAAAAAGTACCTGACATAACAGGCTATGGCCCCATGTTCGCAGTGCTCCTGGGGAACCTCGTTCCCGAGGCGCTCTAGAGTAGCCCTGCCTGCCAAAACCCCGGCCCGAGCCAGACCTCCGCCCAAACGAAGGCGACAAACGTCGCCTCGCAGAGCGGCCGGGACCGGGGAAAAAAAAACCCAGTCGGGGGAAAAAAAAAAATCCCCCGACTGGGGTTTTTTTATTCTATTGCTGCTAAAGTGTATTAGAAAAACTACTTCCTGCAATGCAGAAATATACACGCTCGCACCAGCTCAGACACATTCGAAACCCAACACTCATTCCACAGCCTACCCGACTGGCCTAC
Source organism: Steatornis caripensis (assembly GCA_013398225.1). Classification (NCBI taxonomy): domain Eukaryota; kingdom Metazoa; phylum Chordata; class Aves; order Caprimulgiformes; family Steatornithidae; genus Steatornis; species Steatornis caripensis. Next base: position 1,575 of record VZSC01002609.1, read on the forward strand.
ACTCTTGCCTCAGCCATCCCAGCCCTGCCCGCCACCAAGGGCTATTGCCTTAGGTCTCCGGTTCTCGTTGGGAACACAGTTCCCGACACCCTCTACAACCATTGCTCTTGCAAAAGGCTCGGCCTGAGCCGGACGGTCATCTGAATGTGAGCAACAAGTGTTACCTCTCAGAGTGGCAGAGGCAGTAAATAAAAAAACCCGGTCCTACTGAAAAATAATGCCACTGACCGGTGTTCTTTTAATCTGCAATAAGTACAATGGGTAAAAAATCTACTACTTAAAAAAATCCCACCGCAAACCAAACTACACAAACGCACTCACACAAGCTTACGGACATTTGAAACACTCCACTGAGTCAGCAACCACACAAACCGGTCATGCTACGTACGTGTCACAGGACTCAGTTCTTGCTCTGTGAACGTTCTCTGTCACAGTTGCATTGCCTCTGCAAGATGTTCCTTGAAAACCCTCGAAAGCTTCCTTAACCTGCAAAAATGAAACACATGTTCACTATGCTGCTGTTCAGCCCTTCACCTCCTCTCACATGAGCAAATACTACAAAGTCTGCTCGTCCTCCACACCTTCTCTACAAGCAGTAACACAGAAGAAATACATAGCCATGTAAAGGATAAACCGAGCCAGTGCTACGGAGCCATGGACACCTGCATTAACCACCCTTCAGCTTCTCTCTCCACTACCAACTCACTCCCCTGTACCCATCTTGACCTTCCCCATGGCCATCGGGCAGCACACCTCCAAGCCCAACACTTGAAACACAAACACGAACACACGCACCCCACAAAACACGCCTCAACTAGGAGAGAGAACTCTGCAAGAAGACTGATGCGAACATAGAAAACCCCATAGGGTAAGAAGACTGGCAGGAATATGACAGGAACCCGAAGGAGCTGTGGAGCAAGCCCGTGTAGACAAGAAGATCGCCGCTTGCGATGAAAAGCCGCGCTCCATGCTGATGGACGCGCAAAAACCCTGCCTTCAAGACCTAATGATATCATGATGAAGGGACGAAGTCCAGGTCTGTCCTAAAGGACAACTCAAGATCAGAACTGCCGAGAAGAACGATGAAGAGGACTGTCCCAGAACTTTGAAGACACTAGACGGATCCACGCTTGACTTGTTTCCTAAAGGGAAGAAACGCCCCACCGTCGCAACTCCGATGAGTGGAGGTGTTCGACACATCACAGACTGCATAAGCACTGGTCAGACTCCTCGAGTCCAAGAAGTGTGGATGACAGACAAGAACAAAGGGTAGACACACAAAAGACACTCTACATAGACGACACTGGACCACAGCAGTAGGTTGGAACTGCCCTGCCCGAGGCACACTAAGGTTCTCCTGAAAGGTATCCCCCTCCTCAGACATGCCCAGAAAGACCTGTACTTGTCCAGCCCTCTCATCGATGTTAACTTTGAAGCACTTGACTGCGAATCCGACTCCACCCCCTTCTCCCAGCACGCCCCCAGCTCCGATCGCTCCACTTATCCTTAATAGATCGTAGGTCACAATCCATGCTCGGCCAAACAAACACCCCCGGATCAGCCAACGGCAATCGCCCTGGCATCAGCGTGCTCCTCGTAGTCGCTGCAATGGAAGAACGCAAACGTGAACAGTTGCCAGTATCATGCCAGCCAGCTCAAACATCTTTGATGACATCCCCCTCAACTTCATCAATGATGCACTACACTCACCTGTGCACTGTACACTCCGGGTCCAGGGCCAACACCTGACATGAAGACAGACAAATTTCAGGCTGCATTTACAGAGACAGTCACCCACCTCAAGCAACTCCTCGATACCACACCGCTCACCTTAAACAATCACCCCCATCAGCAAGATGGCCTACACAGGTCCTGCAACAAAAAGAAATCACAGAAATCATTCATTTGCTAAACAGGTTGCACTAACCTATGACTCCATGACCTTTCCCAGAACTACCTCGCCTCAGGCCTATCCTCGCCAAGGAGAAGCAAGCCCCACCTCCTCACGTCCCATCTGCAAAAACGCAAGGTAAAGGCACATGAACAAACACTCACTGAAACAACACCACCTGCAGCTATGCCATGCCCCCCTCTCGCTTACCTCGAGGGCTCACCGCACTCCCTTCTGAAACTGCATGATGCCACGATGAGGCTTGACTACCAGCTGTAAGGTGATATCATCACCGAACACTGCTAAATTCTGCAAGCGTTTCAGACCCAAAACCCAAGCGTTCCTTCAACACAAAATATCTCACCTCACCTAGTCAGAACTGACTTCGTTGCCGATGTCACACCTTGCTCATGACAGCCACTCTTCAAAACAAGAAAAAAAACCATTGCAGTTGCGCGACCACCACTGACTCCGTTCCCAACCGTTCTGCCTAATAACCTGCCTTTGAACAGTGTTCCTCTCGCCTCCCCTCCGCCCCTCTGTGTGACTCTGCCCTCCGCACCTAGAAAGACAGCATTTAACAACTCACACGCAGAGCCGTCCCACTGCTCCTGGTACATACCAGCATCCTGAACCAACTTAGAGCTAGCCATGACAAATACGAACACAGTACCAACATGAAGTGCTACGTGTCACTCCCAAACACCCTGCAGACTCATTCAACCCACCTGATGCTCGTCTCCGCTCCCCAAAATCTCTACTTCCTCCCTCAACACCTGCCCAACTCTACACAAATCACTATCCTCATCCATGGCCCTCAGGTACTCCATCTGCGAAAGCCAATTGACTTCTAACTCCCACGAGACTAACATTAAGTATGTGTAACCTAAAATTGCCTCACGCCCTCCCACCCACCCCTAAATCTTCACACCCATGCAGGGCAGCTCTGACCCGGAAGTACACAGACAGACAGACTTACACAAGACGGAAGACAAACAGCGTAAAGGGTTAACTGCAAGAAATATGCTCCCGAAAGAAAAAAAAATCTGTTGGGAGATAAGCTCAGCATGACCATGACAAAGACCTGACAATGTTTTTGGTCAATTCAGAAAGATGTAGAGCATCTGACAGCTCCGAATCGAAATGATGGAGGTGCAGAAACACCGTTGACAAGGCCTAACAACGTAATGAGGCAGGAGAGAAGTACGAACGCAAGAAGACAGATGGCTAAAGACCACGGCAAGTGACAAAGGTGATGATGACAACGCTAAAGACGACTGTCTGAATTTGCACAAGGCACCAGACTGATCCATCAAGGATAAGAGAGCCCAACTGGCAGGATGCTGATGAGCAGAAGCGTTCAAGACCTCACAGACTGTGACAGAAGCACCTGTAGAACTCTTGGACTCCCTAGACCGATCATAAGAGACAACAAAAACATCAAACATACAGAAGACACTCCACATGAAAGACACCACACCACACACGCAGGCTGGAACTGCCCTGCCTTGGTTACGCTGCAACGCCACTTGAAACTAACCCGCTCCCTGTACCTGCCCAAACACTGCTATACCATGACTGACATCTCGCCTAGACTGACTATAAAACACCTCCTTGCGAGTCCAACCTCTTCCCGTCCTCCTAGATGAACCCGGGCACGAATCCCTCAACTTCTCCTCACAAGGTCTTGGCTGAGAAACCATCCTTGACACACGAAACCCCGAACAATGGATCACCTAACTGGAGGTCTCCAAGCATCACCACGCTCCTTCCTGCTGCAATGGAAAAGTCCCAAACAGTAACAGCTCTAACGATCACATCAGCCAACACTAACATATTCTATAACATCCCCCCCCTCCCCGCCCCACACACACACACTTCCCCGAAACACCCTGGCATTCCTCTCACTGTACCTTCCCGTCTCCGATTCTGCATCCCATCACGTCTTGTACCACGTAAGACCTAAAGAGAAACAAAGTCACGATCAAGCTCCGCACAACCACGCTGCCCCCGACTCCTCAATATGACACCCAGCTCACCTCAGACGCTGACCTGACTCTCAAGACACAAGCACGGTGCCAAAAGGAGAAAAAAAAAAAAGAAGAGAACTGCTCCAACACATTGCCGTGAGAACCCCTGCTGTGAGTCACAGACCTGCCCACGAACACCTCAGCTTCTCAGAGGTCTCATCAGCAAGCAGTGCATACCTCTGAGTCTTCAGGCCACGATCAAAAGATTGAAATGTGAAGTTATGTGCTCCCTCAAGATGAAAAAAGTCCCCTGACAGGCCTGCTTTTTTTCCCTACGGTAGTTTTAGAAGTGAAAAAAATAACAGAGCGCAACAAAAAGTAGTAACACACACAAGGTTAAACACACTCAAAACCAACCCCTCGTTCCCCAACTTCAAGAACCACCCCTGCTAATTAGCTAGCATTTTGTCATACATCACCACTCTTCTTCGATCACCATGCACTGCATCGCCTGCATCACCTCCACGTATAGTCCCTTCGCTCCCCTTCGGCTCCTCAGTACGCTGCAAAGGTAAGACAAAGGTTCACCGTGCCACTGCTTCCCTCCCAGTGGCATCAGTGAAGACCACAAAGTCAATTTAGTCTTCCACACCAGCTCCGCAAACCCACAAAACATACACCCATACAACGCGAAACCCACACCCAGGCCACGGGGCCGTAGAACCCTGCGATACCCACCGAGCTGCTCTTCTCCTGTCCACAAACTCCCTATTGCACATCTGACTACACTCTCGCTACAGCCCCCGGGCAGAGCAGCTCTAAGCCAAAACACACACATGTGACACAGGACACGCCTCAACCGTGAGAGAAACCTCTCAGCAAGAAGGATGACGCCCAGATGGAAAACACCATCAGGTAGCAAGATGGGCACGACTATGACAGTTCTCCAAGAGAGCTCCGGAGCAACCCCGGGAACACAGGAATAGCACAGCTTGTGACAGACTTACACAACGACTTAAGATGACTATGCGCAGTAATCCCGCCTTCAAGACCTAATAATGTAACTATGCATGGACGAATTCCAACTCCATGAGAAACGGACCCCTAAAGACAGCAGCTGCCAGCAAAGCCGGGAACAATAATCCAAAAAGACTGTGCCAGAAGTTCCAAGGCCTGATACCAAGCAAGAATTGAGTTGATGAATCAAGAGAAGAAACGCCTGACCGGCACGAGTCTGAGTGTAAGCTTACGACTCCGTATCGATGGAGCCCTAGGCATCCGCGCTCCTCTTTGAGGACAGAGAACAAGAAAGACATTGAGACCCTAAAAAGGTCAAACACACAGAGGACACACCACACCACAAACACAGCCTGGAACTGCCCTGCCCGACACAACCTAGCCTCCTCCTCACAAGTAACCCCCTCCCCGTACCTACCGTAAGACGACTGTACTGGCACAACCATCTCGCCTAGAGTAAATTCAAAACACTACCCTGCTAGTCCAGCCTCACCCGCTCCTCCAAGCGGACCTCCAGCACCAATCCCACAACTTACTTCAGGAGGTAAGGGCTCAGAATCCATCCGAGACCAAAAAAATAAGCAAATGGAAGTCTCCAGGCATTGCGATGCTCCTCATACTTGCTACAATAAAAGAACCTGAACAGTGACACCATGACTATCGCTTCAGCCAACATCACCCCGTTAAACAACATCCCCGCCACCCACACCCCGCGTAGCAGCCATGGCGTTAGCCTCACCTGCACCGTCCGACATGAGCTCCGCCACCTCTCGTGACACCTGAGACTCCAAGAGAAACAGAGTTAACTCTGCACTCGTTAAAAACACCAGCCCCACACTCCTCCTCTATACAACACCAACTCACCCCAAACGCTCGACCGATTCTCAAGATGCCGCACACAGCACCTGTGAAACAGAGACACGCTTACGATGCTATTATGTGACAACATGGCCATTTGCCTCTGACGCAGCCCACTCCTCCCTCGCCCTCTCTAACCTTTCACCACCAAGCAGCTGAACACCTCTGAGACTTAGCGACAAACGTGCGAAAACAAAACGTAACGCCGCACAGTAAGATGCCGCCCGCGGCCAGGACCTTCCCGCAGCTACGCCCGACTCACTCACCTTCACTGCTTCCCTCTCACACTTCGGAATCATCAGCCTGCCAGACCGAGCCTCAGCTACCACCTGAAATAAGACCACCTCAGGGTGCTTAAAACTTCACCTACAATCCAAGGCAAAAAAGCAACAGCTCAGTCAATCCGGGAACAGCCTCTCACCTCGCCCGAGTCAACTTCGATGCCCAGATCCCCTTTCCCTAATAACATCACCCCTTCAAAATGAGGAAATAGAAGCTGTAACATAACAAAACGGCCATTCTTCCCTCTGAGCCCACGTAGCGACCCACCTTCAGACGGCGCTCCGCTCCCCTCTGTCACGCTGCGGGACTGCCCTCCGTGCCTCCAAACACAGTATCCGATGAGTCACCCGGACGCAGAGGAACACCTTAGCAAATCCATGCATCTTGTTCCCGCTGACAAATACGCCCTAGAATAAAACTATAGCTCACCATTAGGAAGAAAAACAGAACTCAAATGCTAAACACTGCATACCCACCATTACCACTGTTGACACTCAATCTGGTCATCTAGCACTGCAGCGGCCTCCACCATAAGGGTCCCGTCATCCCCTCAACACCCGCCTATGGCCTTGGAAGTAACAGCCCTCAGCAGACGATTACTCGGTTTCCAAGGACTGTACGACCTCTGACTTGACGCCCGAGACAGGTCAAAATGTTTGTCAGAGACTCTTACCGCTATTCCACCAACCCCCGACTCCGCAGCCCCGCACAGGGCAGCTCCAACCCAAACATTCCCAGAGACACGCAGACTGCCGCAACACAGAAGACATAACACAGGAGAAAAACTCTCAACAAGAAAGATTATGCCTGGATAGACAAACACATTCAGGCGATGACACCGGTCGGACGGAGATTCTGACCTGACAAGGCTCTTTGGCAAGCCCAAGAACAACAGAACACCACGGAGCGACTCTCCAAACTGCGATGACAGATGCGCAAAAGTCCCGCCTCAAAGACTTAAAAAGGCAATGATGTGGAGACATACTCCAGCTCTGCTCAAAGGGACAGCAAAAGACCGCAGCTGCTCGCAAAGCCGAGAACAACATCCCCCAAGAGGACCGTCCAAGAACTTCGAGTCACGACACTGAGCCAGGCTTTACTTCATTGGTCACCAAGGGAAGCTACCTAGCTGCACAAGTACGATAACCACAGGCATTACATACTCCACGCGTTGTGCCTGAGTCATCTGCCGTGTTGTTGCGAGCAAAGGCTAATGAGGACATCAAGACCTGAAAGAGCTCTGAGGCACGCAAGACAAACGACACAAATGCCGAAAGAGCTGGAGGACCGTCACAGTGACCTCAGAACGCTCTGAGGCAAGCCCAAAAAGATAAGCATGTCACAAACCGTGACAAAGCTCTGCTCTTGAAAACGAGGGGACACACCCAGATGAAGGCTTCGTGCAAGACCTAAAAACGTAGTCATGCGTGGAACACGTCACCGTCTCTCAAAATCAACAGCTGTAGAGGAAAGCTGCTGACAAACCCCGGGACAATGCCGCAGAACAAGAATCTGAAAAAGTTTCCATGCCCAAGACCTATACGTGCTTCAGCTAGCTATGCCACAAAAGAAACACCCAATGGACTGTATGCTGATGAACAAACACGTTTCGATGCAAAGGCCGCTATCTGAAGTGCCTCCCGTGCTCCTCAACTGCAAGGACCGATATGAACATCGACACCCAAAAAAGGATTAAAACACAAAAGACATGGACCAGACAAATTACACTAGACAAACACAAACTGGACCTACCCTGTGCAGGATGCGCTACACTTAAGCCAAAAACTAACCGGCTCCTTTGATATACCCAAAACGAACTGCTCCCAATTGCCCTCTACCTGGAATTAGCTTTAACACCCCCGACCCCACCCCAAACCGAAATGGTGTCCTCTCCACCCACACCTTACCCACCCACACCCCTGAACTTAGCTTTAAAAGGGGCAGAGGCACAAAGCCATCGTGAACAAAAAACTCCAGGTCAGTTCACAGAAATTCCAGAGCACTCGCCAGGTTCCTTAGTCACCTGCTGAAACAGAAACTAGACAATACCGACACTAAGCACCACAGCGGCCATGCCGACGTCTTTCGTAACGCCCCACTCCTCGGTGATGCCGAGGGGTTCCGCTCACCTACTTACTCGTTCTGTGATCACGTACTGCTCCTGTCATCGCCTGCGGAAAATAAAATTACTACTTAAGCAAATAACATGCATGCCTTTAAGAAACTGCGAGCCCCAAACTCCTCTTCATTACTACCACCGCTAGCTTCAACAGCTCATCCCATTCTAAAAACAGATGACACAGCACATACAAATTCAAACATAAACACTTAACATACTCACATACACGAACTTATTCTAACACACTTCCCTCACTAAAAGGAGCCACACCTAGATCCCCAGATAGAACGCACATGAACACCTGCTCTTCTAAACAACACCCTGCCTTCAGCAGGTGCCTCCTATCTCTCATCTTACCACCCTCCCCCACCCCCTTCCACAAACCCTGAAAATAACTAAAATCTTAGTACTTACATACCTTAAGAACCCTTCGATAAACCACAACATCTACCAATACTATGTCATACCCCAGAACGAAAGGATAAAGATAAAAAAACTGTCCCATAGCACAAAAAACAACAGGCCTTACATCCTTACCATTTCTCTGAAAACACTAAGACTGGGTAGGCTTATGCGCAGAAAATGTCTACGTTAACTGCTATTCAACCTTGCCAGCGCTCCTACTTAAACTGTACCGGCAACTCAGAACACCTACATACAAAATTGTAAAAAACACGAACTTTAACCTCCCACAAAACTACCTACTGCAGAAAACTAGCGTGCAAATACAACAAAAAAAAAAACCCAAACACACTATTAAAACATCTCATACCCCTTAACCAGTCCATGCTAACTTATCTTGCTACAGAAACAACAAAATACTACACTGAAACATACTTTGGCTACTACAGACACCTAAATCCTCACCTCAGCTAAATAACTTACCTAAGAACCAGACACCCAAAGCATACCAAAAAACACCTGGACATACAATACATGTGCCTTCAAAAAACACCACACAACAAACACAAGAGATCTAAACCCCTACAAACCATAGAAGAGCATGCCCTCCCTGATGCGGGCCTGTGCCTGATATACCCCCCAGCCCCACCCACCACCCTTCCCACAATCCCCTGGAAAGGGGGAGGGGTTAACCACCACAAGGTATAAAGGCGGCCAAAGGAGCAAGTGGATGTTTTCCTATCGTCTATAAATTTCCAATAGATAAGGTACTGAATAAATAAAGTTACTCTTACTGCAAATGATAACGTTGAAACGGACCTACGAAGACATGGAGGCACTTCTCGAAATGGCACCTATACCAGAACTCGCTAGTGGAGTACAAGGAAAACTTACACTAGAAGAAAACGATCTCTGCGAATACACAGTCGCCACGGGAGCGTAGGCTTTGTACCGGAACTCGCTTCCGCAACTCAGAAAAATCTTCAGGTCGTAGCACCCGATCTCCAGGCACACGGGCGCCTCTGGAATGCTGACATCATACCCGAACGTGCGTCTGCTGACCCTGAAGTACTTCAGATCACAAACTGCTCCTGACAGACGGCCGCTTCCACACGACGGAGTTTGTTGCGGAAGCTCGTCTCCCGAACCACGCAGCCGGACTTCCGTATCGCACGGTGCGTATAAAAAATTGTGCGTTGCGATATCGAGAAAAGGCAGTAACAAAAAGAGACGACAAAAAGGAAAAAACCAGAGGGTTAAAAGTATCAGAAAAAGAGAAAACAACCCAGTAGAACCACAAAAAAGTGACAGAGCAAAAAAAGCAGGATGAAGAAGTGAGAAAAAGAGAGGGTAAGACTAAGAGAATGAGAAAAAGAGACAGGGTGGAAAAGAGCAAGAAAACCTAAAAGACAGAAAACTATCATAAAAAATAGAGAACAACACAAAGAAATAAAAGACAGAAAAAAGTAAGAGGGTAAAAGGACAAAACAGGAAAACAAAAAAAAATTAGCAAGACGAAGAGAAAAGAAAAGGATGAGAAAAAGCAAAAAAGTTAATGCAAGGGAAAAGACAACTCAGAAATAAATGCTAGCGAAAACCGTATAGCGAGACACACAGGGCCAAACAAAGAGCGCGGCACAGAGAGAAAAAGACAGGCATAAAAAGAGCGAGGGAGCAACAAAAACAACAATAGAGGAAAACAAAAAATGAGTGACTGAGAAAAATGAAATGAGGGACCAAAACCAACAAAGCGACAAAAAGAGAAATGAAGAGATTGAGGAAAAAAAAAAGAGCAAGAACAAGATAAGTTGAGGAAATCAGAATGGGGAAAAAAGAGAGTAAAAAAAAAGAGGGAAAAGAAGGGAGAACTAAAACAAGAGACAGCCAGAAAAAAAGAGGGTGCAAAAAGAACAGAGCAACAAAAAAGGAGAGAGAGAGAAAAAGAAAGAGAGGGGAAAGAGAGAGCAGGAAAAATAAAAGAAAGCAAGAAGAACAAAATGACAGACAGAGAGGAAAGTACAAAAGAGAACAGGAGAACCAGCACGACACAAGACAAAGACAAGAGGAAGGAAAAGAGTGAGACAGCGAAAAGAGAACACGTGACAGCAAGAAAAAGAGAGCAAGGATGTGAAAATAAAAGAGAGAAAAAAGAGCAGACCACTAACACAAAAAGCAAAAAAAACAAAGGGCGAGAACCAGACGAAGTGTAAAAAAGACGAAAAAAAGGAGAAAAAACAACAAGACGGTGAGAAAAAAAATAAGATAAAAAAAGCACAAAAAGATTAAAAGACAGAAAGAAAAAAAACACAAAGAAAAACACCGAGATTAAGAACAAAAGAGTGTAAGCAAAAAAGAAGAAAAGGCAAGAAAAACATAGGAAGACAGAACAAGAAAAAGACAGGGGGGCAGAAACAGTGTAAAAGAAAGCATTAAAAAAAACACAAAAGAAGAGATTGAGAATAAAGGAATAGAGCAAGAAACAGAAGAAGACAGAGCAAGAAAAATTGCGAAAGACAAAATGAGACCAAGAACAATAGAAAAAGAGACGGATACAAGAAAAGAAAAACAAACTTAAATACTGAGAGACAGTGAGGAAAAGAGAAAAAGGCAGAGCGGGAAAGCAGAGATCAAGAAAACCATGCAGTGAGAAAAAGAACAAAATGGTACCGACGAAGAGAAAAATCGACGGAGACCAAGAACAAGACATAGTGAGAAGTAGTGTGAGAAAAATAACAAAAAGAGAGTGAAAAACACAAGAAGTGAAATCTCTAAAAGGAAGACAGAGACCACAAAGAGAGATTGTAAAATATGTTAAAAAAAAAAAGGGCAACAAATACGGGGGGGGGGGGGGGGGGGCAGA
>VZSC01002609.1:13074-23931 GCA_013398225.1 Steatornis caripensis
AGAAGAGCAGTGAAAAAGAGTTGGGGGACAAGAAAAACAGAATGGGAAGAAGAGAAAAAGACAGTGGGGGCACCACACAGGAGCCAAAATGAGAAGCAGACCAAGAAAAATTCAAAGAAACCAAGAAAATCACAAAAAGAGAGACAAGGAAGACAACAAAAAAGACAGCAGCTGAGCAACGAAAAGATAAAATGAGATAGCAAGAAAAAGACCGAGGAAGCAACAAGAACACAAAGAAAGAGAAAGGAGACAGCAAGAAAAAGACAAAAAGAGCACGAGAAAAAATAAGGCCGAGGGAATGGGTGACAATAAGAGAGCGACAAAACAGACAGCAAGCGAGGGCAGCAACAATACAGACAGGAGGAAAAAGGGAAAAAAAACCTGAGACTAAGGGTATAGAACAAGAAACAGAAAAACAGAGAGCAAGGAAAAAAGGAGATAAAAAGGCAGAACAAGACTGAGAAGAACAGAAACGGGGTGAGGAAAATACAGTGACACAGCAATAAAAGACACAGGAGAGCAAGAAAAACATAACAAGGGAGCGAGCAACAGAGAGAAACAGGAGAAGACAGAGACAACGAGACAAGACAGAAAGAAAAAGATAAAAAGGCGAGAAAAAGAAAATTTGCGAACAAGAAAGTCAGAAATACAGGAAAATGACAAGGCAACAAAAAAGAACAATAAAATTCAAGAAAAACAACAGCAAAAATTGTGAAAAAGAAGAGAGTGAGAGAAAAAAGAGTGAGACAAACAAAAAGTCAAAGGAAACACGAGCAAAATACAAAACAAAGATGAGGATAACAACGGGCAAGTAAGAGACAGGGTGAGGAAAAGAGAAAAAAAGTGCTGGAAAGTGGAAAAAGGAAAACAGAGTTATAAAAAGAAAAATTATAACTAGAAACAAAAGCGAGGACAAGAGAGAGAAAAAAAAAAGAGCAGCAAACATACAAAGCGAGATTAAAAAAACTGAGTGAAAAGGCAAGAAAAAACTCCAAGAAAGACAGAACAACAAACAGAGGGTGTGGGGGACTGACAAAAAGCAAGAGAGAGAAAAATAGGGTTAGGAAACATGGAAATCAGGAAAGAGTGTTGAAAAACAAAAAGACACCAACTAAAACAAAAAAGAGCAAGAAAAAAAGAGAGCATGAAAAAGAAATTAAGAGACAGACAGATACAGTGAGAAAACATAAAAAGTGAGAATGACTAAAACATAAAAGAAAAAAATGACAGTGGCGAAAACATCAAGGAAAAAAAAATAGAAAAAGCAAGGAAGCGAGAACAAGAGAGATAAAAGGAGAAATGGAGACACACAGTACAATAAAAGCGAAGAAAATAGAGGGCAAGGAAAAGAGGGAGAGAAACAAAAAGAGCAAAGGAAAAAAGAATAGATGGCGAGCTAAAACCACGACGAGACATAGACAGCGATAAGAACAGATGGCAAAAAGAGAAAAGCAGAGAAACAATAAAGAGCAAAAAGAAAGTGGAACAAAAGGAGAATGAGAAAGGTTAAAAAGAGAGAAAACGATAAAAAGCGAGAAAAAGACAAAAAAAAGGGAGAAAAATAGTGGTCAAAAAAAAAGGAAAAGACGCAACAAATAGAGTGGAAAAAGAGGAACCGAGAGAACAGGAATAGGGTGAGAAACAGCAAAAGAGAGTGAGAAAAAAGAAGAAAAGTGTATAAAAGAACAGCAAAGGGAGAAGACACAAAGGCACAATGAGACAAAGGGACAAAGACAAGGAAAGAAAAAGCAAGAAAAAAAGATGGCAGGATAAACACAGGGCATGACAAAAAAAGAGCAAAAAACTGAGAATCGTTTATACTAAGGAAAAGAAAAAAGAAAGTGTGAGCAAATGGGCGAACGAGAGAGCAAAACTGAGACAGTAGGAAACGAGAACGAGAGACAGACAGAAAGGAACACGGCAATACATATAGACAACACCAAAATAAAGAACTGGGGAAAAAACGCCGAGAACAAGTGGACAGAGAAGAACAGAGCAAGAACAAGACAAACGCATACAGCGAGAAAAACACAACAAGACAGGACAAGAAAAAGAGAGGTCAAATTAAAGAGAAAAACAGGGCGACAAAAAGAGAGAGTGAGAAAAAGAGGGCGACAGGGTAAGGTGACATAAAAGAAAGAGTGAAAAAAGAACAAAAAAAAAGCAGGAAAGAAGAAAAGATAGCAAGAAAAACAAAGGGGGAAAAATAGAGAGTGAAAGACAAAAATAGAGGGCAAGAAAAAAAAATCAAGGAAAAATAAGAGATCAAGAAACAGAAAGAGAGAGCAAATGAGACAGAATATAGACAGACCAACAGGGAGAGCGCAAGAAAAAAAGAAAAGGATGAGAAACAGAAAACACCGAGAGCCACAAAAATACAAAGACGTTAAAAAGAAAAGAAAAACACACGATGACAACAAGAGATCGAGACAGGCCAAAGACACAGTGACAGAAAGAAAAAGGACAACCAATGCAAAAAGGACACGCTGTGATGAAGACGGAGCATGACACGACAACAAAGCGGGGAACAGAGCGAAAGGGCGTCAAAGAGCGTGAAAAAGCACGTAAGCAGAATAGAAAAGAAGGGCAAGGAACATATGGTATGAATAAAAAAGATGGCGGGGAAAATACAATAAGAGTGGGGGAAAGAAAAAGAGAGCAGTAAAAAGAGAGGGCATGAAAATGACAAATACACCTAGAAAAAGAGATAGATAGCGAGAAAAACAGAGTGAAAAAAGGAAACTGAGTAAAACAGAAAATGAGAAAGAGCAAGAAAATGACATCAAGAGAGAGATAAAGAGAGAAAGACATAAGAAGAAACGTAAGTGAGAAAAACAGAAGGCGGGAGAAAGAGATGGCACGGAAAAAGACAGGGCGGAGAAAAGAGAGGATGGAAAACTGACAGCAATAAAGGACGAAAAAGAGAGAAAAATAAAAAGCAAGAAACGGGAACATAGTGAAACCGGAAAGGAAAGCGACAAAAACATAGTAAGACAGTGTAAGAATGCAACGAGGCGAGAACAAGAGCAAAATGGGTGACAAGTAAAAGAGAGGGAGAGAAGGCACGAGAGAAAAACACCACCTCAGAGAGGTAGAAAAAAGGAGAGAAAAGGGACCGATAAAAAGACAGTCGGAGAAAAAGAAACCGAGGGGGTGACAAAAATAGAAAAAGATCAAAAGGGACGGCAAAAAAACCCCAGTAAAGATAGCGGGGGAAAGAGAGAGCAAGAAAAAAGAACTAGAGCGAGAAACAAAGAAAAAGAGAGACAGCAAGAAAAATAAAGAGGTAGTGAAAGACAAAATGACAGTAAGACAGCAATAAGCAGAATAACAAAAACTAAGAAAGAGCAAACAAAAGAGAAAAAGATGGGGCTAATAAAAGAGAGGGCGTGGAAAAGAGGGCAGGAGGAGAGAAAAAGACAGAGTGAGACAAAAAGAGTGAGAAGGAGACAGCCTGAGAAAACATAAAGACAGTGATAAAATAAGAAGTGAGACTTACAAAGACACACCAAAAAAACACAGATCGAGAAGCAGAGTGTGTGAACGGTGAGAGAGCAACAAAAACATAGACAAAAAGAGAGCCGGGGAAAAGAAACAGCAGTGACAAGAGAAAGTAGAGCAGTAAAAAAAAGAGGATGGGAGAAAGGCAAATACAGCAATAAAAACAATGACAGAGAAAACCAGAATAAAAACAGGCGAGAAAACAAACAGGCAGAAAGAGAGAAAAACAGTGAGAGAACAAGAAAATGAGGAAAATAACAAGAAAAAGGGCGAGAAAATCACAGGCAAGAAAAGGAAGGCACAAAATGGGGTGGGGAAAAGAGTGAAAGACAGAAGGAGAGCAGCAAAACCAGACACGGAGACGTGGAGCAAAGGAGACACCACGAACGAAAGACAAAGCAAAGCGCACGGAGTAAGAGCGAGCAAACGAGACACGGAGATAGCAACTGCGGGAGACAGAGGTAGCGACTGAAAGGGACAGAGAGCGAGAACAACAGCAGGTGAGGAAAAGAGCGCGCGACAACATGAGGAAAAGACGACGTGCAAAAATAGACATTGAGAAGAACACAGCGAGAAAAAGAAAAACTGATAACCAGAAAAACTGAGAGCCTGAAAAAAGAAAAAAAGCAAGAAAAAGAAATAGAATGCAACAAGGAGAGAGCAGAACAAGGAGACAGTGGGCAATAAAATGTAAAACGACGGAGAGATAGAAAAAGAGAGCAAGAAAGAGTGAGAAAAAAGAAAGATACTGAGGAAAACAGACCGAGAAAGGGAGAAAAGGAGAGTGAATGAAAAGAGAGAGCAGAAAAAACAGCAGGGAAAAAGACAAAAACAGCAGCCGAAAAGAGGGCATGAAACAGTAAAAGCAACAGACAATGAGACATAGTCAGAAAAAGAGCGAACAACAAAAGACAATGAGCAAGGGAGAAAAAGATGGAGCGCGACAAAACACAAAGGCAGAGGAAGAGAAAGACGAAGAGACAGAGAGCGGTGAAAAAGAAAAAAGTGGGAAAAACAGAAAAAGCTAGAAAAAGAGGGTGGGAAAAGGAGAAATACAGTAAAGGAAAAAGGAAAATAGCAAGAAAAAAGCGAAAAAAACAGGAGAAGAGAAGGCAGCAAAAAGACAAAAGAGAGACCGAAAAAGAGAGAGGAAAAAAACAGAAATGAAAAGAACAGTGGAGAAAGGAAAAAACAGCACAGAAAAAAAAGAAAAAGAATGCAAAAAAAGACTGAGGGTGGGGAAAAAGACACATAGAGCAAGAAAAACCGAACGAGACAGAAAACAGAAAAATAGTAACAAACAGAGCGACGAAACACAAGAGAGAGAGCGCGAGGGGGCAACAGTCAGAAGAGTGTGAAAAAATATAAAAAGATAAGGTGAGAAAACCATAAAAAGAGATGGCGACAAAACGACTGAGGAGAGGGGAAAAAAGAAGTAAAGCACAAAGGCAGAGTGACACGAAGACAGAGCTAGTAAAATATGAACAGAGCGGTTCACAAAAACAGAAGAAGTACACAAAAATGGAGATCAACACTAACAGAGAGAGAAAAAGAAGAAGAGGGAGCAAGTGCAGGAAATAGCACAGGAAGCGGCGTGACAAGAAGAGAGCACAACCAGGAGAGAGAGAAATAGAAAATATAAAGAAACGCTACTAAGAAAGACACAGAGACAGAGAAGAAAAATAAAGTGAGAGAGGCAGAAAAAGAGAAAACGAGAGACCGGCAAAAAGACAGCACAAAAAAGAGAACGTGAAGAAGAGACAGAAGAGAAATACAAAAAGAGAGCAGCAACAAAAAAATAAAACCAAGGAAAAGACAGGACAGAAAAAAGAGAAACAGTACAAAAAAGACATTAGAATGAGAAAAGCAAAAAAAGACAGAGCAAGAGGTCAAGAAAAACAGCAATACAGACAGAAAAAGAATGAGCAATATAGACAAAAGGAGACATCAAGAACAAAATAAAAAGACAGGGACATAAAAAGAAAAAAGAGATCAGGGGAGGGGGGAACAGGCTGAGAAAGATGAACACAACGACAGAATGAGTAACACAGAGAATGACAAAAAGGGAGGAAAAGGGGAAAAAAAAGGAGGCCAAGAAAATTGCAGGATGGCAAAAAAGAGAGGGAGAAAAGAGAGACTGGGGGGGGGAGTGGGGAATATAGCAAAAACCACAAGGAGACCGAAATGAACACACAATGAAACGGCAAGACAGCAAAAGAGAAAAAGGAAAAGAAAAAAATGCATGAAAGGAGCAAGCAAAAGAGAAAAAGAGAGTGCGAGCAAAGAAGAAAAAGGAAGAGGATAAGATAGCACTAAAAGAGAAGACACTGTAACAAAGACAAAGAGAATGGAGGGGGCAGGAAAAAGGGAAACAGACAGTGGGGAAAGAACATGAGGTGGGAAAAAGGGCAAGAAAACACAAAAAGAAGTCAAGAAAAAGGAAAAATAAAGGAGGCCAGGAACAGAGAAAAAGAAAGTGAGGGGAAAAAATGAGAAGTAAGAGTCAGAAAACAGAGTGAGAAAAAAGACCAGGAAAAGAGAAAAAAGAAAAGAAAAAAGAAAAGAAGACGACCTGAGGAGCAACAAAAAGAGACGGAATATAGAGAAAAAGAAACTGACGGAGCAAGAGAAAAAGTGACACTGGCAGAAAAAGACAAAGCAAGAAAAAGAAAAGGAAAACAATAGAGTGTGAGAAAAAATAGAGGGCGACAAAAGAGAAAAATAGAGACCAAGAAAAAATAAAAAGACACGGTGAGGAAAAGCGTGACAAAATGAGAAAAGGGGTCAGAAAAAAGTAAACGGGACAGCAAGGAAAAACACAGAGCAAGAAAAAAGAGCAAGAAAGAAAAAATGGAAGTAAGACAAAGAGAGAAAACAACAAAAAACGAGAAGATCACGAGAAAAAGAAAAACAAGGTGAAAAAAGATCAGTAAAAAAGGGTGTGAAAAAGATCAGTGGCAAAAAAGAGAGTGCGACAATAAAAAGAGTGCAAGAAAAAGAGGAAGGTAGCGATAAGAAAAGTGAGAGTGACAAAAAGAAAATTAGGGAGCAAGAAAAAGAACGATTGAAAAAGAACAATTAAAAAGGAGAAAGGGCACAAGAAAAAAAGAAATGAGAAAAAGACAGTGAGAAAAAAGGAGTAAGAAAAAGCAAATGGGAACTGGAAAAAGAGACTGAGAAAATAAGGAAAAGCAACAGAGAAAAAAAAGAGCAAGGGACCGAGAAAAGGGTAAAATGAGGGAGCGAGAAGAAGAGCGACTAACCGAGAATGAGAAAGCAAAGGGAAGAATTGACAGGCCGACAAGATGACAAAAAGACAGAGAACAAGAGAGGGCAAAAAAAGAAGTGTGGAAAAATAAATAGAGCAAGAAAAAGACAAACAGACACAGCAAGGAAAAACTAAGAAAAAGAAATAATATAACAACAAGAAAAACCGCTAGAAAAGAGAGGACGAGAGTAAGAGAGCAAGAAAAAGAGACAGCAAGAAAAAACCGAGTGAGTAAAAGAAGAGGGAGCGAGAAAAACACAAAAAGTGAGAGCAGGGGGAAAAGAATGAGAGTGAGGAAAGAGAGTGGAAAAAGAGCACTTGAAAAAGAGGAAGAAAGATAGAGTGTGATAAAAACAGAAAAAGAGACAGACAAAATAAAAAGAGCAAGAAAAGAGAAAATAAGAGACGAGAAAAGCATGAAATGAGAGGCTGAGAAAAAGAACAAGAAAACAAGAACAGGAGTGAGAGAAAGAGAGACAGCAATAAAAATAGGAAGGAGGAACAAACAGAAAGGGTAAAAAAAGAAAGGGCAAGAACAAAACACAGTGAGGAAAAGAGCAATAGGAAGACAAAGAGAGCAAGAAAAAAGACAAAAAGACAGCGAGAGAACGAGAGGGTGAGAAAAAACAGAGCACGAAAAAGAGACCGGGAAAAATGAAATATACAGTGAAAGACAAAAGGACAGCCAGACAGTGACGTAAGACAGTGAAAGATACAAAGAAAAACAGAAAAAGAAAAAATGAGAAGGAGCAAGCGAAAGAGAAAAAAACACAGCAAGCAAAGAAGAAAAAGAAAGGATGAGGAAAACTGGGTAAGAAGAAGAGAAAAAGACATAGCATGACACTAGAGATGCAGCAAAACAGAGAGAGAAAGAAAAAGTGATAGCAAGAGAAAGAGGAAAAGGATGGGGAGAGAGAGCGAGAAAAACCAAAAAATGCGAGCGAGAAAAGTGAGAGTGAAAAACAAACCAAGAAAGACACAAAAAAAAGAGAGAGAGCAAGAGTAAGACACGTCAATGAGAACAAGAAATACAGTAAGACAAAGAAACAGATCGCAACAAGACAGCAATATAAGAATAACAACAGAGCGAGAAACAAAAAAAAACAGGGAAAGAAAAAGAGAGTGAGGAAAGAAGAAGACAGAGAGGAAAGACAAAAAAGAAAGGGGGAGAGAAAAGAAAGGGGGAGAGAAAAGAAAAGGAGAGAAAAGAGGGGAAGCGAGCAGAAAAAAGAAGTGTGTGAGAAAGGGCAGGTAAAAGACAGGGTGAAAAAAAGAAGAAGAGGGCAAGATAAGAAAGAGCAAGACAGTAGAGAATGAGAAAAAAGACAGAATGAAAAATAACAGACAGCAAGGAAAACACAGAGCAACAAAAAGACATAAAGATAGCAACAAAAGACAGATCCAGAAAAAAAGAGTGTGAGAAAAAGAGAGTGTAAGAAAAAAGAAATAGAGCAAGAAACAGAGGAAGAGAGCATGCAAAAAATAAAAAAGAGCAGAAGAAAAAAGGAGAGCAGGACAGGAGAAAAAGAACAAGACAAACACAGTGAATGAAACAGACAGGGGGCGAGAAAGAGTGATAGAAAAGAAGACAGAGACAGAGCAAGGAAAAGAGCCAAGAAATGACTAACAGAGAGAGAAGCATGGGGTAAAATAGAGAAGGTGAGAAGAAAAGGGGGCAAGAACAAGAGACGGTGAGAAAGTCAAAAAAGAGAGACTGAGAAAAGAGACACACAGAGAACAAGAGAGGACGGGAACAAGAAAAAAAAGAAACGGCGAGAAAAAGGAGAACAAAAAAAAGAGAAAAATGAGAGCCAGAAAAAGGATACCGAGAAAAGAAGAAGAAAGGCGAGAGGAGGAGAACAAAAGAAAATGAGGTAGTGAGAACAAGAGAGCGAGAGAACATGGAAAATATTAGAAGAGCGAGGACAAGACAGTGCAAAAAAAGAGGACGTGACAGACAAAATGAGATGGTGAGGGAAAGATAGGGAGATAGCAAGGACAAGACAGGCATAGCTAGAAAAAGAGAGCGCAAAAATTAGAGTGAGGGAGGAAGAAAAGAGAGAGAGAGAAAATGAGCCAAGGAGCGAAAAAAGACTGACAGACGGTGACAAAAGGAGAACAAGACACGGCGACAACGGAAGAACAAAAGAAATAGAGAAGAGGAAGCATGAACGGCAAAAGAGAAAAAGAAAGCAATCAAAGGACAAAAAAAGAGAGACTGAGCAAAGGAGAAGAAGAGCGGGCGATGAAAAGAGTATGCGAGAAGACGACAGAAAGGCAATACATGAAAACATAAATTGAAAACGACAGAGCGACAACAAGAAAAACTGATAGCGAGAAAATCTGTGAGCCAGAAAATGGAAAAACGGCGAGAAAAAGAGCATAATAGAAACCGTAGGGAATAGCGTGACAAAGAGAGAAAGAGCGCAAGAAAAGTATAAAGATATAGAGAATATAAAAAGTGAGAGTGTGAAAGAGCCACAGAGACAGCAGGATAAAAGAAAGTGAGAGAGTGACAAAAAAGAGAAAGAGAGCAGTTAAAATATACAGCAGGAAAGTGAAAGCGCTGAAAAGAGATGGCAGGAAAGAGAGAGCGCTTAAAAAAGTAACAAAAAAGCAGTAAAATGAGACCATCCAGGAAAAGAGGATAAGAGCAGGGACAAGTACAAAAAGAGTGGGGAAAAAGAGAAGTGCAGAAAATGATGAAGAGCAAGAAAAAGAGAATGAGAGCGAGAAAAACAGAAAGAGAGAGCAAGAAAACAGACTGAAAAAAGAAAAATATTAAGAAGACAAAGAAAGCAAGAAAAATATTTTCAAAGAGTGAGAAAAAGAGAAGACGAGAACAAGACAGAGCGGGAGACCGGACAAGGAAAAGTAGAGGGTGAGAAAAAGAAAGCACCAAAGAGATGAAGAGAGAAGGAGAAAAAGACAAAGGGAGGAAAAAAGAGACCGAAAAAAGATAAAACGAGACAGCGAGATAAACAGAACGCAAGGAAAAGATAAAAATGAAGGGCAAGAAAGACAGAGTCCAGGGCAAAAAAAAGTGTGGGGGGAAAAAAAAAAAACATAAAATGAGAGAGCAAGACAAAAAAGACAGTGAGACATAAAGAGCATGACAAAGGAAGACAAAAACATGAAAAAGAAAAACCTGACGAGGAGCAACAAAAAGGAAAAAAAACGTGCAAAACAGAAAAAGAGTATGACAAAAAAGACCAACAAAACCAGAGAGCACAAAACAGAAGAACTGGTAGGAAGAAAGAGAGAAAAAATAACAGCAGGGAAAAGACAAAAGTAGCGAGGAGAACAGACATCAAGAAGGAGAGAGACTGAGAAAAATATGAAAACAAAGAGTGCGGAAATTACGAAACATGAGACTGAAAAAGAGCGAGAAACAGTGAGACACGGACAAAGCAAGAAAAAAGAAAGTGACAATGAGGGGGAAAAGTGAGAGTGACAAAAAAATAAACTGAGCAAGAAAAAGAGGGGAAAAGAAAGAGCACGCTGAAAAGACAAAGGGGAAAGATTGAGCAGTAAAAAGCACGTGAAACAGAGCAGGCAAAAAGAGGGGGGGAAGAAAAAGAGAGCGGTAAAATGAGAAGGTGGGAAAAGGAGAACTAAAGCAAGAAAAAGTGAATGATAGCACGAAAACCAGGAAAAGAGAGCGAAGACACGAAAGAAAAAGAGCGAATGAGAATAAGAGCAAGACGGTGAGAAAAAAAGTGAGAGAGAAAAGGACACACCAAAAAAAAGAAAACGAAAAGGTGAGAAAAGTAAAGGACGAGAAAGAGAGACAAAAAAACCAGACGGGTGAAGAGAGCGAGAAAACATAAAGGGCTGGTAAAATAGCAAGAAAAAGCAAAAAGGGAGGGGAAAAGAGCGAGAAAAACAGAGACGGCAAGAAAAAAGGGAAAGAGAAAAGATTAAAAGACAGCAAGTAAAAAAGGAAAAGACAGCAGGAAAAAGAGCAAGAAAAAGAGAGGGTGACCAAAAACGAAACAGGTTAAGAAAAAGTCAGGAAGGGGAAAAAGACCTGTCACAAAGAAAATAGAGGGGGCAGGAAAAAGAGAAACGGGGGGGGGGGGGGGGGG